>OZ025297.1:136980566-137184117 GCA_964019185.1 Maratus speculifer | reverse complement strand
AGTATATTAAATTATTATAACCATGGTAACCGATAATAATAACCATTCATGGGATATCATTGAATTAATTACGTGTGATAGGATTTAAAAGAGCGAAGAAATTTTTTATTAATTTATTTTTTAAGTTTTGATTCGATTTTTGTATATTTTGAATAATTAAAGATTATTTACATTAAGTTTCAAAACTAATCGGTTGAGAAATTTTTCCTCAAAGACGTACAGACCAGCCTATGATTTTAAGTGCTACGTATGTCTATAATTACGAATGTCCATAAAAAAGCTCTACTTTGCTGGACACTTTGACATAATCTTGACACTTTGACTACCAACTCTTCATTCTTTTGTTTTCTTTTTTTTTTTAGTTGAAATTTACTGAGGCTTATTTTCCGACATAATTTTCATTAATGTTTAAGTGCGCAAATTTTAAAACTGCATATTTTAATTCGTGTGTGAAATAGATTGCTGAATCTACAACATGTAATTTAATGTTGTGCGTGTCATAATCGATGTATAGTGCATGATTTTCTTTTCTTTCATTTTTTTTCTGAAAATGAGCAATGCAAACGTGAGTATGTTTCAACGATTGATATGTTTCATGGCTAATGTGATGAATTTTACAGATATCGTTTGCTTTAAAAATTGCGTTCCAATTTTAAAATTTAAAAAAATAACTAATAATTTTAAATAATAATAATAAAAATAATAATAATTAAATTAAAATAATTAAAATACAATAAGATAAATCACAAGTTTACTAAATACTGCATGCAGAATATTGTAAAGTTTAAAACTAAATAAACATTAAATTAAAATCATAATAAGCTTATTAATTATGAAAATTAAATTTATAATAGTGTTTCTGTAGTTTTTTAACTTTATACAAGATTTTGCATAAACCATAAATAAACTTTTGATCTATTTTATTTTTACGATATTATTGTAACTTTTTTATGATATAAATGCTCACCTTATTTCTAAATAATAATAATGATCACACATCGAATTAAATTGAAGAATAAAAATTTGGGCAATCAAAGATTCTTGGTGAAGATATAGACAGCCATCTCTGATAGCCAAAATAAACAAACAAATAATAAATAAAATAAAGGATAAATAAAGCTATTGTTTTTCTTCTTTTTTATATGAAGAAGATAGCTTTTGTTTATTGATATTAGTAAAGGAGTTTTAACCTTAAAAAGAAATATATATATATATATATATTTAAAGTTTATGTTTACCTAAAAACTAATATGCATAACTTAAAAATGATCAAGTTATTGAGATAAGCTGTGGTTGTCTATTGTATTTGTCTTAAAGAAATTATTTGTAAAATATTAGAATAGAAATTATTCTTGGAAATTCTTAGCTAATAAATAATTTATTTTTTCCTATAATAGAGGGCAGCACCATAAGCATATAATTTAATTAATATATTAATCCTTTAGATGGCAGCACTAAAATAATTTTCCGCTAGAAGTTGCAGTAATATATTCTGGTTAATTAATTAATATAGTAATATTAATAATTGATTAAAAATAAAAATATAATATTTCTAATAGTAGCATCTATATTTTTTCTAAATATATTATTAATTATATAGTATAATATATGTTTTACTAATTTTTATAATTATTGTTACAACTTTATTTTATTATCTATGTGATTTATACTATGACATATGACTGTTAGTAAGTCACATGTAGTTTGTATATGATTGCACTACAAATCTTGCTAGGATATGGGTAATGGTAAATATCTTAGTATATATATCCTTTTTTTATGGAATAATTTATTATTGTTATTTTGTCATATTGATTTTATTTTCTTCTATGTGTATCTTTCTACTAATTTGTCATCTGAATAGCTTCCAGCCAGTCGGGTGTATTGTGAGTCGAATTCTTAGCTTTCAGCACGACTCATAACAGAAACTGGCTGGATGTTTTTGCTTTTTTGTTAAACTATACACCCCTGATGACGTAGTTTGATGGAAAAGCCTTCTACTGCCTTTTTATCCATTTATTTTTCATTATTTTAGTAATATGCCTTCTATTTCACTTCAAACTTCAACTGTTTTCAATAAGATGATTGTAAAAATATTGGTTTCATTGGTTTATTGTATGGTAATATATGAATTACTCTGGTTATATAATGTCCATTTATCCACATATTTCTTATTAATTTGGTAATCTGCCTTCTATTTCTCTTCAAACTTCAACTGTTTTTAATAATATGAATGTAAAAATACTGGTTTCATTGGTTCTTTTATTGGTATTGTCTGAATAACTTTGGATGTATTTATAAAAGTATTTATATATATATATATATATATATATATATGGCTATTTAGTATTGCCCTTGATAACGAGCTAAATACCACATTTTCAATTTTATTTCTAATTCTGACAGCTCCTCTGTGTGATATGGTTTGGCATTAACAAAAATTTTTACAGTAATTGATGTTAATTTGTAGTATTATCTAATGGTTCTATATATATATATATATATATATTATAAAAGGGTCTTTTTCCATAGTTAAGGATTCTAAAAAATATATATGTATATATATAATAATTTTAATTTAAATAGAAACTAACAAATACGTAAATTTTATTCAACCGCATATATAAAGCCAAGTAAGTGTAAATCATATCGATGGAAAGTAGAACATCTCTTTTTCTCCAACTGTAAAACTGGTTTTGCAATCGCGACAGTGTTAATGCAGGAAAGTTCTCATCATAGGTGTTCAGCGCGATTTGCTTCATTGTTCGAAAAAGGTGTACGTCAAGATGGAGAAGATTTAATACTGCCTTAGTCTCGTTTTTGTTGGTCTTAGACTGTGCTTTCAGAAATTTTTAAGGGGTCTCAGATCTTTCAAAATTTCCGTCGCCAGCATAAAAGGGGTTTAATTTTAAATTATCACAACCTTCTAAATTATTGTTAAAATAACACAAATATCTGTAATATATTTAAGCCATATTGAAGGTTTTATAAAATGTAAAAAATAAACACTTATAATAGAATGTAATCAAAAATACAGTTTAAAAGTTTATAAATTTATTTACAAAAATACAGTGCAAAAATTTTTCATATGGTATTTCACAATCCGAACGTAAACTTATTTTACAATAGACATATAAATAAAAAAAGATGTTTAAATGAGCTCTAAACTATATTTTGTAGAATGAATTAAATTATTGAGACATGTAAACATTTTCACTATTTTTTTAAATCATTAATTATTTATTTTTTCATTCTTTTTTTTCAAATTCAATTGAATTTTTAAAATTGTTCTTATCAAAGAATTTACATATCATTAATTGAGTCGATAAAGTAGAGTTTAAGTTCATTTTAACATAAGTCTTATGATGATACATCTAATGTAAAGTTAATTTTCATGCGGAGTGACATACCACCTGAAAAAAAATTGCAGCATTACTTGAACTGTATTTTTTTTATTATATTACATTATGAATGTTTATTTTTATATTTTATAAAGCCTTAAATATTGTTTAAATATATTAAAAAGTTTTATGTAATTTCTATAAGTATTTAAACGTTTGTGATAACTCGAAACCACATCACTTTTGAACTGTCTACGGAGATTTTAAAAATATGAGACCCCTTAAAGGTATGACTTAGCTAGGGAACTTATCTATTTTTGTGAAGTTTAAACCGCTGCTTTTTTTAAATAAACACTTTACATTTTATAAATGAATACAATATTTATTTAATCATTTCCCATTGTTACTTTAGGTTGATATTTTTACTTTAAACTTATTTTTGTAAGTACCTACCTACATCAGAAATTCATTTATTTAATTTTATTACTTTAAAAAATTAAAAATTACTTATTTTGAAAAGTTACTAATTATTACTTATTTAATTCATTATTATCAAATTAAATTATCCTTTCAATTGCAGCTCAATCTTCAACTTTATTTGTATCCAAACATACCAATTTTCAATTCTTACACAATTCTAACAATACTATTAAATGCAATGTCTCTGTCAACTAAAAAAAAAAAAAAAAAAAAAAAAAAGACATTTGTTTTTAGCGAGTCAAGAGAGGAGATTGATTAACAATTTTATAAACCAAACCATTCCTATCTGTCGATTTCAATCAGCCTAGAAAATAATATCGAGAGAATAACTAGCACAGAAACTTGTAGCATGATTAATTTGATGCAAAATTCAACTAATTTATCACTTGAAAACAACTCATTTACTTCACCGTTATAATTAATTTATTTCTTACTTTATTTCATTGGATAATTTAAAATTATTATGAAAACAGTTCACTACCCTCAAAATTTCTTTCTAAAGATACCTGTAACATTGTAGAAAATTAAAAACTTCTAACACTCAAAATTCTCATTACTCAAAAAAGTGTATAATAAATGAATACTTAATTACATAAACAAACACCCCTTTCCGGAAAAAGGGTTTACTTGGCAATTAAAAAGTGACTATCCTTTGAATAACAAATTAATTTTCCAGTTTATTTGTATCCAAATATTTGAACAGATAACATTCAATTGCTCTTTTATTTCATTTTACTCTCTTATTTAAAGCTATTTGCTATGAAAAAAAGATCATAAC
Source organism: Maratus speculifer (assembly GCA_964019185.1). Lineage (NCBI taxonomy): Eukaryota > Metazoa > Arthropoda > Arachnida > Araneae > Salticidae > Maratus > Maratus speculifer. Next base: position 137,179,518 of record OZ025297.1, on the reverse strand, counting down.
CCTCCGAAGTTTTTGAAAGGTGTGTATGGATCTTTAGAAATTAAATACTTAAGAACTTCTGAAATTACCAAATTAAGCGAACAATGAGTATTTAACAACACAAGACACAAAAAAAGGCTTCCCATTAATACATTGAAATCACTCTTTAGAAGAATAATTATTGCTTCAATAACAACTCAAACACCGTCCAAACACACTACTTATATTTGTATTCATTTTTCGCATCCCACACAATGCTAACAATACCACTCAATGCATTGCATCATTTCATAAACAGACAATAGCTTCAGATAAGGTCCCGGTCTTGACTTGTGCCATTTTTGATCAGGGATTTGTTTTACGATGCGAGTCAAAAGAGAAAGCAGAATATGAATACATATGAGAATGCATTAACAGCATCTGCCGTAAAGAGTCGAGTGCTTCTCCACTCTCCATTAAAGTTTCATTAGTTGTAAGTAGCCCAAGACATTAAGGAAAGTGAGAACACCTCTTGCCCAATACGACGATTTTTGAAGATGGGAAAGGGGGGAAAGGCAAGCGATATAAAGACAGGAGAAATTTCCATGAGAGAGAGAGAGAAAAAAAAAATCGAGATTATGGTGATATCGAAACTTGCAAATAAGGGGGTCGAAATCAAATTAATATCTAGAGACATGGAAGCTTTTGGTTTAATTTATAAATGGAAGTGCATCAGGAAAGATCTGCTAGTTTCCTTAGATTTTTTTTTTTTAATTTTTTTCTTTTTTTTTTAAAGAAAAATATATAGATGAAACTTAGATGCAACTTCATTTCGTATATGAAACATATTGAATAAAAAATTAATTTGTAATTTTTTTTTTTTTTTTTTTTAGATTAGTTCTGTCAGTTTCTGTTCTAAATGCACTTTTAATTAATAGGATTCTTCAATAAAAACAGATTTAGAATTTATTTACGAGAAATAGATTGCAGCTATTTTAATTCTATTTGCAAAGATATGAACAAGAATGTTTCGGAGCGTATGCATTTCATTTAATCGAAATGCATCTATAATATTATTAAATTAAATTTTTAGATTTCACGGAAAATAATTTCTTATCAATCCTTTAGAAAAAAAAGTTGTAAATGATTTCATTTTTAAATGCTTTCCAAGGAATCCTAGTATTTGAATTTAATTAATGCATTCCAATGCCTTTGAGGACGCTTTTTAAGATAGGATAATTTAATAAGATAAATAATGAATAAAGTGCTCATGATATATATTTGCAAATTATTCGGCATAGGTGTTATATATATGTCATAAACTTTGATATTTTATTTAAAAAAAATGTATGGATAAAACTTGCTGGAGAAATTTTTGGAATAGAAAGAAAATTAAATGTCGGAAACAGTTATTAAAATCTATGCATTGATTGCATAAGAGTGCGTTTATGTTGCATGAGATTTACGACTGATGTATAAAATTTCACTATCAACTAAAAGGAAAAATCACCGCTAATCATCGTAACTTTCAATTCAATTTACTTAGAAAAAAATTTCTCAGCAATCTTACAAATGGCGTTGAAAAATCGGATACTAAGGCGACAATTTGCCTTAAAATTAGTCAAAAAATCAATTTTACCTTTTTTAATATTAAATGAAAATCCATTTGACTGTGAATATTTTGACACCTCGTTTTTACCCATACGGTAATTATAATGCGAGATACTGCAAATTTTGTTAATAAACTCAGCGCAATTATCCACAAAAATTAAAAATTTAAATGTTTTTTTTTCCATGTTCATATTTCCTTCTTTTTCATGTTTTATAAATACTAAAGCCTCAAATGAGCATATACTTTAATTTCTGCACACATCAAGAAATATGTCAGTTTTTGCTGATAAAAAGTTGCAAAATATATCAAGAATGGAATTTTTTTTATATATTAAATGATATATTTAATATATTAATCTATAAATTTTAATATCATTTAATATATAAATTTTATATATTAAATGATATTAAAAATCAAACGTATAATCAATTAAAAAAAAAAAACTCTTAAAAATTTTTGCTAAATTAAATAAATTACATTAGATTTTTCTTGAACATAAGAAAAAACTAAATGATTGTGGTGATAAAATCAGTTTTCAATTAACAGAGAATTCCTTGAAAATCAGTTTAATCAACACAACATCCCATGTCCGAATTTAGAGTTTTCCTGCACACGTCAAGAAATATACAATTTCATATTAATGAAAAAAAAAATCACACACACACTTTAATATAAATATATATATATATTTCAATCACTAGAATGTCATCAAAAAGCTGATTTTTTCGAAAGAATATATCCAGTGATTCTCCTAGAACATCAAGAAAAAATAATAGATTGTCAAAAGAGAAAAAGAAGAAGAAGAAAAAAATTCAACTTCAGAGTGATAGTGATATACAGTCCCCAATGGGGATCTAAATGACATCTGGGTTGTCCATCAAATAGCCATTGATTCTAAGCTCCCAGTCACCGAGGGTCATAACACCGTGGCTGTGAACATGTTCACCCTTTGCTATAGAACAGCGAAACAGCTGCGACAGAGAAGGTTCGCAGACGATTTAATTAGAAATGGGCGTTCTAATGATGAATTACATGTTTAATTCAATTTCTAAAGAGGAAATTAAGACGCGGAAATTAACTTTTTTCGCTAGCGTTAGAAACAGAATTCATTTTGATTTTAAAATATTATAAATATATAGTTAAAGGTAAAATGCAATGTAGTGTTTATAAATAGAAAGATAATTAAATAATTATTAATAATTAGTACGGGGGAAACACTCGCTTTTGTTTCGAAAGAAGGAAACAGAAAGAAAGAAAAAGTAAAAATGAAAAGAATTTAACAAAACGGTGAAACGAATTTGATGGGGAATGTTCTTATAGACGATTTAATTAGAAATGGGCATTCTAATGATATATTATATGTTTAATTCAATTTCTGAAGAGGAAATTAAAGCTTGGAAATTAACCTTTTTTCTAGCATTAGAGACATAATTCATTTCGATTTTAAAATAGTATAAATATATAATTAAAACTAAAATGCAATGAAGTGTTAATAAATAAAAATATAATTAAATAATTACTAATTATTACTACGGAGAAAACATTCAATTTTATATAAAAAATAGATAAATAAATAAAAATAAATAAATAAATAAATAAAAAGAGTAAAGAAAAGTAAAAATGAAAAGAATTTAACAGAACAGTGAAACAAATTTGGTAGATAAATATTCTTATAGAGGATTTAATTTGAAATGGGTGCTCTAGTGACGAATTACATGTTTAATTTAATTTCTAAAGAGGAAATTAACTATTTCTCTATCGTTACAAATACAGTTCATTTTGTAAAAAAAAAAAAAAAAAAAAAAAAAAAAAAAAAAAACTAAATTCCCCTTGAACTACATAATTAAAATTCATATAAAGAACAAATAAACGTACTAAAGTTTCTTTCAGTGCAAACTCATAATATAAATTTATTTAAAATAGATTAAAATATCTTAAGATACTTAAAACGTTTTCAACCATTCCATGGCCGTCATCAGTAGGGATTCAAATGCTCTTATTATTTTTGTTTGCGCTTATTCAAGAATTGTCTGGAAGAAAATTGTTGTAATTTAATTTTTAATTTTGTATGTGAGATGAGATGCCAGCAATAGTTATTCGAATTTCCAAATAACACGAGCTTTTATCTATTATGTAGCAGATCTCTCCATACCCCATAGATATAGCATGATAGTGTATCGTTGCAAGCTATATCTTTATTAGCAATTATTTTAACTGATTTTCGTATAAGGGCTTCCTGGTAATTATTTGTAAGAGAAATAATTTTCGATTTATTAAAATTCACTTTAAAAGGTTGAATTTGTGCCAATCTTGATAATGCGGTATAGGGTCTTTTTAATCATTATCGTCATTATTATCCGCAATATCAAGACAAAATTTTGATGAAAATCACTATGGATTTCAGGAAAAAGAATTAAAAAAATTAACTATCCGAGGAATTAAAATATCGATACACAGATTTGTTTGCAGTAGAGTTTTAAGCGATTAAAATGTAAAATCGAAGAAATTTCTCGAAATTAAGACACGTGAAAATTTTTTTAATTTCCTTTAAAATCTTAAATGTCTTTTAACAAATTTTATGATTATAAGATTGTACATTTTTTAAGTGTTTCTGTATACTTGTGTTTAAATGTATATTTCCAAAAAATTTCGTTTCGCTATTATGAAAATTAAAAGATTTTTTTTTTTAACGTCACTGCTCCCTTAACATAATATTTGACTGTTGTTGAAGTATAGTATACATATAAAGTACAGTGTGGAATACGAAATGAGTGTGAGAGCATTTTTCTAGAAACAACAAGTCACAGCTAGAGCTTTCATTAGTGTAATATGCAGTAAAATACGTGTTATGCTCCACTCTTTATTACATGTAAAGTTCGACATGTTCGGTAACTCCTCACAAATGTTAGTGTTAAGTCATGTTACGTTATTCTATCAAATTAAATAATACAATAATTAAGAAGAGGGTATATATTAGGATCGTAAATCATGCATTCTGGTCTAGTAATTAAATGGATACATTTATATAAATCTGCAGCATAATGTATAAAAATCAATAGTTTAACCACCGGTGCAATATTTTCATGTCATATTGCTTTCCATATATCATGAACTTTACCTCCGTTCTTAATATTTTTTACTGAAAAAAGAATCGATATCTTATGTATTTATGGGCATACAAATATTGATTTTTTTATTTTCCTTTTGAGAAATACAATATAAAAGTGTCCGTTGAAAGTGAATTATAGGTAGCTTTATCCGAAAAAAAAAAAACAACTTAAATTGAGCGATTTTATCTATAATGCTGAGAAAAGTTTGAATTATTTTGAGCATGTTTCTTCACTTTGTTTCAATTTTCTTCTAAAATAAGTTTATTTAACCCTTCTGAGGCTCCGTTTTTTTTTGACGTTTTTTATTTCAAGTTTACAAAATTAAAAGTTTACTGAAATGTGATGAATAATTTATGGGCATTTAAGTAATGACACTTATTATTATGACAAAACGCTGAAGAAGAATTTTTGAAGATAACTAAAAAATGTCGTGTTATAACAGGATGGGATAAATATAAAAAATCCCAAGATTTTTATTTTTTTCATCACAAATTATTAATTTGAATAAGTAGCTTTTGTTTTAAATTTAAGGAATGAAATGACATAGTCACTATGCAAATAGATATGAGCGCCCTTTTTTTTTGTTGTTATTTTATTAGAAAATGCAGAAATGTAAGTGAAATGATAATGTTGAATACATAGATATGTAAGTCAAAGCAGCAATAACAAAATAATAGTACTATTCAATGAATAAATTGCACCGAAGCTCAGTTTCGGTATTTCTTTTATTTTTAGTGAACATTTTAAAATAGATTGAAATCCAGCGGAGCTCATAAATACTATACACCAAAGACCAGCGAATCAGCGCTTAAAAAAACCAATCCCTAAATTATTATTATTATTATTATTATTATTATTATTATTATTATTATTATTATTATTATTATTTTCTTTTTTTTTTTCGTTTTTTTCTACCAAATTGCTTCAATATGTGATGTAGCGTGTTGCGCAATAGAAACATACTTCTGTCTAGCACTATTTGGTTTTATACTACAATGGTTTCCAAACAGCGACAAGGAATGGCAGGATCAGAATTAACGGCAATCGTATCTGTTTTTACTCGTGCCTTTGTTACGTTTATTCGGTGTTTATATATTTTCTTACTGATAATATTTTTAGCTCCATGATACTGCTCCGCGAACTGCTTATTTTGATCCGAAGCTCACTGGAAAGTAGTTTCAGCACTCTTTTATTTTTAGTGAGTGTTTTAGTCGACCAGCGGTGCCTATAAATACTGCGCATCGAAACCCATAGGAACTGCAATGTTTGTTGTGCTTTTCTAGTTGATACAAATAAGTTCCAGGCATGTTGGATTTTCTGAAACTTCCCCATTCGTGATTTTAATGTTTTTTTCCTACACTGTAAATAAGTTTAAAAAAATCTATAATTTTCACAGAAAAAAAAATTGTAATTTTTGCAATTTTTACAGAAATTTACTCGTAATTTTTACAGAAAATATCTGTGTTTTTTACAATAAAAAACTGTTTTAATGAAAAGTTACAGATATTTTCTATAAATTAAACACATTAAATTAAAACATTGGCAATTTTTTTCCTGTCAAAGTTCATTTAACACATTTCATCATATGTAAATGCATATAATTGCTGCAATCAAAATGTCCTAAAAAATTCATTTTACTGAAGGCGAAATTGCTTTAAATTTTACAAATAATGTATGAAATATAAATATGCAAATGCAGAGGGATACACTACAGATGTTATTACTGTAGAATATTAGAGCTGCGGTACTTTTAGAAATCAGACCATGTCTTGTTATAGGAACGTAAGATTCAACTGTGTTAAAACATTTCGTTAATATTTATTGTGGATAAGAATAACGATTTATAAAGAAGTCTGATAAAATTCATGTTTTAATTACACGAATACGAAACTGAAAGAATCCATAACAAATATTTTATCCAAGATTCTGTTTTCATTAGTAAAATATTTACCAGAATTGATTACAAGCAAAATTGTAAAAATAAACTGACATTCCTTGCAAATCCTTGATATCTCAATAATTTATTATTAACAACGAATTCTTTAATCCAACTTTAATTCAACGTCACTTAAAAATGTATACTTTGAAATCTTGTTAAAAAAATAATTAAACATATAAACATTGTCATTAACTTAAACTTTACTTGCGAACAAAATGTACTTGAGCTACTTTACATTAATTTCATCCCGTCTCGCTCCTTTTTAATTAATCTAGTGTCACTTTTACTTCCAAAAACTTTTTCGTAAATTAAAGTTTGAATTAACACGATACACTTTTTTCCCTCCCACCTAACCCACCTGGAAAGATTAAAAAAAAAAAACTGATCAGAAATTAATTTTAGTTTCATTAAACCAATTAGTTCTGCAGCAGAAATTAAAAAGAAAGAAATTGAAAATGAAAAGCGAGTGGAATTAAAACTTCACAAGCTGCAGTGTGTGTGTGTGTGTCGTTTCTGCAATGGCGCTTTGTCATAATTCTTCATTAGGTATGAGACCCCTAATTAATTTGTCGAGGACGGTTCTTCGGCACCAGCTGTTCAGTTTTATAAAATCAGAAGTACTCTTTTAATTTCAAGTTCATATATTCATAGGCTTTCGAGGATAGGCTTTATAATTAAAATGCGAAAGTAAATTTCGTTTTCTGAAACGGTATGGTTATGACGAATTCGCCTGGCAAGAATTAAGTTTTAATTTTCGACGATGAATTTCTGGAGATTTAATTTTTCAAAGGTAATTAATAAGCTTTAATTTTTGCAGCACAAAATTTTGTGATATGTTTCTGGAAAAATTATTTTTTTGGAGTAATGTTTTTTTTATCCCAAATCATCTTAAATGTATGGGAAAAGTAATATGTGGTTGTTTTGATCTTTAAATGCGGTGCAGTTTTATTTAAAATTGTTACATTTATAATTTTCTATATTTAGTTTAATGTTAGTACAAAAATATCAATCAGTTACTTAATTAATCAGTTGCTTATACTTAAAATGTAAAAATAAAATTCAACTTTAAAAGGACGCGATTATGATTATAAAGACTTTCTCGGACAAGAAGTATGTGTTGACGTTGAATTTCTAGAATTTTGGAAAACGTTTAAGCTTTTAATAAAGGAACTGGAACACCGTTCATCCCAGAGAATTTTTTTAAATTTCTATTCGTACCAATTTTTGAACTATATCTACCCTACACCCATACTAGGATATTTTCAAGAAGTATTTACCATTTTTAAAAATTTGTTTTTTGAATTGTGGTACGAGTAAAAATAAAAGTAGTCTCCAGTTCTAACCCGTGTTCAAAAGGTTAATGAAAGCTTTATTATTAAATAACAAATTTTGCTCTATTTGTTGAATTTTTTAAAAAATTAACATTTAAATTTCTCCATTTTTCAATCTCGTATTTAATAGTTAATGTTTTAATAAACAAATAAGACTAGATTATATCGTTTAAGGCCTGATTAAGGCACTTTTAGTTTTAGGCACGTCACTCTTTTGGAGTCCCATCAATATCGATAATAAGTAATCTAACTCAAAGATTAGCACATGTTTGCATTTCTTCATTCTGTTGATTAATAAGGGTAAAGTTTGCATAAATATTAGTGAAATTTTGAACGCTTTAAATAAGTCCAACTTTTAAACTGCTGTAACTTAAGAACTTTTATAAAATTCGTAGAAAAAAACCTGACACTTTGCTCAAACTATTTTGCTTAGACTTTGCAAAGATTTCTTTAATGAAGTTCCCAGCTGCTCTGATCAGCAAGCGCAAATCATTTTGACACATTTACAAATACATTTTTTAACGAAAAGACGTAAAATTGGAAGGCTTGACCATGGAAATGATTTGAAATCGAACTCTGTTTTTCATATATTGATCAGTAAATTACCTATTGAGTTATAAGCGATTTTGATCATGTGACGAACACGTTTTTCACCAGTTTAGTGATTAAGTGATTATTTTTCTTTCGTGCAGAAATTCGTTTTAAAATACCCGCTTTAACACTATTTTCTGAAGGATCTATCGCGTTTGCAAAAAAGGAATAATGAGTGCTATTAGATAGTTTCTAAACAGTAATACCTGCTAGTTTTATGCATTTTCGAGCAAAAATTATTGAAAACTTATGTCATGAAGTTGCAGCTTTTGGATTTCAGAGCAGTCTTAACGAAGAAACACATTTATAACCTTAACAAGGAATACCTGTTGAAACTTTTCACCACTGCATACATTTTTTTTTCTTTTCTTTATCACACAGCTTTATATAATACATCATTAAGGAGATTTTGTTCGAGATTTGTTGCTTTGATTGAGAAAATCTCATGCATAATATGATAAGAATGCAATTGAATTTCCTTCATTTCACAGTAATTTTAAAGGAATAAAGGAAAAACTATTTGAAACACTCATTATATATTTTTTAAATTTATGTCTTTGAAGAATTAAATATTTTAGATTAAAACTAAAAGTTTCTCAAAATCTCGGATTCTTAGATATATACTGACTTCGCCACAAATTAGGTCCATAATCAGGACCTGCATTGTTATATTTTTTTTAATAAATAAAACCTTAAACAAAAGAAAATTAGATGAAACTGCGAACTAACCGCAAAATAATGTGAATCTTCTCCCTGCTACTTTTTTTCTTCATTTCAGCATTAGGAGGCAATCTATATTTTTTTCATTCCCTGCTGAACAACGAAATGAGCATCGTGTACACAAAGGGAAACAGCATTTAAAGCAAAATAAAGCATCTGGCTCCGGATGAAGCTTTCGTTCGTAAAAGGCTGAGGAACATTGTGTTGTATGGGGAAGAGCATTAAGTCAATGGGTAGAAGCGAATCACACAATAAGAAACTGCTCCGTTGTCCATTTTCTCACTCCGGTTGTAACGACAATCGAACTGTTACCCGGCCGATAGGCTTCTCAAAAGAGAATGAGGGATCGGAAAGAAAAATGCGAGTAGTAGATGTAGATCAAATACAGAAGAGAAATGGATAAAAAAAAGGCTAAAAAAATAAATTAGATGCCATTTTTAAATTGAAATAAAATGACTTTAAATAAGCATTGTCTCATCTCCTCCTAGGTCTATAAGGTCTTGTGCCCCGAAATTTTTGATGGGCTCCAAAGTCTTATTTTTAAAAATAACTTCATTGCACTCTTTTTTAGGTACGCTTGTAATTATGTAAATGCATAGCACATATAATCGTCGTTCAGTCTGATACCAATACATTTCTTGGTAAATATAGGTGAACGAGCGTCCATAAAAAATATCCATTCAAGCAACGTAAATGATAATCAAAATTTACAGCAAGAATCAGAATTAGTAAAATTTTATGAAATTGCCTCGCAAAAATTTAAAAAAATAATTCAGGGGATAGCTGTGCTAATTAGCATCGATACTAATCATCTGATAATTATCATTATCGATATTAATTATCTGATCATTACCATCTGATTTAAATCATTGTGAAAATCATCTAGAGGCGGACTTAATTGAAATCATAATACCTAAAATAAATCAGTGTTAAAAACAGGAGGGAGATAATCGCCAAAACGAGTTGTAATGAAACGTGATTTACAGGCAATGGAACGAGGAAAACATCTTCCGCAAACTTCTCAGCACCAGATCTTATATGACTTCCATCTGTGATTAATAAAGTTTTAATGCCACACGCAATACTTTTCTCGAGCAACATACAGACGAACAGACATCCATCAAGACAATCCACACAAACAACACAAGTCATAATCGGAATAAAAAATAAAATTATGAAATTGCTTCACAAAACTTTTAAAATTAATTCAGGGGATAGCAATGCTAATTAGTATCGATAACGCAACTGATAATTATCATTATCGATATTAATCATCTGATCATTATCATCTGATTTTAACCATAGTGAAAATCCTCTAGAGGCGGACTTAAAAAAAATAATAATACATAAAATAAATCCGAGTCAAAAGCAAGAGGGAAAATAATCGTCAAAACGTGTTACAGTGAAATAATGTGATTTACAGTCAATGGAACGAAGAATACATCTTCCGCAAACTTGTCAGCACCAGATCTTACACAACTTCCATCTGTGCTTAATAAAGTTTTAATGTCACAAGCAATACTTTTCTACAGACGAACAGACATCCATCAAAAGAATCCACACAAACAACACAAGTCATAATCGGAATTTACAGCAAGAATCAGAATCTGTAAAATTTTACGAAACCGCCTTACAAAACTTTTAAAATTAACTCAGGAAATAGCAGTGCTAATTAGCATTGATATATTCAACTGATAACTATCATTATCGATATTAATTATCTGATCGTTATCATCTAATTTTAATCATAGTGAAAATCATCTAGAGGCGGATTTAAAAGAAATCATAAGACTAAAATAAATTAGTGTTAAAAACAGGAGGGAAATAATCACCAAAACGTGTTGCAGTGAAACGTAATTTACAGGCAATGGAACGAGGAAAACATCTTCCGGAAACTTCTCAGCACCAGATCTTATATGACTTCCATCTGTGATTAATAAAGTTTTAATGCCACACGCAATACTTTTCTCGAGCAACATACAGACGAACAGACATCCATCAAGACAATCCACACAAACAACACAAGTCATAATCGGAATAAAAAATAAAATTATGAAATTGCTTCACAAAACTTTTAAAATTAATTCAGGGGATAGCAATGCTAATTAGTATCGATAACGCAACTGATAATTATCATTATCGATATTAATTATCTGATCATTATCATCTGATTTTAACCATAGTGAAAATCCTCTAGAGGCGGACTTAAAAAAAATAATAATACATAAAATAAATCCGAGTCAAAAGCAAGAGGGAAAATAATCGTCGAAACGTGTTACAGTGAAATAATGTGATTTACAGTCAATGGAACGAAGAATACATCTTCCGCAAACTTGTCAGCACCAGATCTTACACAACTTCCATCTGTGCTTAATAAAGTTTTAATGTCACAAGCAATAGTTTTCTACAGACGAACAGACATCCATCAAAAGAATCCACACAAACAACACAAGTCATAATCGGAATTTACACCAAGAATCAGAATCTGTAAAATTTTACGAAACCGCCTTACAAAACTTTTAAAATTAACTCAGGAAATAGCAGTGCTAATTAGCATCGATATATTCAACTGATAACTATCATTATCGATATTAATTATCTGATCGTTATCATCTAATTTTAATCATAGTGAAAATCATCTAGAGGCGGATTTAAAAGAAATCATAAGACTAAAATAAATCAGTGTTAAAAACAGGAGGAAAATAATCGCCAAAACGTGTTGCAGTGAAACGTGATTTACAGGCAATGGAACGAAGAAAACATCTTCCGCAAACTTGTCAGCACCAGATCTTACACAACTTCCATCTGTGATTAATAAAGTTTTAATGCCACACGCAATACTTTTCTCGAGCAACATACAGACGAACAGACATCCATCAAGACAATCCACACAAACAACACAAGTCATAATCGGAATAAAAAATAAAATTATGAAATTGCTTCACAAAACTTTTAAAATTAATTCAGGGGATAGCAATGCTAATTAGTATCGATAACGCAACTGATAATTATCATTATCGATATTAATTATCTGATCATTATCATCTGATTTTAACCATAGTGAAAATCCTCTAGAGGCGGACTTAAAAAAAATAATAATACATAAAATAAATCCGAGTCAAAAGCAAGAGGGAAAATAATCGTCGAAACGTGTTACAGTGAAATAATGTGATTTACAGTCAATGGAACGAAGAATACATCTTCCGCAAACTTGTCAGCACCAGATCTTACACAACTTCCATCTGTGCTTAATAAAGTTTTAATGTCACAAGCAATAGTTTTCTACAGACGAACAGACATCCATCAAAAGAATCCACACAAACAACACAAGTCATAATCGGAATTTACACCAAGAATCAGAATCTGTAAAATTTTACGAAACCGCCTTACAAAACTTTTAAAATTAACTCAGGAAATAGCAGTGCTAATTAGCATCGATATATTCAACTGATAACTATCATTATCGATATTAATTATCTGATCGTTATCATCTAATTTTAATCATAGTGAAAATCATCTAGAGGCGGATTTAAAAGAAATCATAAGACTAAAATAAATTAGTGTTAAAAACAGGAGGGAAATAATCGCCAAAACGTGTTGCAGTGAAACGTGATTTACAGGCAATGGAACGAAGAAAACATCTTCCGCAAACTTGTCAGCACCAGATCTTACACAACTTCCATCTGTGCTTAATAAAGTTTCAATGCCACACGCAATACTTTTCTACAGACGAACAGACATCCATCAAAACAATCCACACAAACAACACAAGTCATAATCGGAATCTGCAGAGAGAGAAAAAGAGCGGCAATAAAAAGCAAGTATTCCCGATTAAGACTGCGGTGGTCTTTTCCTTGTGCAGCTCTTATTTATTGACCACCCTATCCCTTGTTCTTTCGTGATACTGCCGCCCAATGATTGATGCTGATTGCAGCATCCTGGAGGAAGAAGTATAAATAGAGAAAAGTAAGTAGCTAGATGGGTTTTGTGTCTTAGAGAATGGGAAACTGGCTGAGGAACGATTATAAGAATTTGTTTAATCAAAGATATATTATTGCCCTAACCCTCATCCTAGAAAGTTTTTTATATGAAGAGATATCACAGAACGTTGTATAAAGTTTTGAAAATGATCCGTCTCTAGATAGTTATTAACACTTTCCAACAAAGTTGAAAGTATTTAAGAATTTTTGTCTGACAGTCTTGTCCACGCTCTAATTCATGTAAATGCATTCTGATTTCCACGCAATTGATATATGTTATTGGAGTTTACTATGGCATGTTCGCTACTGAATAGGAAGTGTATAGAATTAACAGTTCATTTACAGGGACACTGAAAAGAATTCTGTTATATTATGATCGACAATAGGGAAGAATTGTTTGTAGAGTATTTTAACGACATTGCGATTATTTAAAATGTATTGAAATTGATATAAACTACTGAATTTCAGTACAAGATGATTACTATAGAATAGAGCATTCATAACAATTTTTAGTCATTTACATGGACACTTACGTACATTTTCTATTTACTGGCGGAAATTGCGGAAAGGAAATTTTCAACTGAGATATGTATTTCTTAACTTAATTACATTTTACATGCATTTAGTTAATAGGTAAAAATATATGTGTCATATATATTTATCATACATCCTATCATATATATATATACAGGATTATTAAAACAATTTGCATAATTTTCGATTGAGGTGGTAGTTGCAGAAATTGAGATTTTAAATGTGTTAGGCTTTTTTTTTTTTTTTTTTTTTTTTTTTTTTTTTTGGTTTAATTAGACATTATATTTCGGTTTATAAATGATGGAGTTTTGTTACGTTATTCTGAATGTATTGGAAAGTGTTTCAGAATCTATGCTTGGCGCATAATTTTTCTTTATTATTTTATATGCTGCATTCGTGTAAATTTTAAGAATAGCTGGGGGGATTGTAAATGAGAAAATTTCCGAAGAACGAGTAATAATAATTGTTCAGTCAAAGGTTATATTAGCCATACCCACTTTCAAAAAAAAATTTTATGCAAAAAGGTATTAGAAAATGCTGAATTAAGTTTTGAAAATGTTTCTTACCTACACAATAAGTAATTATTTTAATATATTGCATTCATGCCACTTTTAAGAATACTTCTATGGAACAATTTGTGCTTTAAAATTAAAAGAGATATCATAAAATATCCAACAAAGTTTTAAACTGATTCTTACCTATAAATTAATCGATTTTCTAAATATTTTTCTTTTGTAAAAGTTTTAAGAATATTTCCCTAAGATGACTAACATCTTAGAGAATGGAAAAATGGCCTAAGCATGACTATAAGAATTTGTTTAATCAAACATAAATTTGCTGTAACAAATTTCGTTGATGTAAAGATATATAATAAAATATTGAACAAAGTTTCAGAAATACTTTATACTTGTAAAGCATATCTTTTAAAAATGATTTGGTGTCAGTTTTAAGAATACTTCCGAAAAATGTTTAGTGTCTTAGAGAATACGGAAATTCCTGAAGAACAATTAAGGGTTTGTTTAATCAAAGATAATCATTCCACTTTAATCCGTTCCCTTAAAAATTTTGGAAAAAAAAAAAAAAAAAAAAAAAAAGACACAACGTAAAATGTTGGACAAAGTTTCTTCAGTTTATAAGCCATTAAAAAGTTGCATTTTTGGTCATAAAATAATATTTACTTTATTATTATTCCACATTGATCGATATTATTTTTACTTTTTTAGTAGAAAAAGTAGGGGGAACTGGGGGACATTGATACAGCTTTTTTCAAAAAAAATTTTTGGTGTCTAGAAAGCAGAAATTTCAAGTTATTTTTCTATGTGATATCAGCAAAACCTGTGTAGTGTGTTACAAAAATGTACAATCGTTGTTTTATATATTATTTTTGCATGTAATTTTAAAAAAATCAAAAAAAGTAATTTGTATCAAAGTGCCCCATCCCCGGGTCAGATTGATACTTTTTGAAACGTCTGGGAAAAATAGTATACAAAATAACACCAATGCATATTTTTCACAGAAAAATAGTTAGCAAACCATTTTATATATATTTATAGACATTAAAATCGCACACAATTTATTTGTAAGCGATATCAAAGCAATCAAAATGAAATGTATAATGGCCTGATGTTCTGGCTGTTCCTTGTCTGTTTGTTGGCTGTGGTAACTTTGTCATATCTGGAACTTTAACCCCAGAATTCTCTTCTTTCTTAGGAAAGGTGAAAGAATTACCAGGTTTTCTGTTTATAAATCGGTTTACAAACAGAAAATAAAGGATAATTATATTAAAAATTACGTTTATAATATAATTATCATGTACTGTTCTGCAGCTTGTTTCTCTTACTTAACATTTGTCATGTCGATAATACTGTTTCTCTATAGATTCGATATAAATTTGAGATTTGCCAGGCTGCCAGCCATTTCTTTTGTTAATTCTACTAGTACTAGATATTGTGTAAGTTTGTACGTCTTCTGTTTGCAAAAATACTATAAAATGTTCTAATATAAAGAAATTAGAGCTATTTCACTTCAATAAAAACTAATAGTAGACATTTTTGACAAAAAATGGTTGAATTAAGGAGTGTATGGTAAAAATAAAAATTAAAGGTAATGAAAAAATGAACTAGAAAAGGATTTAGGTTGTATCAATGTGCCTCGACAAAGACTGTATCAGTGTGCCCCATGCAGCCATTTTAAATAAAATGAGTCGCAAATCCAACACATCATAATTTATCTAACAATAAAGAATGAGGAACTGATAAAGATTAGCGTTACTTGACAAGAAGGGTATTCTTTTCGGTTGAAAATACTGGAACAGTTGTATCATACCATTTCAATTGTACAACTCAAATTTATTTTTGACCTACAAAAACAATTAATCACCCATCCCATTTCATCAAACTATTGAATCATTCCAAAACTTTCTGTATGTTGTTAATTTCATTAGTATCACTTTTTGGAGCTGTTGTGAAACTTCCTGTAATGACCCTGTGTGCTGTACAGGGGGTGTATCAATGTGCCCCAAGTATCAATGTACCCCAGTTCCCCCTATATGATTTTTAGCTCTCTGTAATGTTACTAATTTAGCCCTTAGTTTTTTTCTCTAAAAACTTCAAGCGGTAATTACAGAGAAAAAAAAATACAGTTAATTTTAAGAAGGGCAAGCAATTGTGTTTCTAAAATGTTGAACTCAGACCGAATATTTAGAAAATTTGTATTTCAAAATAAGGAAAAGCCATTTTTTTAGCTCTTTTTCATCAATAATATGAAAGTAAAAAGTTATTAAAAAATTCTGGTGAAAATCTTAATTAAAATAAGTGGGATGAAATACATCCCAACGTCCATCAAGGTGTTAAGCAGTACCTCATAAAACAAATACGGCTGTAACATTATTTTTAAGCGTTGTGTTAAGAAACTAGGTCAGGAACCTTTCGTGTGTCTGTGTAGTTTCTTGCAATGAATAATAATAATCACAACAACAACAACAGCAATAGTAGCTATAAAAATGGAAATGAAATTATCATTCAACGATGAAAGATTTACATCTCGATAACAGAAAAGAAAAGAGTGAAGATAACGACTTATAATTCAACAGAGAGAATTAATAGTTCTATATAAATTCAATTTGAGCCATGCGTTTTTGAAATGCTTATCACGAAGTGCGAAAATTGCCCTTGTAACTAACGAAGCAATAAATTTATATTTGTCTGAACGAGAAAAAGGAAACACAATTAGCTCTTTCGGGCTTATCAGCAAGCACATTCATTTCCATACCCAAGTCTCAATTATCCAGTCAAAGAACAGTGGTATTTTAGTTTAGGGCGCTACTTTGACAGATATTAAACAAAAGAACAGCCTGCACGCAACGAGCGATATCCGTTTGCAGAATATTCAGGCTGTTTCAACGACTTTGAAATGACAATGACAAAAAGCAATTGTATTTCATATATATGAAGAATATAGGGCACTTAATGACAAATAAGATGCACGAGAATTCAAGAATTGCTACAAAAGAAATATTTTTGAGCAATACAGCGAATTTACTCCATTTTGTTTTCACTAAAGCCACTCAAAATAATAATCTACCGATATCTTTTTAGAAAAACAGAACTCAATTAATATGGTAATAGCTTATAATAAAGGTGTATTAACCTTCAATACAGTGTGCCCCATAAAAATCGTGTACACTTTTAACCGGTGACAGGAAATAAACGAAAAAAGATGGCAATGTGAAAGTTTAACCAAATAAAAGAAAAATTCTTCAAATTCCATACGTGTTCTATGTTGTTCGACGTGGCTTCCATTTGTTGTTTTAGACAAATGTAAACGGTAATCAAGTTCTTCCCCCGCACATTTAAGGACGTCTGGTGTAACAGAGTGAATAACTTCTGTGATTCTCTGTTTCAAATTAAGGCTACATCGAACTGCACTGAACAGGAAAGAAACTTGGAAAGTTAAATTTTTTTAACTAGAGCACGAGAAAAGGAATTTTTTTTTTTTTGATTGATTTCAATGCCTGCATTTCTTTACATAATATCAATTTTATTTTATAACATTTACTCGGAATAACTGAAATATAGAAAGAGCAAAAAAAAATAAGAAGATTCGGAGGCAGATTTTTGCAAGGAAATGGACTTTTTTCATCTAAAGATATCTATTTCTCAGCTTGGGTCATTTCACGGACATAAATGATTAACAGGGAAAAGGCGCTTCGAGGCAAGTGGCTAAATGTCTGTAGATCCATGAAATATTGAGACGCGGACCAAAACGAGAAAATGAGAAACTTGGAGAAGTGTGTGTATGTGCATTCAAGAGGATTCCCTGAGGACGGGTCTTGGGAGAACAGACATGCACTCGGGAGCACGCTTTCATTCAACTTTGATCACGAAATAATGCTTGTCATCAAATAATTCATGTGCGTCACAGGAGAAATGGGGGCGAAGCTGTGATTGCGAACAGCTTATTTTAGTTCATAATATCTTTACGTGATGTCTTGAACATTTAGTATGAGATTTTGCGAAGATTTTTATCATCCGTGCTGCAGTAAAGTCATAACTTCAGTCTGCTGAAGAAAAGTACTTCATTCACTTACTTAATTATCCAGTATTAAATTGGATACGCAGTGCTTGTCAAAAATAATTATTTCAAGTTAACTCTTGTCGTCATATCATAGATAGATTTCTCTTATGTGATGATTTTTATTTTACTTATTACTATATAAATTTCATTTAAGAAGGTTTAAAATTTTATTCCTTCACGAATTATTTTTATTTATATTATTATTATTATTGTTATTTTTGTTGTTGATGTTGACTTCATCGTTGCTGTTTCAAAAAGGTTGATTATCGTAGCTATTTTTAAAGCGATGATATTATCAATTTTAGTAACACTAGAAATGGTGAACTCAAGGTAGTACAAAATTTTTTTGACATATAAAAACAAATTGCAAAATGTTATTACTAAACAGTATTATCAAACAGTAACTCACCCGCCCGGTGTTGCTTGGCCTGGGATAATAATTTTACTACACCTAGTCAGCGTTGGATTCATGGATTTTTTCAAGGAAAAATTTAGTGTTGGGGACCCAATTATCTTTTATAAGAGTACATCTTTGAAAACGAATAGCTATCCAAACGGACTTAGAGCACTTGATCGGATTGCTTTCGGCAACGTACACCTGGGAGTGATACACTCGCTCCTGTCTGTTTTTGCACATGAACTTCGAATTTGTATGATTTTATAATTTTAAATGAAAATCTTTCGTCATAAACTAAGGGCCCCCTATTATAATGATCTCCGAGTTCATTTCTGGCTTTAATTACATTACATTTTCAGTCGTAACTAACCGAAAGTTCAAAGGAAAACTAAATAATAATAATAAAATTGTATTTTAGTATTTTATTTATTTTATTCTTTTCCTCTCTTTAAACAAAGAAAATTGGTAAAAAGTAATAATATTTTCAAAATCGGTCAATTAGCTGTGCAATTATTAAATTAACATTACTTACAGAGATAAAAAGAAAAAAATCCTGCTCAATCCCTATGACATATTTTAAAATGTTATCAGCGTACAAAAGCAAAATAAATTAAACTAATTTTGCATTTTGGTATCTTTAATTTACTTTTTGAATTTTTATGACATTTTTACAAAGAAAAGAAATAAAATTTTAATAATATTAATAATAAAAAAAATAACAAAAATGATAACAAATAAAAAAAAATCCATGTTCAATCCTGGCAGAGCCTTTTGCCAGTTTTTTTGACATAGAAAAAGAAAACTTGTGACGCATTCGAGTCTAAACAAACAATCAATAAAAAACTGCGCTTTAAAAGCAGGCACGGCTACTATTTTAAAATGTCAGTATCATCTAGAAAAACTGTCTTTTCTGGCAGGCTTTTAAGAACTACTTTTCAATATCCAGTCCATTTTACTAACACATCACACGGATCCCGGAGGAACCGATATAAGCACTTAACGTGGAAGCTTGCCTTGTTCGTTACTTGTTGAAGTCAGGGAAAAAAAGGCGAAAACAATACAAAGGTTTTCGGAACATCTTTCACAGCTACTTAAAAGCAAACAGGTTTCTGGAAGATGCAGATTTGACAGGAGAAAGAAACTGTTAGGACTCATTTGCATTCGAAAGTGTGGGGGTATTTATGTGAGGTGGTATGTGTCAGGAGAAATAAGTGAACAACATTCTTCTATTACTTCAAGAAAAAAATATTTTTTTTATGTGTATTCATTCAATAATGTTTAGATAAGAAATATTGTCTTTTATAATTATTGTTTTACATAATAGCTAATTACATCAATTTTCAGTGTTTTAGTATGTAATTATGCATATAGTATTTTGCTTTACGTTTCATTAATTATAAGAAAATAAATTAGCTTACGAAATTATGTCGGAAAAAAAGAGTAAGAAAGAAAGGAGGAAAAAATGAGGAAGAAAAGAAAGAGAGGGAGAGAAAAAAAAGATTAAAGCATTCAGAGAAAATATGGATAGTGAAAGAGATAAAACAGATAAATAATAGATAAATATGTAGTGAGAGAAAAATGGAGAGAACATATAACACGGGAGCTTTCCTTGTTCGTTACTGGTTGACAAAGATAATACAAAGGTTTTCTGAACATCTTTCACAGCTACTTGAAAACAAACATGTTTTGGGATGATGCAGGAGAAAGAAACTGTTAGAACTCGTTTGCTTTCGAAAGGGCGTGTATTTATATGAGATGATATGTGCCAAGAGAAACAAATGAACTATAATATTTTTTTTTTCAAGCATAATAAGTTTTTGCGCATTTATTTAACAATATAATTTTTAGACAAGATTTTTTTTTAGTTTGTAATTCATCTAACATCTAATTATATGTATTTTCAACTCTTTAGCATTATTTTAGCTATAATTACACACTTAGTAATTTATTTAAATTAAACAAGAAAACAATCGTAGAAATAAATGGGTAATAAAAAAATTATAAGGTTCATTCCAAGTCTTTTTTTTTTAAAGAAATATAAAAGATAATATCATTTTTTGTTTTTATCACATTTTAAATTATTTTTAAAAATTAACATGCGAATATAAATTGAATTTAATCCATTGATTTATTGCATAAAAATACTTTCTAATTCATTTATTTATACACGAAAATTAGCTTACAGAAAAAATGTGATAGTCTACTTTTGTTTTCATAATCTTAGTTATAAAAAAAAAAGAATATTATATTAGTTTAAGCTATATCAATAAAATTAATAAAAAATAATATTAGAATAATAGACTTTTATTAAGATACATATACGTATTTAGAAAACTAATTAAATTATACTGTTATCATACTATACAATTTTGCGTAATTTATTAATAACTGAAAAAGAAAACAAAATGAGCATTCAATTTACATTATCTTAAATGCAGAAATGAAATTTTTATTCTTAAATCATTAATACTAAACGCACGAAGTTAAATAAAAAGAAAAAACCCAAATAAACACTTACCATCATCTAGACATCAACTTAAATCTGGCTGCAAAAAATACTAAGGATTCCCTGTTAAATTACCCCCCTCCCCCCCCACACTATTACCAATCGTTAAAGGAAAAAAAAGTGTTTATTACATTAATAGTTATGAAAAAATTTTCAAAATTAAAATTATCACGATTTTTATTTTCTTTGGATGTAAATTTTAATTGTGCCACTTTCTGGTGAAATCACCAGTAAAACTGGCTTTTCTACTGGAGTCGTATTATACAGGGGATCTTAGCTTTAAAGGCGCAATGCTGAACAAACTTCTCGAGACCTTACCTGTAAAACTTGCTTTACTACTAGAATTATACTACAGCGGAAAGCTTAGCTTTAAAGGTGCAACACTGACAAACTCTTTGAGAAACTTGCCTGTAACACTCACTTCTCCACTTGAGTTGTACTATTCAGAAGAGTTTAGCTTTAAAGGAGCAATGTTGAACAAACTTCTTGAGAAGGTACCTGTAAAACTTGCTTTTCTACTGGATTCATTCTATGCAGGAGAGCATATCTTTAAAGGGGGGAATGTCGATTCGTACGGTATAAAGTTATGCCTAATGCATTAATCAAAGCAAGTCAACGGAGGTTAATTTAATGTACAAAATTCCGTTATATTGTCTTTAAAGTAATTTTATTTGTGTGATATTTGTAATTTTATTATTTATTTTTATAATTGTATATAGCTTTACCAATGAGTAATGAGCGCTTGAATTACTCGATAAAATATTCTTATTCAGGTTGCACCTCAATAATGAGAATAATAATAATCCTTCTTAATTCGTTATTTGCATATTCTAAATTTCAAATTTATACCAGTAAAATTATGCTATTTTTTATAAAACGTTGCTCAAATGTTTTTATTGATGGGAAGGGCTTTTAAAAATACAATATATTAAACGACGATAGTTAATAATTCGTTTCTTTTACAAATAAATAAGAATCACAATCAATCGTTAGTAAATTTCAGTTTGACTATCTAAATATTTTATTAAATGAAAGAATATAACCTGGGAGCTAATAATCAATTTTTTAAAAATAGAGTATAATTTTACTTGCTTAAACATGTTCGTAAAACAAAAACATTATTTTGAGTATATTTAAGATAAAAAATTTTTATTTTTTTATTTGTTATTAAAAAAAAAGCTTTAAACAAGTAAAATTATAATATATGCATGTATATATAATGATTATATTCTTATTCATATCAGCAAGATTCTAATTACAGTTTTTTCCCCTTTTGAAATATCTGTACCGAATCGGAAAAATGAAAGCCATGAGAGCACACAGAACAAAAAACAGGGATGTGTAAGCTTTTTGGAGCATATGTGATGTCGGAAACCTGTTCTTTGCGCCTTGTTTTTAAAATGGAGACTATAAACATAAAATAAGCTAAACTAAGGATTTTGTAACCCGCTGCACAATGCAATTTTTAAGCATGTTAACATAAAAAAACAATGTAGAAATATATTAAAGAAAAATTCCAAAAGTAAACTTCAACCGATTTATTTATTTATTTATTTATTTAAAATGAAGAATTGAACAGTTTTTCTTTTTTATCTTTTTTTTTTTTGTCAAGGGGTATTTATCCCATGAACCAACCATTTAAGATAATTTTTAAATTTATAAATATAAATATAAAAAAAAGAAAAACGAAAAAAAATTTTTTTTTCCACTGTAAGTCTAGAGTGTGGGTCTCCTTGGCAAAAAATCTAATTTTTTTCTTCATTAGTATTTAATTATTTTAGTTACTTGGGAAGAATATGTATATCTATATTTTTTTTTTACATAAAAGAGAAATCGTAATTAAATGTTAAAATCATAGGAGTGGCAACTGCCCTCCATTGCTTTTCCTTGCGGGTGCCTATGACAGAATCAATTCATTGTTGAAACTGCAAGCAATAATAATTGGTAATGTTCTTTGGTCTGAAAAAGAAGGGTCAGGAAATGAGTCATTTAGGGCAAATGGGCTATTTGTTTTGGAGGCCCCCTTTATTTCTAGGTTCATGACACACGACGTCAGGCGGAGCGTCTTTTATTGCAGTCCACTCGTTAATTCTATGGCCGCTTCATAGAAGCCTTTAATTACAGTTTGCTGTCCCTTACGATGCCATTAGAAGATGTCTAAGAATTAAGGCTCGTATACGGGTACTGAGTCTAATTGAGTTATATCCGAACGGGCTTTTGTTTTTGGATGATGCTTCATTTAATGTCAAATTGGAACTACAATAGTAGTTGGGATTAAAGAAAGTAAATAATATTATTTCATTTAAGATTAAACAAACTGTAGCGCAGTAAAAACAAATTTTTAACCAACAATCTCTATTAAGAATTAAACATTTCTAATCGGACTTATTATATGACATCCATCTAAAAAAAGGATTTTTTATGAATGTAAATTACTTTATAGGGCAATGTTATTTCTAAAATTACAATATTTTAAGAAATAAAATCATGCAATATGCAGAGTCGACGTGATTTTGGGAAACTACTACTTCCAAACGAAAATCTTTGTGGTACATATTTCTCGCAATTGCTGCACAGAAATCTACTAAGAAGATTATTGTTTATAAATAATTATAGCCAAAAAGTGATTACACAACCCCTGATTAAATACTGATAACAATATAATTTTATTTACAATATATACTGTTTAATTTATTTTTTTTTTAAACGTTCTAATTAATTATATATTAGA
Source organism: Maratus speculifer (assembly GCA_964019185.1). Lineage (NCBI taxonomy): Eukaryota > Metazoa > Arthropoda > Arachnida > Araneae > Salticidae > Maratus > Maratus speculifer. Next base: position 137,155,534 of record OZ025297.1, on the reverse strand, counting down.
ATTAAATAGATTTTATTTTATATACAGATAGATATAGAAAATATAATTTACATTTAATTCTTTTTAAATATTTACCTTTAGACAATATTTCCAAAATGAATATATCATGGTAACGCCATAAATATATATATATATATATTATTGATAATTGATTTACTGCATTTTCAAGAAGTTTTAAATAAACATTTATTTGGCATTAAAATCTGCTAATACAGAATCAGAAGAAAACCATAAAACTTCTGTTTTAGGTAGATTTCTGACTTAGCGCAAATATAATTGTTTTATTGTTGTTGTTTTATCATAAAATTTTTTGTTAAGGCAGGATTTTGTCTATACAGATACTCCCTCCACATACACAGATTGAAGATATATATATTTTGCTTCTCAGACGCCTGTATTTTTTTAATTATTAACAATCTAAAAGCATTGGCAAAATAAAAAATTTTGCAGCTGAACTAACAACGAAAATCGCAGAAATACGTATTTTTACTTTTCAGACAACCATAATTTTAAAAAGTCAAAAATATATTTAGAGTTCAGTTCCTTTCTAGTTTGTAAATAGAAAAAAAAGCGGCATCTAAAATTTAAGATTTTCTTGTTTGTTATAATAAAAACTGCCAAATTCTAGACAGACAAAGACGCCCAACAGTGAAAACAAAAATCTAAATAAATAAATAAAATAATAAATAAATAATAAATAAATAAAATAAATATACAAACTTTCCAAAGGTTTAACATTAGCGAGGAAAATTTAAAATCTCATTGACCAATATAATTAATATGAGTGAATAATAAACACACTTTCCTGTCTATCATTAAAATTGAAAGCATATTTAAATATCTTTAAAGATGATATAATATTATTTCTATAATTTTTCTCTCATGATAGAATAGAATATACAACAAATATACATTTCTTCTCGAACCTTAAAAAAAATAATAATGTTTTTCAACTTTTCTGAAATAAAAAATATATACAACAATTTGTTGAGATGCTCCACTTTACCAATAGTGGTGCAATATTTCCCCTCTTCGGATGCCACTATTATTTCTAAAAATAAAAAATACACGTCGAATTCATTCTCTTTCTAGTTTATGAGACAAAAAAAGCCATTCTATAATACTTCGAGAGAAAAAATATCCCCACTTAAAATCAAAGATTCCCTGTTTGTTCCAATAAAAGCTGCCAAACTCCAGACAGACGAAGACTTTCCAACAGCGATAGCAAAAAGCGCAATCAAGCACTGCACGTTTGATCTCTTGAACCAGGGCTGTTTTCGAAAGCATCAGTGGGGGAAGGGAAGGCAGGGGCAGACCACCCCCAAGAGAGCAATTGGGGGGGACGTCACGTAGTCAGTGCGCCCTCATACGAGGCCCTTGGTGCAATGGGGGCCCATTCTCGGTAGTCCATAATTGGGCATGTAAGCTGCAGAGCACGCGGAACTGAATGTGTTTTGGTAGAGATGGTAAGAAAAAGTTTTAGTTTAAGAGAGTGTGTATGCGAAATACATGAGTAGGAAGTGATTTGGAAGTGTGTATGCCATTCTCAAAGTCGTAACACTATGATTCATTCGAAGATTTTGCAGAGAGAAAACATGAATTTACATAAAGATAAATAGAGATAGATACACTTAGAAAATTTATGTTGTCACTCAGTATTTTTTCGATAAATAAGAAAATGAATATTAAATCAACATAGTTTTTCTGTAATTATAATTTGTAATAATCAATATTGGGACACAATATTGAATTTATCAAAAATAGTTCCAATGGAATGCTAACATTGATCACAGATTCGACTTTGAATCGGAATTAGCATTAAAATGCCATTGCTGGTGATATATTGGTTTATTATTTCAAATACTTTTAATGAAACGCACTTTTTCTGAAATATTGTCTTTAGAAATATGGGTATATTGGCAATAAATAATGCAATATTCCTTGCCACTAATCGTTCACTATAAATGCAAAATGTATACATTCTAAAGAAAGTAAATAGTTCATGCCAATATTGCTAATAATGGCCCAAGACACAGCCAACATAAACATTCCTATTCCAATGTTGTTTTTCTACTAGAATTTTTATTACAGATTCAATTAGTCACCTTTATATAAGAAAAGATCAATGATACGTGGTATTGCCCACCCCTCTCTCTTTTAACGTTTTAAATAAAGTGTTCATGATTTTTATTTCGATATTTGTCTATCTGCTCTACATTACACAAACATGGTAAAACTGCTACAGAATTTAAGTATGCTATTGAGCTGCAATACAAATATCTTTTATCAGTGTATTTATATTTCATAAATCACTAAGAAATACTAGTAAAATACTTCGCCAGAGTGAAAAATTTTTCTGAATAAATATATAATTATTCTCATAGAAATGCGTTTTTATATTTACATATAAATTTATTAGCTTAAATTAATAAAAGTTTATTTCTAAACAACAGTTTTAGGTTGTAGATTTACTTTCGTTTTTTACTATTTGATACGTAATTAACTGAAAAATCGATATATTTAACATTGAAATTCCTTTCTAAACGTTTATATAAATTGTATACTTGCAAGGAAAATAAATGTTAATATGTATTCTTTTAAACTTGTGAAAAACAATGTAGTAATTATTAAATTTAACAATATAGATATCAAAGATTTACATAAAAACACATATTTATTTTTTAAAGAACACAATTATCAAATAAATTTTAAAGAATATATGTATAAGATTCTTTTAAAAATACATTGAATTTTACTCTATATCATGGTTATCTGATTTATGATAATAATTTATATACAGCGTGAAGGAAAACTTTAAGAGGGTATGGATTAATTTATAGTTTATAATCTTTATTTATATCACAATGAAAAGAATTTATTAAGCAGTAACAATGATTGTGTTTACTTTCCTTATTTAGATGAATTATGTGATTAATTTTATTTCAACGACTCTAGTATAGCATCGTCCCGATCTTGCTTATTATTTTTTTTTATTTACAAAGTATATATATATATATATATATATATATATATATATATATATATATATATATATATATATATATATATACATATATTACATTTTTCTATTTTATGCAGAAAAGGGAAATTTTGTACATTCTTTTTCTTTTCGTTATTTTTTCATGAATTGATCTCCGTTAAAATTAAAAGCTAATCGAAAAAAAAAAAAATCACCAGGATATAAAAAAAATTAAACTATCTCATTTAAATTACCATAAAAAAAACCTTTCAAAAGCCACACAGGACTCGCATTTTTCAAAAATAAAAGCACTATTATATGAAATCAAAAAGTAATACTTTAAGAGAAGAGGAAAAAAACGAAAGAGGGTTGGGAAAAAAATCCGACTTTACAAGAACGTGAGGTATTTTTTACTATCAATTGCCTCCCCCTTACTGTTTTTTATGTCCCCTTATTTCAGGGGTCAAACTGTTTGGATAGAACGTCTGATTGAAGAACTTTTTTTTTTCTTTCTCGCCATTACTTTAGAGAGAAGCTTGTATATTTTTTTAAGCCGATTTTTTTTTCTCCCTTCAGTTTTAAAATCCCCAGGAGAAGTTTTAAAATTTGGAGTTGAGGGCGTGTGAAGTGGGTGGTACTCTAAGGTCTCTCGAAGTATATTTTTTCCTTTCACTTTTTATGGGATTTCAAATGAAAAAGCTTGGGAATTCCCAGTGGTGTGGCAGAGATTTACGAGTAGGTGGTGAGTCGAGACTGCTTTAAATGATAAAGTTTAAATTTCAATGGATTTAATTTTCATAAAACGTAAAAAAATTATAAAAAAGAAATCATTTTCTATTTTACCTAATTTATTATTTAATGTGAAATTTAGAAAAGTTGTAATAACTGATAAAACATACAGTTTTTTTTATAGACTATAATAAATACAGTGTCACAATATATTTTTCGTGGAATCCAAGGAAAAATTTCAATAATTTTTAGAACTTTAAAAATAAAACACCCTATACAAAGTTCAGAGAGGCTCTTACATTCGATTACCATTATTTTCGAAAATTAGTTTAGCCTTACTAGATTGCAGAGTTCTGAAATTAAATAAAGTTAATATTATTAATGTTCAGGAATACCTCTACGCATGCTGATCAACAATTTCTTTCGGCAATCATGCTAACATAGCTGCACCTGAATAGTTTGTTGTCATGGTCTCCTTCTTGATATTTTTATGTCCTGTAATTTAAGGTGTTAAACTGTCTAAAAAAATTAAAACAAAAAAAAGAAACCTCTCTATTTGAGAAGTTTGTGCTATTCCCTTACCATTACTATTGAGAGAAAATCTTATGCAAATTTTTAAGTCGATTTTTCAGATAAATTCCATTACAAAAACTAACAAATTACCTATTATTTCTGTCTGTTATAGTTTTAGCAATTTTGGACTCGAAACGCCAAACCACACTCTATAAATGTTGATATACACTGGCCACTAAAAGTTAAGGAACAGTAACTGAAGACTTTCGATTGTACACGGTTTGTCAAATATATATATATATATAAATTTGACAAATTCTCCTTCAACTTCGATGATGTAAAAAAACATGCTTGAATTCATATTTTTCAGGGAAGATTTAGTCGTGGGAATAATTAGAGGACAACAATAAGTTTAATAATAAAATAATGTTTGCGATCATCGATGTAACAGAAAATGCTCAAAATGAGGGATTCTGTGTCTCCTGTTGTTCATCACAAAATTGATTAATTTTTGAATTTGTATGAACGTTGTTTCTCGCAAATTTTCTTTCATTATTATAATGATTTTTGAAACTTTTATGCACTTAAACTTATACATTTATATCTACCTGCGACAATTTCTTGTCAAGCTTGGCGATACATCGCGATATAGCCACAAATTTAACGAGAAAAATAGATTACCATAAATGTAGCCAAGTTGGCTAAATACATTAAAATTTGCCAAATAAATCGAATTTCTGGTCTTGTATAAATCATTTAAACTGTCTCCAGAAAAAATCCATTAAAAAGGCAATAAATATAGACCCTGAATTTTATTAAACAATAAAAAAATCTGAGATAACAATCATCACTATCGGGTAGGGCGGGTGAAAAAACAATGATTATCCACATACGATTAAAATATTTTAGAGAAACATCAGGATCAAAAGGTCTTTTCATATCTTTAGTCCTGACGGAAGCCAAAAATGGGCCTTACCAACGTCCCTCTTTTATGCTATTTTTGGTTCTAATAATATTTATACTTCAAATTCTAACTTTAAATAGAAAGCAAAATAAGTACCTAAAAGTCAAAAGCATGACGTCATAGGGCTGAGCGCTTTTCAGAAGCAATGATGCATATCTACCCGAAGTTTATCTGCTTCTCTTTGACTTTTAGCCCAGTCAGTAGTTCTAAACCTTTCAGTGTCCATTTCGTATTTCGCATGCATTTATGCTTCACTGGACAAAAAGGATGGACTGGAGATGCCTCAAAAGAGAACTTCATTGAGATGGACTGAATTCAAGAAAATAGGGATGCCTTATATATTGGAGATATGCATTAGAACGGAAAGTTCAAGGGATCAACCTATGTTTTCTTCAGTTCTAACTATGTTACTGCATTTTTAATTCTTTACCCTTAAATACCTTTCCAATAATTTCCTTTCGTAAATGTTTATTTTTTTTTCCTTTCTTCAATTCTTTCTTTCTTTCTTTCTTTTCTTTTCTTTTTTTTTTTTTTTTTTTTTTTTTTTTTTTTTATAAAACTTTTTTATACGATTTAAGGTACATGAGAAAGGATGAATATGCATTTTTAAATGTTAATTCAAATTACTTAGTAAAAGTTTCGAATTTTGTCATTTGTGACATAAATGGAACAAAAAGTGAAATTTATTTCTTTACCATACTGAAATATAGGATACAAAACCCAATATAATTTTATAAAAAGCCAGACATTTCAGTTTGGTACAATGAGTTTTATAATTGAGTTTTGATTAATAAAAATGAAAAAGAAATCTTATAATATTAACGCCTGATTGTAACTTCTATGTTTTTGGAAACATAATTCACACTATTTAGCAGAATAGCGCGCCATAACGCAGGCATTTTGATGGTCATTAAAACATTAGATTGCTTTAATTATGAAATAAAGCTCTCATTGTGAAATTACAATGCATACGAGAAAATATACAGCATTAATTGTCATGCATTAGAAAATACAGGGTGACTAGAAACAAATGTCCCCATTCGAAAATTCAGTAATTCATTAACTATAAAAAATAGGAATATGAAAAGAGTGACATTTACATCTGGTGGTTTTTAAATTTCATGTACCGAAAATCTGAAAATTGTTCAGATTTCCGCCAATAAGTGGTGCTGCACTGTCTCAAACTACAATAATACTCAAATAAATTTTAAAAATTTAAATGTCTTTTCGTGTTTTAATTACTAAATAGAATAAATAAAGCAACGTAAGATTTTTTAAACAAATTTACATGCTAGTTTGAGCATTATTATAGTTTGAGACGGTGCAGCACCATCTATTGAGGAAAGTTTGAACTATTTTTACATTTACAGTACATGAAATCTAAGATCCACTATCCACCAGATAGATGTAAATGTCACACATTTCATGCATATATTTATCATAGTTAATGAATTATTGAATTTTCAAATTGGGGCGTTCATTTCTCGCCACCCTGTATAATAAAAAGAACAGTGAATGATTTATTTCTATCACAAAGCATGTATTATTTTTTAATTTATAAATTCCAATACTTCTTTAAAACTAGAAAATATAAAAAGAAACAAATTAAACAATAAGACTGAATAAAATAAATGTTGAAATGGCATATTGAAATTCGGTGTTTTAAATAAATATAAACGGTAAATAACTATCTATATGCGAAGCTCAAAAGCATAACGTCAGAGGAATGAGCGTTCTCCAGAAGCAATGATGCATACCTATCGGAAGTCTCTTTGACTTTTAGCCCAGTCAGTAGTCTAAACCTTTCAGTGTCCATTTCGTATTTCACATGCATTTATGCTTCACTGGACAAAAGGGATGGACGGGAGATGCTGAGGGTTATCTTTGCGAAAAGAGAACTTCATTGAGACAGACTGAATTCAAGAAAACAGTATACAGTGCATCTACATTTGCTTCGTCTTGGGGATACGCACTAAAATGCATGTGGAGTTCAAAGGATCGATCCATGTTCTTTCATTTTTACCGCGGCAATCAACCAATATTGGTTGCATCGGTTATAATGGAGCCAAAGTAATTACTTTAATTTCAAATAATTGCAATAAAATGCCGCTAGTATAGAAATATTGGTCTTAATATATTGGATATAGTATTAGCAAAGAAACTCTAATAAAGCATACCATAAAGTACAAAATATTTTTTTTTTTTACTTTTAGAATAGAATAAGGATAGAAACCAAAATTTATTTTTTATGACATTGTTCCTTTTCGGAAATGTCATTGGCTCCATCTAGTGAGCACTTGTAAAAAGGTATTCATAAAGATGTTGATCGTCATAGCATCAACGCAAGTTATAATCATCCAAACAGTTTAAGATCTCACACTATTCAGTATAAAAGACCCGGATGATAATGCTAAGTCTATGGGGGCATTCTATTTAAATATCTTGCTCAAATTTTAATATTTTTACATGATTTTTTTTGCATAGTATATTTGAGGACGATCTACAACCGGGCTTATTTTTACTTTTTTGATTTTGGTTACATCTTTTCAATATTATGATAGTTTCAATTTCAGAGCCGGTTCAACCAATTTCGAAAATTAAAGTAATAAAAAAAAATCTGAAACCAAAATTGAAAAAGGAAAAACTAGCACCGTTACAGATCGTCCTATGAAAAAAAAAAAAAAAAAAAAAAAAAAATTATGGAAAAAAAATTAAAATTTGAGCGAGATATTTGAAAAGAACGTCCCCTAGACTTAACATTACCATCCGGGTCTTTTTCAGTGAGTAGTATGGGCTCTTAAGCTACGGATATTTAATAGCAAGTTATGCTTATTTCAAATTAATTCATCATTTATGTCATGTGTGTTATTTTGTCCAAGTGAAAATAAAAATTTAAAAAGAATTATTCAAGGCTAAGACCACTATGGATAGCGCACAGACATTACAGAAAGACAGAATCGTATGAATAGTGGACACAATGTCTCTTTTTGACTTGAACGGTGCATGGTTTTTTATGAAACATTGACTTAACATTATTGCGTTTACATTTTAATATATTTGCAGTAATTTTTGTACCAGATATTTCGCAATTTCATTGCCAATATTTCTAAAATATCTGGGACACATTGCAGAAGTTTTCTATGTAGAATCAACAATAGTGGCATTTAATAGCCAATATTTTCAATGTAAAATCGATATTTTAAAAATAGTTGTATTTCATGGGCGTAATTTTTATGAATTTGATATTGGCGGAACAGTGAGTCTCAATATAACAAACAGTTGTTTCGTAAAATGATTAAGAAAGAAAAAAAAAAAAACACCCCCCCCCCCCGAAAAATTTAGAAATTTCAAAAATTCTCCAACCGTTTCTGAAAGGGATTCTCTATCGCTCTTTTTTTTAAATGTACATCTGCATTTAAGAGCCGTCTATATATACCGATTCAGCAAACCTCCTCCATAAGAATCCGTCCTCAACATCTGAATTCCTCCACGCGTAAAGATGGAGAAATACATTTCTCTGTCCATATTATTGTTAAGCGGCACACAGCGCACCCCATTCTCTCTATGGTACTTTGTATGTGTATATGTATTTATGTATATTATCTGAGGCAATAACCGGCCCCTTTATCCGAGCGGAAAAATGTGGAATATTCGTGGATCTGCGAAAGAATCCTGCGGCCCTGTTTTTTTTTTCTTTTTATTCTTCTAGCTTCCATTCCAATGGACGAGGAGAATATGTAAAATAAATAAAGAAATATAGAAATAAAAAAGGGTGGCCTCCCTACGCACCAGATAAAGGGACTGACAGAAGCACATGACAGTTGAAGGCTTCCCCTGGCACGCGCGGCGGACACAATCTGGATATGGTAATGCGGGGAAAAGTTTCAATGTTTCGGGAGCAATTTTTTATTTTAATATCACTCCGGTGCTTGGGAATGATGCAGAAGCATTCGCATAAAAGCGTCGGGGAGAGGAGAGGTTAGGAGGGGGTACAAAGGAATGCAACATTTCAGATTTCTGGAGAGAGAGAGAGAGTTGTTGTTGTTTTAGAGGAAATTCTTTTCTTTTCTCTTCACACAAAAATTGTGATAACAGAACTACGGGACATAGCCGCGAATTTGCCGAAAAATTTGTTCCAAACTCGAATTATTTTTTTTCTGCTCTATATTTTCTTCGAGAACAAGCCAATAGTCAAAATTGAGAATTATATTTCTAAATGTGTCGTCTAGTAGCAAAAACGGCCAACTTCTCAAAATGACTATAAAACTGAAGAGTTTTGATTCCAATCTTATTTTGGCTACGTGTAATGTGTGGCAAAAAAATCAGTTTTATTCCCCCCTTTTTTTAATGTTCTTTTCCTTTCTTGGAAATAAATGATTTTACAGTTTGACGGCTCAAATATTCGGAAGTTTTTCAATTTATGCGTTCAAGGGTATCGTATGGTGTTATTTTATGAACTTCAATGCAAAGTTCAATCAATTTCATGTACCTATCGAATAAATAGTTAAATATTAAAATCTCGTTTTATTTTATTTTATATTATTTTATTTTTTTAACTTGAAAAAGCAGTTGAAATTAATTATCTTGTAAAAGAAAGACTGGAATTTGCTTTTGTCATTGATCAATACGATCGAGTTTGGATGAATATCATACCTTTTCATAAAGACATGTAAGGAGATATGCAATTGCTTATTCTGTTGTATTCTTCAAACATACATGAATTATTTCGATCAAACCTACTGGCACATATATCCTAAAACACAATCCATCATAAAAACATTAAAACCTATCGCCAGAAAAGATTAATTTTTCGTGCTTTGTTTTCAACAATAAATATTCCGAATTTTCAAAAGATACTGTTACACGGTGGTATGATCTAAAACTGCAGGACTTTTACTTTATGCAGTGCTTTAGGCATGTTTTAAAGATAATGATATATATTCATACATAATACTCCTTAGTAAAAGTGCAAAGTTTGTTTTGGGGTCTGGTTAGCTCTCTTAGGTTCTAGTTTCGGGATTCTTGTTATTATTCATAGATACAAAATAACACAGGAATATGGTACATTGGACAGCATGTTTCTTGCTAGCTTTAGAAGTTTTTGAGAGCTTGATAAATGAAAAATTTTAACTCAATACTTTTAAAATCCCAGTCATTTTCTAGTAATAGTTTTTGGAATTTAACCCCTTGAATATCTCTGGGTTCGAGTCCATGTAGATTCGTTTTACTTTTACATTATAATATTAGTATTTATACACAGCAACCTTTATGCTGTTTAATTGCAGAATATACATTAGTAAAAAAGTGAGTTACTATACCAATATACTGATTTAAAATTAAAATAATAATAATAATAATAATAAGACCTGTATGCTTTCCCAAGTACGTTGCTGTAGTCAAGAAGATAAAATTATCCACTGGATAATTTAAACAGAATGGATCATGATTTTTACAAGAACTTGATAGATAATCTTTGTTGTAATTTATCTATTTATAATTTACTCGTATTTATGATTCAGGTTTTACAGAAACCACAGCATCTTATTGAACAGGAGAAATGAAGCACTAAGTTAACTGAGATTATGTAAACACTTTTTTTTTAATTAAAAAATAATTGTTATTCAAATAATTGATAGTTTTCGCTTAGGATAAGAAAAAAAAATAATTATGAAAGTTATTTAAATTATTTAGATCCCGGCACAAATATTTAAATTTCGAAAACTTCAAACAATTCAGAAATTTAAATTTAAAAAAATGCGTCATTCAAAGTACAAGCAGTTTCAGAAAAATAAAAAAAGTCCTATATCTGAATATAGATTGGTTTTTAAGTAAAATAGATAGTAAAACAATTATTGTCTATTTTTTTAAAATCAAATAACCATTATTTATATTTATAATCATATAGACTATAATTAACGATTTATTTGAAGATTTGCAGATAGACACCAAGCACTTTGCAAATCAAAAATGAAAATTGATAAAACCAGACTATTTCAAGAATTAAAGGGAAATAAACATATTTTATTATTGTTAGGACGTATTTTATAAATTAATAACATCTAAAAAATCATGCGTTTTTTAGTTACATCAATTTTCGAATGACTATATAGAAGCTTTTTCTGGTGATGTAAATATATTCTTTTAATTACACTTTTAATTACTTTTTTTGTTGTCAGATTGAAAAAAAGTAATAAGTGACTGTCAGTTTATGCCTGACGTTTGCCACATTTAATTTTCAATCCAAAAGAATCAAATCCAGTAAAATTAAAACAATGATAGAGAAAAGAACTAAATTTTTCCCGTTTCAAAAATTAATTAAACTCGATAAAATATAAAGTTCTCCTGGATAAATATATATGCCAATCAAACTGCCAAGTCTAACATGTTCAGATCCAGAATGTCTTAATTAAGACTGCAGATAGCACATTGGTGGCAGCAACAAAAAGTCTTGACATATGATGTGTAATTAAAGTTACTTGAAAGCTAAATGCAATTTTCTCCACAACAAAGACTAAGTTTATTTCATCTCCAACGAACGAAGACTAATGAAAAAAAATAAATGTTAAAGAAACAAAACGAGAAAAAGTTAACTTGAAACAAAGGCAGAAGGTATAAATTTACTTTAGGAGAACAAAAAATTAGATTTACGAACTGGACATTACAAGTTAAAATTAAAAGTGAAAGTACAGGAAAAAATTTTGAAAATATTTTTCAGGGGAAAGAGCTTTTGCAGTTCTTAATTACCTTAAAGGAAGTATGCAGGGGGTTTTGAGTAGCCTTTCGACGGAAAAGTAATTAAGAGTACTTTTGGTACTTTTCATCAGACTTCTTTTACTAATTCCGATCCTTCTAAGCGTGTTTTTTTTTCCTTTTCTCCCCCTTGCAATTATGTGGTGACAATTTTTGCAAGGGAAAATGGGAAAAAACACATAAAAAATTATCTTAATGAGTTGACACTCGTCGTATTCTTCCCTCCCCCCCCCCCTCCTGCAACTTGAATTAAAACTTCAAATAATTACTTGATGAATTCTTTGTGTTTTTGTGTATGCGAGAACCATGCTTTTCTTTTTCTAAAAAAAGAAAAAAAAAACTCCCCATGCCTATTTTTTTTTCTTCCGCAAAAGAGAATTTTGTAATTATTCCAAAAGGTGGCGGTTTTAAGTATACTTAAGGCGGTAAAAAGTAATTAAGTTTTTTTTCACAATTATCCATCTACCTGTTTTTCATCTGGGTATAGTAGGTGAAATGAATGTTGCTAGGAAAATTTATGCACAAAGGTTAAATAGAGGAATTAAAAAAGTGACAAAATAAAAGAGCAAAAAACTCTCTCGAATGTAAAAGATCTAATCAGGATTCTTGATGGATTGAAGGCGTTAATGGTTTTTTACAGTCCTTTTTATTTATTTTTTTCACTTTCCGTTTGAGACTTCATTTATTTTCTGTGCTAGTGGTAACTTTGGTATTATACAAAACTTTTGCCATTATATATAACTAAAGTGACATTTCTTAGAGTTGCAAATTAATTAGGAGATGTAAAAAGTAATTCGCATATCTTTTGGGATCATGGCAGACAATATTGAAGCAGATGAACCGAAATAAATAATTACACTTATGACATATGGTAATGACAAAAACTTAATTTTAGCCCTGTTTTTTGCGTGTACATTTTCATTACCTCTGATTCGCTAAGAAACACCTGTAGTTGTAAAAGTCATTCACTTCTTATTATATTTAATTTACTTACTAGAACAGTCCGGCTATAGAAAACATTTAAATGCTTAATGACTTTTGACATCGTAAATGAGTTGAGACTATATTTCAAGAAAAAAAATTAGCTTTTCGTGTAACCTATTCCACAGAGTATTGTTTGTTAAATAGAGAGAAAACTTGATAATATTATCGTTAAAAATGTATGCGTCATTTTTAGTTATGAGGATATTTTTTCCTTGTTATGTGATTTTTTTCTGTTTACGGATATTTATTCTTTTTGTAGCATTGACATTGATACAGTTTGTGATTATTGGAGTTTTTAGTATTGTATTTTAATCCTGGTTTAAAATTAATAGAAAGTATAGCTCCTTAAAATGATATATAATCTTATCCTAGATTAATAGACAATCAGAGTTTATTTTGATCGCAGTAATGTGAATAATACTTGTCACTGATAGCATCACCGCTGAAACGCTGAGAAAAGCATTTGCTATGAAGGAGTATCCTATCAATATTTTTAAAATAAGGTGACCAAAAACTTTTTCTAATTCATAACTTTTGTAATTTCAAAATTTATAAATTTTTCTGAACTTCGTAAATTTATAAACTTTTAAAAAATTAATGATTTTTTTAAATCAAAAAGTTTAGGCCGATCTCTTACATGATGTGAACTGCGACCGAGAAAATCCGGGAGTGTTTTGTCCTATTATTGTAAATGTGGAGCTACAAAATGAGCCTCATTTGTAATATTTGTAATTAGTTCTACGTATCTTGGATAATGAATGTATCGATCACTTAAGCACTTGTTCGTATGTTGCTTACTTTTTCGTGACAAATATTGCAAACACCGACTTTGAGTTTTTATTTTAGTACCTTTTAATTCACTTTTTGAATGGTTAGAATTAAATGTGCTTCCAGTGACAATGCAACATTTTAACATCTATTCCCTTCTACTACACCTAATTACAGCCTTGTTGTATAGAACGACTTTATTAGAAAAGAAAGTTTTACAGGTAACTTTCCGAAAAGTTTAAGGAGACATGTCACTCATTTAAAAACATCCACTCCGTAATGTTAAACTAATGGGCAGGTTATTTTCAAATTTCTCGCATAAACTTGAATATTTTTTAAACGATTTTTTTAAATAGCATATTTGAGGTCGATTCCTAATGTTGCTATTTTTTTTTTTTTTTTTTTTTTTTTTTTTTTTTTTTTTTTTTATTCTGGTTGCAGATTTTTTTGAATAAAGGTAATTATTCAAAAATAATGCGTAAATAATGCATTTTTGAATAAAGGTAATTGTCCAAACCAGTGCCGAAAATGAAAGTACCTACATTAAAAAAATCTGCAACCAAAATCGAAAAAGCAAAAAATAGCCTATTAGGAATCAACCTCCACTATTCTATACCGAAAAAGTTTATAAATATTCAAAACCAATTGAGAAATTCGAAAAAAGAAACTTGCCTATAAGATTAACATTATCAAGCGGATGTTTTCAAGTAAGTGAAGAGTCTCCTTAATAGCATTACGCTTTTAAAAATTAGTTTTCTTTTACGGTTCGAATCCTATAGGAAAGCAAAGATTACAAGTGACTTTTCGAGGAGCTTAATCAGCATCGTGCCTGTAAAGATATGCTCTCCTGCATAGAACGAGTCCAGTAGAAAAACAAGTTTTGCAGATAACTCATTGAGAATTTTGGTCAGCATTGCGCCTGTAAAGTTATGCTCTCCTGCATAGAACGAATCCAGTAGAAAAACAAGTTTTACAGGTAACTCATTGAGAAGTTTGGTCAGCATTGTGCCTGTAAAGTTATTCTTTCCTGCATAGAATAAATCCAGTAGAAAAACAAGTTTTACAGATAACTCATTGAGAAGTTTGGTCAGCATTGTGCCCGTAAAGTTATGCTCTCCTGCAAATATTGAATCCAGTAGAAAAACAAGTTTTACAGGTAACTCATTGAGAAGTTTGGTCAGCATTGTGCCCGTAAAGTTATGCTCTCCTGCATACATTGAATCCAGTAGAAAAACAAGATGTACAGGACTAGAGAAGATTGAAAACTTAAAGCAAAAGGAAATGAAAAGTGTAAGATGCATTTAAAAATCTTTTATAAAAAACTGGGCAAAAATATCTATTTAAAAAAAATAATAGGGATTTTAAAACATTTAAATTTTTATAAACTTTTTAAAAATTTTAATTATGCAATTAAATTTTTTTTCTTCCAAAGAGTACTTTTTGTTGAACATTGAAATGCAGTGGGTTCATCATTTGAACCATACTTTTAAAAATAAACAAAGTTGTTAAAAAAGTTAAAGTGTCCCATTAAAGTTCATTTATTAATTTATAGTTAAATTATGAAAATATTTTATTGTAATCAAAAACGCATCTGTAGACGTATTTTTTATAATTCTAGAACATCAGAATACGGGTTAAAAATCGATAACAAAATTACACCTTTGCATAGAAAAACAAGTTGAGTTAAATTGCAGAGTGTAAAAACAATGGCAAAAACACAAGAAGAATCTCAAACAATAACAATCCCCGACAAGAAATTCAATAAATACTCCATCCAAGCTGTGTGTAAAAGGAAAAACAACGACATAACAAATTGTTTGCAACAGTGCATTCTATATAGCGGAATGCAAAGAAAATATTCGATTACGACTTTAAGAAAAAAGTGGAGGGGGCACTGTAAAATGCAATTTCAATTTCACTTTCTTGCATGGCATTACCATCAAAAAGGCATTGAGTTTCTTTTTATGAGTGTTGTGGGAGTGATTTTGAGGTTACTCTACGCAAATCGGCCATAGGATATATATTCCTCTCCGTGAATTTTCTACCCACTCTTTAGGCACGTGAGGTTTACACAAAGTTTTCAGGGGTGAAGTTCGTGATAAAAACTGATTTTAATAAGTCTTGAACAGAAATTTTTTTTCAAAAAGTCAGATGATAAAAAAGCGTTAGATATTACTTATTTTATTCATTTATATTTATTACCTTGCCTATTTTTCTGATAGTCGTAAAAGGAGTATGAAAATTTTTTAAACATGTGAGGTTTATACAAAATTTTCAGGGTTGAAGTTCATTATAAAAATGGATTTTAATAAATCTTGAAAGGAAAAAATGGCGAAAAATCAGCCTGAAAAAACATGTCGGTTATTATTTATTTTATTCATTTATATTTACTAGCTTGCCTATTTTTCTGATAGTCGTAAAAGAATTATTAAATTTTTTAAACACGTGAAGTTTATACAAAATTTTCAGGGTTGAAGTTCATTATAAAAATGGATTTTAATAAATCTTGAAAGGAAAAAAATAGCAAAAAATCAGCCGGAAAAAACGTGTCGGTTATTATTTATTTTATTCTTTTATATTTACTAGCTTGTCTATTTTTCTGATAGTCGTAAAAGGATTATGAAATTTTTTAAACACGTGAGGTTTACACAAAGTTTTCAAAGGTGAAGTTCGTGATCAAATATGTCTTAAACAGAAAAAAAAAAAAAATGGCAAAAAGTCAGCCGATAAAAACGCGTCGGATATTATGTATTTTATTTATTTTTTCATTTATGTTACTAGCTTGCCTATTTTTTAATGATAACTGTTAAATGAATCTAGGAATTTTTTAACAAATGAGGTTTGCCAAATTGTTCAGGGTATATAAAGTGTTCGTAATAAAATGTTATTTTAATATATCTTCAACATTAAAATATTAAAACATCACGAGATGAAAATGCGACGAAAATTTCATATTCTGTTAATTTATTTATTTTAACTAGATAGTTAAATTTATTTGTAATAAAAAAAAGACATTTTTGGTGGAAGGGGGGGGGGAGAACAAATGAAGTTAACACAAAATTTTCAAGGACGAAATTAATTATAAAAACTAATATACTTGATAATATAATATAATAATACTAATATACTTAATATAATATACTTCTATAATAACTTGAACAAAAATTCGGTTGGGTAGTTTTTCGTCTGTTATATGCAGACAGACGGACAGACTGAACGACGACTACAGAACGAATATAGAACGAAAATATAGAACGCTAAATTCATTTACGGTAACTTTACTTATTCAATTAATATTTTTCGCATCATTGTTCATGTGAAAATCAGCTATTGGCTATATATTTTTTCTGTGAATTCCCAACTCATCTATGGAGGCATGTGACTTACATGAGACTTCAGAAATGATATTCATGATAAAATTTCTGGTGAAAAATAAATTTTTGGTGCCATAAAGTACGAAAAAGAAAGAAGTATTGAATTCATAATGTATTACTTAGTCATATATTTTATTTCATTTTGTGATCCCCCTCTTAGAAAATTGCATGCCAGTATCAAATTTACAACTTACGAACTCATCTGCCACATTTTATTTTTAAGGGGACGGTGGACGTTAAAAATTTATTTTATTCATTTTTATCACAGCAATATGAAATTTTGTGCATATATACATTTCACCAACAGCATATAGAATACCTTCAAAAAATTTCAAACCTTATTAAAATTTGTAATTTTTTTGCAAAAATTTAAAATTTTAAACGAAATTTTAAAATGCTCCTCATGTCTTAATTTTTAAAATATTTTCTTGCTTTTGCATTTTTAACACTTAAAACTATATTATAAACAAATTTGTGTAAAATTTTTTAAATCTCTTGAATAGTTAATATTTTACAGATTTTTTTCTAAATTCCTCATCGATTTTCATCAAAATTTTGCCTTTTAGTAAGTAAAAAATAAAATTTGACTATCTTAATGAAGACGAATTTTAAAAAGCTTACACAATTTCTTTTTAAATAATATCAGGACACTTCCTTATCAATTTTATAAATATTGATCAAAAATTAAGACGCAAGGAGCAATTAAAAAATCTAAAAACGCTGAAAAATTAGTTTTGAGAAAAACAGATTTAAAGTATATAAATACATTTATATTTTTTATTTACTCCTTAAAACCTTCATAAATGATATTTTAATAAGAAAAAACTGTTTAGGTACTATTTTACCGCAGAAACAGACCTTTTTCTGACGATTTTGCTGTAGATGATTTTGGTCAAATAAAGGTCCACTGTCCCCTTAACAGATAACAGCTGACACTTCACTTTACAAATGAGAAAATGTAAGAAAATTATTTTATGACCTAAAGATTACCTTTCAAAGCCCGAAAATAATTAAATTCAAATAACTAGAAATAACTAGACTCTAATTAACTCTTTATCCGACGATACTTTAAAGTACCATTAAAATAACTTGTTATAAATCTAATTCAGTACGTCGATTATTAGAAATACAGTTTAGAATGAGTTATAGACACTTTACTTTATCTTGTTCCAAAAGCACCATTGGTAGCAAAAACAAAAAATATTTTAGCCCTTTCGGGTCTGGTGTATTATTAATAGTACATATCCTTTAATTGAGTATTATTTTGTTTTAACAAATATTTTTTGTTACTGTTTACATGTAGTAATGCTAGTATGTGTCTATGCATTTACTATATGACTTCATAAATGTTTAGGCATTTAGTAATAATAATAATAATAATAATAACTATTTGGTTAATTCCTTTTACACCGTTTCCGATTCTTTTATTTTAAACATATATTTCATTCTTTAAATTTAAAATAAAGGTTTCTTTCCTGAAAAATTTATGTGCAATGAAGTGCAAAAAGTATTAGAAAGTTGTAATATCAGTTAAATCGTGCTGTAATATATTTTTCAAACACCTTCAAAAATTCCTCCTTAGCCTATTTTCATAAAAATATGAATTGAATAATACGCAAATCAACAACATTCGTTATGTTTCAGACAATAAAATAATCGTTAAACTCTAATTAATCTATTTGGATGGCTAGTGCTAACGTTATTAACATAAATGTATTTTTTCAAAAATAAAATAAATAAAAATAAAATAAAATAATAAAATAAATAAATAAATAAAATAAGACCTTAAAGGATTAGAAGGGTGATTTTTTTTTTTTTTTTCATTTCCATCTTTTCAGATTTCTTGAAATTGAAAGATCGTTAGGCGGAAAGTTCCAATTTCCAAATATTCCTACATTTATAATGTAAGAGCAATATTTGTATAGTTACTTATTCTATAAAACACTAAAATAATATTTCAAACGAATGATTTGAGTAGAGTTATAACTATTTCACAAAATCCCTATAAATTTTAAATTAATTAATTCATTTTAATCGGAAAAAATCATCTAAAATTTATTAAACGATTGTGTAAATCTTATGTAGTCTCAAAAAATCCCAGAAAATATTTTAAAAAGATTTTTTTTTCATCAATTCATAATCTGGAACATAAAGCTTCATTAAAATGAGCAGCTGGTTGATTTTCGTTCCAAAAACTTAAAAAAAAACTAAAGGATGATGCTCAATTTGTGGACAGATCCCTTTCTTCGAAGCGTGCAATTGGAATAGGGAAGTGTCAGTTGGAGTTTAGTGCCATTGATTCCAGCCTTTCTAAGAATGCAGAATGCGAAGACTTGGGGAGATGATTTTCTTGCAACTTGAATGGGACCGGGTTTCCTTTATAGCTCCCTATAGTACCCTCATCTCAATGCCCGAACACAACTCATGATGGAAGAAAGCAGTCTCCATTCTTGTCTCCTATAGAGAGAGCGGAGGAGACGAACTCACATTCTCTCTTCGTAGTTCATTTTGAGAAGCATTTTTCCGTGTTTGCAAAAAGCGTTTGCTGAAGTCGCTGAAAAGGGGCATTTAAATTTCATATTCTTAAAGAAAATATAAGGCTCATAGTAATAATAACAAAAGAAAATAATAATAATAACAATTTTCTTACCCCTTTTATCAAAAAAGCCTAAAATGCAGTTTGTAAAAATTACGCATGATCCTAGGACAAACTTTGTCAGAAAAAAATGTGTTCTTGTATTTAACACATTGAGTGCCACGGTAACTGACACAGAAGTTAAAAAATTTATAATGTTTTGAGCAATCCTAAAGAAAGTATAATACTGCAATAAATAAAAGTTAAGTAAATTTTCAGTAATTACTTAGAAAATATACATATATATATATATAAATACTTTTATAAATACATCCATATATATATATATATATATTAGTTTTATATTTTAGACTGTCAGTTGTCGGTGAAAGACGCAGTCTAAACGGAAAGTTCAGTGTCAGTCACCGGTGACTGACGTGGCACTCAACGTGTTAATGTTTATTTCACAATGTTTATTACAAAAAGCTTATATCGTTAATATTTTGTAGTCAGCTGCAAAACAAATGTTTCTGGGAAAAAAAAAGTTTTGGCAACAATGTGGTTAAATATGGATGCGAGATTAACAAGAATGGAGTTATTTATATAGCAAATCGCACCCACTAAATTCTAACAGTTGATTATTGAACCGTAGAAATCCTTTCCCCAAGCATAGGATAGCGGTGCTCCTGTTAAATGATTAAATTCAAAATTGAATCAATATCTATTTATGTCAACACTTAAATATAAGCTTTGATGAAATCCCATACATTACTTTTTAACACGCAGCTAATGCAAAAATTTTTAGAAGCACTGTATAACAGTACCACCTGTTTTGTGATATACACCCAAACCTAATCAACAACCACTTTTGTCAAGGTCCTAAAGAATATCAATTTTGCATAAACTAGACTATCATCGTTTTCCTCTTAATCTTTTAATTACATTTTACGATAACAATGCAAAATAATTGCACTTAAACGGATAAGTATTTCTTTACCATCATACATTAACTCGAGAAATAAATCGTTAAGGTAAATAATCACTGTGTTGGAAATAATTAAATGCAACTTAACACACCCTCTATTCTCCTAAATACCGATATTATATTTAAACTTAAACCATGAAACAAACACGTGAAAATTCAAATTTCTAAAAGAATATGATGTTTGGCGAACTTTTGCAAAAACTAGACTATCACCGTTTCCCCCTTAATCTTTGAGTTATATTTTACGATACAAATACAAAAAAAGAATTGTACTTAAACGGATAAGAATTTTTTTACTATCATATGTGAACTCGAGAAGTAAATCGTTAAAGTAAATAACCACCGTGTTGGAAATAATTAAAGGCAACTTAACACACATTCTATTCTCCTAAACACCGCAACTAAATTCAAACTTAACCATGAAACAAACACGCGAAATTTCGCATCAGTTTTGGCACATTATGTAAACGAGAAACTGGATAAACCCGAAGACCATTCCAGCCGAAATTTAAGAACATTCCCCATGAAAAACCGGAAAACCGGAATAGAGCAGTCGGCCATTACGATGCTGGGATTCCCTCGGCAGTCTTTGTGAATCGCAAGGGGGGCCCAGGCTAAATCGTAATCACATATTCAAGGAGCATCATACAGCTTTTTTTTCTTTATGGCAGTGTACTCTTAACATGCCCTCATCTATTGCTTATGGGCCAGAGATGCCGTTATGCGCAGCTTTAAATTTTGTTTCTCGAAGCTCCTCCTGATTACTCGAGCAGATCACGTCTGCTACAGGGGCTTATGTTTTAGATTCATTTTAAATTTTTCTCTTCACTGCGGTGTAAAATGCTGCTCGTGTTTCGTGGTTTATAAAGACAGAAAGCAAAGTGAAGTTTTTTATTGATAAATAGTAACATATGGAAGTAAGAATTAATGGAGTTTTTTTTTAAGGGATTGTTGAAGTAGATAAAATTTAAACTAAATACCTAAAGCAATATAATTAGCTGTTTTTTAATTAACTTTGGAACTAAGACCTTTATTTATATTTAGGTTAAAAATAAATTAAAACGTGCAAATTTTTTACAAATATTTTTTCATTGTGATTATTACTAAGAATCGACCATAATGGGCTTTAAGGCTAAAACTGAAACAGAATTTCAGTGATTTTCCTATTTTTTGCTGAAAACAAAAATGCCCAAATTTAAAAAAAAAAGATTTTAATGCATATATAAGTATACGTAATTATTAATTACATGTAGTTATTAAATATGTATAATTATTAGTTGATTATACGTATTTATTACATTTGCATAATTATTAAAAAGTTGACTCTATGTGCCTTAGACCCAAAACTTTTTATCTTCATGTAAAATAAAACGTAATTAATTCTTCAACAACACAGAAAGACTTTCAAATTACACAAATTTCATTTAATTAAAAAATGTTTTAGTTTTAGGTATAAACACCTCGATTTTATTTTTATAATGATTTTTGTAAATTATCATTTTTATTATACTAGAGCCTTCTCAAAGAGTATTCGAAACCCAAAAAAAAAAAAAAAAAAAAAAAATCTATTTTTGTTTATTATGCAGCTTTTAATGAACATGTGAAAAAGTTTAGTTATGTATGCATTGCTTGCTTTATAATTTGTACTCATGTACTGAATAAGTCATGACTGCTCATATCGATGTGTAATGATGAAAATTTCTGAAGGGAGAAACGAAATTTTTGGAAAACAGATAGTTTCGGTCCGGCCGAATTTTTAGTTGTATTTCCGCTGATAACGAATTTTCGGCACCAACCCACCTGTGGAGCAATTTACACCAAAATGTAATCAATACCATGTTATATCAAGTACAAACTAAATCTGAAATTTTATGAAAATCTATACACTAGTTCTTGAGATATGACTTTGTAAATAATGCAGCATAGCAGTGCCATCTGTTGAGCGGTATACATAAAAAACTAACCAGATCTAGTTTATATCAAGATCTAAGAAAATCTAAAGTTTTCTGAAATTCCGTACATTAGTTCTTGAAATAGAACGCCCACAATTTTTTTGTAAAATACAGACAGACAGACTGACTGACATTTTGTAAAAACATGTTTTTCGGGTTATCTGACCTCTAAAAAGTCTAAGTCCGTCGAAAAACGGATTTCGAAAGCCTTCACGAACCCAGTACTTTATTTTTGTAAAGATAAAAGAAAATAAAAATTAAAAAGTAATTTTCTTAAAAGAAACTTTCAATTTTATTGAATACTTAACCTTTAGTAAAAAAAAAAAAAAAAAAAAAAAAAAAAAAAAAAAAAACTGCGCCATTTTATATGAAATAGATTTATACAGTTATAACTAACTCATTTATAACCAATTTCGAGTAAACCATTTGTTATGAAGAATCTATTAATGACAAAAATATAACATCTACAAATCTTTCAACCCCAAATAAGTTTCAAGAACAGCCATTCGAAATGATCAATAACAAAATCGTTATCTATGATAAATGACTCTGGGTAAATCACTTTATTTTACTTTTTAAACAAAACTGCCTTATGTATGCCGCTATAAATTTCGACAACAAAGAATTTGTGTAACTATTCGCACATTTTCAAGGAGGCTAATATATTGAGTCAGTAAGTTTATTCTTATTAGAAATAGATAAATAAGCTTAACCAAAAGGAATTTAAATATTTCCTCTACAATAGTCAACAAGAAATTTGTCTGTTTATTTTTAAATTTCTAATATTATATATTCTTTGAATTTTCTTTACAGAAGTGGGTGAGTTATATGGGTTCGCTCGTGTTTATTATACTCTTTTAGCGTTGTCCATATTTTTCCACTGTAAATACAAGACAAACTTTGCCAATTGTAAAAGTAAAAACAAGTTGGAAATTGCACGTGAAGCGTAGCAAATGAGGGGCGTTCGTACGATAATGAAGTTTTAAAAATATTACTCTCACATATCAATCTCATAAAATTGTAAATAATGAATTACAATTAAAACGCTCATCAAACAATGTTCTCTCTATACCATTATGTAGTGGAATACTTTTGCGTGGCCTTGTAAATGAATAACAAATGTTCTTTGCACTACAAATTATGCAAAATGTATATTATAATATATACTTTATAGTTGCATATAAATTTTATTAAGTTCGAATGAGTGTAACACCAATAAAATGCATTTGAAACATTTTTCCCCATTGACCGGAATGTAACGGAATACCTGTGTTGGATATACTGGATTGTCCCTGTAATTGATTTTCATAAAATTTGAAATAACTCGACAAAATTATGTAATAATTATGTATTTTAAATTTCAGACGTATAAAATACATTTGAAACTTTTTTTCCATTGACCATAATGTAATTGAATACTTTTGATTGCCCCTGTAATTGATCTATGCACCCGATTATCAAAAAATTTGAAATAACTCGACAAAATTATGTAATAATTATGTATTTTAAATTTCAAACGATTAAAATGCATTTGAAACTTTTTTCCCCATTGACCGTAATGTAATGGAATACTTTTGATTGCCCCTGTAATTGATCTATGCAACCGATTTTCATAAAATTTGAAATGACTCGACAAAATTATGTAATAATTATGTATTTTAAATTCAAACGATTCGGTTGGGTAGTTTTTGCGTTGTTATATGTGGACAGACGGACGGACTGAACGACCACTATAGGTGCTACGTATTTACATAATTACGAACGCACTTAATAACCAGAAATAAAACAGAAAGCAAAGTTTTAAACATGTACACAACTTATATATAATAAAATACGCATGTTATTTTGACATTTAAAAATATATTAATTTTTTAACAGTATGTACTTTATGATCATTTTGGTTAAAATATGAAAACTACGGAACAATCTTGCATATGTGCGAATCTCACAGTCCTATTAGTTTTACCCTACTAGTTTATACAAATACATTATGAAGATAATTGTTCTAAATTAGTAATAGGAAAAATAAAATTTTCCTACACTTTTCAAACATTGTGTGTATGTAATTTTGCAGAATATTCTGGGTTTACTTTTTTTTTCTTTTCTTATAAAATGTTTTATTGTATATATATATATATGCATGTGAGGAATGAGGTTCAAAACACGCCTTATTTAAAATTTAAAAAATCGTATTCTCTCCATGAATCCATTCTATTGGTAAATCTGCACCAACCGAAGAAACACAACCATCAGCAAGAAAACTAGTTTATTCTGTATTCATGCGATTGTAAAATTTTGGTTTACAATGAAAACCAATGGACGCAATTACACTGCAAAAAATACTTGCTGATTTTACAGTATAATACAGGTAGCTGGGGCGCAAGTTAATAACTGTAAAATAAGCAGATATATAGCATCATGTAAACGAATTCAACAGTATATTGCTGTTTAAAGGTATATTATTTGTTAATTTTGTTCTTCATTACGGTAAATTTTACCGTTATAAACTGCCGCCACAGCTGCCCAGTGTGCCCAGAGCTGCCCCAGCTGCAAAATTAACAATTATTTTTTGTAGTGTAGAGGTCTTTCGTGATTTCCAAAAATTTCATTTCTGAATAAGTTTTGAACTTGCGTCTTTCATATAAACAAACGAAATTGGGAAAAATTTCAAAACTGCAAACATATGAAAAAATATTCCCTGCATGTTAATAAGTTCAGACGTAGAAGAAAAGAAGTAACTATGAAAAAGCAAAATAATTTGCTGAAGAACCTAAGACGTTCTCTAATGTATGAGTGTATAAACTTTTTTCTTCTCCTGTTTTAGTAATCAGTGCATTTAGCAATTTTGGGTTAATGTTATTTTCAAACGTAATAATTGGTTAATTTATATACTGTCGATTCTATCTTGCCATTTAATAGTCATTTTATTTTCAAAATTTTTATTTTAGAGATATGTATGCACATTAATTATTTTGAAGAAGTGGAAAAAGCATTTATTCAATTATTCAGCGACCCAGTTCCAAACTTATGTAAAATCCTCAAGTTAATATTTCACAATTCACGAAGTGCAGATCGAGTTTTCACTCAAACTTCTACCACCGAGACAAGAATCTTTTGTGTTGTGAGACAAAAGAATATGCTTATGACTGATTAAGGCCCATTTATAAAACATTCACGGCTCTTCTGCCATAATTAGATGAAAGCCGTTCCGTGTACGAGGTGGCTGGGGGAACTATATCTTAGTTCAATTATGTTTCACATGGGGCATGTTCAGATACTCAGATAAAAGGGGTTGAGTCGGGAAAAGGGAGTCGAGAAAGTAATGGCACTTTTCCCGTTTTTTCGGCTCCCGGGATCATCTGAAGAATGCATGGGTTGGGGGAGGATGTCGTCGTTGTAATTGCATTGTTATGCTATTTTGTAATTGCTTTTATGTAATGAGCTAAGGAAAAGGGAAAGGATATTTAAAGTAGCTCTTAATGCACTATATGCAGAATACCAAAGGGTAAACAAAGAACATCTAACGCTGGATAATTATGTTTCACATTTTCTTTTAAAGACTGGTCTATGACTTAGCAGGCACATCATCTACTATATATGAATACACCAGAAGCCAAGGGGTATGAGTGACAAAATTGAAAAAAATTGAGCTAAGTGTACAGAGATTATCTAGAAATGCAGCTGTTTGTTTCGAAATAAAGAAATATAAGTGATTTTCTAATTTTTGTGCTGCATTCTACGGCGAATTTACTTAACTACTTAACCACTTTAATCTCTACTTAAATAATAATAATAATAAATACATGTAATGTACTCCATTTTTCTTCAACTGGTATTGAAATAAGAGCTCAAAGACCGATATGAAATAAGATACAGTTTCATATTTTCATTCACTTATATATATATATATATATATATATATACATATACAGGGGTGTAGTCGCAAAAATAACAAAGGATATACACTCTAAGCAGAGGGTATACACTCAAGGCAGAGGGTGTACTCTACAGTGCGCATACTATAAGCTTTCTTGAAAAACAGAGGGCATACGGTGTGCCTTTAAAAAATCCAGATGGTATACGGCGTATACTTCCGTATACCTTCCACTACATCTACTGTATATATATATAGAACCATTGTACAATACTACAATATAACATCTATAGTGGATATAGAATAACACATAGAATAACAAACTATAACAAGACAGAAACGTTGGCAAAAATTGGAACAAATACCAAGTATTGGAAATGTGGTATTTGGCTCGTTGTCAAGGGTAATACCAAATAGACAAATTAAACATATATGCATATACATATACATATACATTTAGCTGGAAGATGCCTTTATAGATAGATTCCGTTCTTCGCTTAAGGCTGTTGTTAACCGTTCTGCTCAACTAGCGCAAAATGTTTTGACACACTTACAAATTCATTTTTCAATGGAAAGTTATAAAATTTGAAAGCCTGGCTATGAAAGCGAATTGGAAGCGAATACATATTTACATATATAAAGTTATTTAAAATTAAGTAAAGTATATCTTTGGAAAAAGACAGGTACAATAGGAAGTATGTGTAATAAAAATATTTTTTAAAAAAAGAAGAAAAAGAAAACATTAGCTAATATTTATTTTTCATTTATCTATTTTTATTTATTTATTACGTAGTCTTCAAAGAATCTGTCATTATTCTTATAACTATTTAAATTTCCCGAAAATTGAGTGTTCAGAAGCTTAGTATTCTACACTTGCTTGTTTTTTTCCAATAACAATTCCATTTTTTTTTTTTTTTTTTTTTTTTTTAATAGAATTATACCATAAAAATGAAGTTCAAAATGTTATTAAAAAAAAAAAAAAAAAGACACTTTACTTATAACATTACTTTTACTTTATTTTATTTTATTATTTATTTATTTATTTATTTATTATTATTATTTTGAAGAGTAAAATATTATTTCAATTGTTTTATGTTCATTTTTGATTTAATTTATATTTTATATTCAAATTGAGTATTTTTATATTTTTTTAAATAAAATTAATAAACTAAAGCTAGGAAAAATTTATTGATACGTATATGAATAATTGAATGCATAGCTACAAGAAAACAGGAATTTATTTCAAAATTTACTAAAAAAATATATGCATTTCACTAATAAAAATATTTTAAACAATAAAATTATAATTATTCTCAATATTATTTATGTTATGCTTTCATTTCATTTTTTTTACTTCGATAATTTTGAAATATATTTACAAATAAAAGCTCCTAATTTTGTGGAAATGTAGATACATAGAAAAGAAAATGAAATAGTCCAAAATGACAATTTAGATCGAGGCAACAGTTACAAAATTCTAGTTTAAAAAATACATATTACTAGTAGGTCAGTAGCACATATAACTTCCATTGTATATTATGTTTATTAATATTTATTTTTCGAATAAAATAAAATAAAAGAATTGATTTTCCCCAACACTGAAAGATTTAGTTTACGATTATAGAGAAAGAGAAGTAACTTTTATTATTTAGAATATCATCAATAGATGGCGTTAGCTCATTTAGTTTTATTTCCTCATTCTGATATACAAGGAAAGTTCTTCTCATTAAAGTTAAAATGATATTATTTTTTAAAAATTGTGAAATGTATAAATCAATAATTGAAATTTGATTAAAATTTTTAATAAAAAGAAAACTAAAAGTTGTATAAAATGCGGAAATGGTCACAAAAGTAATGGAAATTACCGATCATAAATTATTATATATTTCTCCAACAAAGATATATTAGTTTTAATCAAAAAATTGAAATTTATTTTCCATATCGAATTTCTAATTAAAGTCTTTTATATAGGGCACATTGAACCTCCATAATAAGCTTGATACAAACTCACTTCAAAAACAAGTTTTTGTTTTCTTCTTTCCAATAGGGAAATCCATTCACCTACTTTTAAACATGTTCAAAATTACATTTTTAATTGAATGTAATCGATACAGGATCAAACTCACCTATTTTATTCCGATACAAAATATTGTTATAAGTCATTTCTTTTATAATGTTCTGTTTTATTCTTCGAAACAAAATTAAATTCATCAGAACTTACCTAAAAGAAAAAAAAATAATACACATTAGGATGATTGGAATACTTTTTATAGAATAAATTTAACAAATTTGAAAACTCCATTCGCAATACACCACAGAAAAATGTTTTCTAGCGAACAACACAGAATATTATGTAAATTAAAATAAAATCTCGCCTGGTATGTGGTATGACAAATGAAAAATTATTTATAATGTAGTAAAATATTTTATTTTAATTACATTTGATGAAAAAAGACATATAGAATATTAAAGTTGGTCCCGACTGTTCTGCTCAACATTCAGAAAACTTTTTGACACATTTACAAATTGATTTCTTAACAGAAAGATATAAAATTAGAAAGACTGACTATGGAAGCGATTTGGAATTGAACTGTCTTTCAATGATTATTTTCGATTAATCACCTATTGAGTTATAAGCGTTTTTGATCACATGACAAACACATTTTTTCACCCCTGTTGGAGTGATTATGCTTCTTTCGTGAAGAAATTTGGTTCAAAACGCCCACTTCGACGCTATTTTCTGAAAGATCAGTAGTATTTTTTAAAAACGGGAAACTGATTGCGATTAGATAATCATGAGGATCGCAATCTAATTATTCTTTCCTAAATATATGGCATTAGGTAGTTGATAACTTTTATACAGGGTGTTCTAAAAAGTAGTTTAAGATCGTCAAAAGGTGATAAGAGAAATCATGAAAATCGCAATCCACTTATTCACTCCTAAATATATGGTATCTGGTGGTTGATAATTTTTATACAGGGTATCCAAAAAGTCGTTTAAAACCTTTAAGAGATGATAAGAGAAATCATGAAGCTCGCAATCGACTTATTCATTCATAAATATATGGTATCTGATAAAACAGCCTTAAAAATTTGAATATACAGTGAAGTTACATTTTACTGTTTAATTAAGTTGACTACATATTCCTTGATTTCTTTAAATGTATACGAAAGAAAGAGTAAATTATATTTTCTACAAGAAATCAAATATGATTCGAGAACTAATTCTATTCTCTTCTATCATTTCTACTCCCTCCCACCGTCTTCCAAACTACTTAATTACTCTGTTCTTATCACTCTCGTAATTTCCATTCTCTTCTTTTCTTGTTTAACAAAAGCCCGGAGAAAAGTTTGGAGGCAGAGTCGGAAATATCCAGAATTCCCGATCCCGAAAATAAATCATTCTATAGCTGAGCAGAAGCATGGGTGCGAAAGAAGTACGAAATTGAGGGGGGGGGGGCAAAAAAATGTAGGGGAAGAACTTCCGACGTCCCGGATGAAAAATGGTGCTGGTTCCGGACACCGGAAGCATAGCGTTGCACTTGCGGAAGTGAAACCCCCGGCGGAGTGTCCAGATTTGTGAAGGTTTTGGGGATAGGGGGTGTAATCCCAGGATAGGCAATGAGCCATCGCTGGAGCTTATTAAGGAAGCATTTTCTTTCATAGAAATGCGGAATTTTTAGTAGGATAAACTGCATAGAGAAAGAACCTAAAAAAAAACTCTTTCAACGTAGTATTTTTTTAATAATAATAATAATAATAAAACATTTTAAATATATTTTATGTAATGAGAAATATTTCAGTAATTATATAGGATGTATTAAAATAAATAAGCATAAAAAAAAATTCACTAACAAGTAAAGTTTGAAACCATTGAGGTTGGTTAACGCGTGAATAACTTTTTTACTACGTTTTCTTGTTTTAGTTCAAAATGTCATCAACAGATGGAGCTGCAATATTTAAACCTTTTTATCCTGAAAAGGTATAAAAATGAATCTTTAACTAAACGCTAACAAAAAATAATAGTTTATGTTTTAATATTGCAGAGTTATATAAAGCGGTTTTACATTTTCAGATACTACGGTGTCGTCTATCGGCAATATATGAAAGTAAAACATGAAAGCACAGTAAAAATATTTCTGAATTCAATCATTACTCGCCTGAAAAAATAGCTTGAATAACTGTCACCGTTTACTTGTCATTCAATTTAAAAAACGATTGACCAATTTTGACCCCCCCCCCCCCCGTATCAGCAAGGAGTGATAAATCAAACACATGCATATGGTGTAATAACATTATTTTGTTATCAATATATATATACATGTATTACAATTTGAATGAAGGCAGGAGAAAGAAGGAAAAAAAACAACATACATCTTAAAAACAACGAAATGATTCCTATCTTTCTACCATTTCAACCAAAAGATCTATCATTATTAAAGACAATTGTTATCCGCCTCCATATATCAGTTAAGAAGATTTAAATTACACTTGTCAAAAGTTTAAGCTACCTTTGAGGTACAACCATATCGACTCCTAGTAGTTAATGCTGCATACAACGTAATCAGAATATTTTAAAGAACTCAGAATATACAAAGTTCAATTTTAGCTAATTCAAATGATAAAAACAAGAGAAAAGAAACGGCACATCACAACATCATCGGAACAGACATATTTTTGTCCAAAATGATCTCAATTGTTGTTCAGCCCGAACATATTAGTTGAGAAGATTTAAATTATACATATAATGAATTTTAGCTACTGTTAAGATACATCAATATCAACACCTTAAATTTCAGCTAATTCAAATGACGATAACAAAAGGAAAGAAAAGGCACATCACAACATCATCGGAACAGACTTTTTTTTGTCCAAAATGATCTATCACTGTTAAAGACAATTGTTGTCCACCCCTAACATATTAGTTGAGAAGATTTAAATTACACATACTACGAGTTTTAGCTATCTTTATGGTACATCAGTATCAACATCTAGGGGTTAATGCTTACACACTATGATGGGTGCCATAAACGTAGGCTCTTCCCATAACTAACGCTTACAAATACTGAGACTGAAAATTAAATTACACTTGCCAAAAGTTTAAGCTACTTTTAAGGTACAACCATATCAATTCCTAGTAGTTAATGCTGCATACATCGTAATCAGAATATTTTGTCAATGAGACAAAGTTCAATTTCAGTTAATTCAAACGAGGATAAAAAGAAAAAAAAAAGGGGGGGGGCACATCATAACAGACTATTTTTGTCAAAAAATGATCTATCACTGTTAAAGACAACTGTAGTCCGCCCCTAATATATTAGTTGAGAAGATTTAACTTGCACATTAAGACAAAGTTCAATTTCAGCTAATTCAAATGAGGACAACAAGAGAAAAGAATAGGCATATTACAACATCGTCGGAACAGACGATTTTTGTCCAAAATGATCTATCACTGTTAAAGACAATTGTTGTCCACCCCTAACATGTTAGTTGAGAAGATTTAAATTACACATACTACGAATTTTAGCTACCTTTAAGGTACATCAATATCAACACCTAGTGGTTAATGTTACACACTTATGATGGGTGCCATAAACGTAGCACGCCTCTTCCCATGACTCTGACGCTTCTAAACACTGACTGAGCGTCAGTGATTCATGGGCGAGAAGCATTAATACTAATGTTTCTTTAAGTAGGCAGAATTTCTCGTCCTTTTGCGTGTAGCTCTTTTTTGAATGCATGTGAACACCCTCTTTTTTTTTTTGTTTATTTTTTTCTTTCTTACTTCAAAGACTCATCCTGTAGTGAACGCGAGCTTACACGCGATACAGGTCTAATTATAATAATTGATTTTTTTCTTCTCTCTTTCTTTCCGAAGCGTTTTGTGCGTGACAGTTATGCGTTTGTAGAATTAGAAGAGGACGGTTATTTTTATGAGTGAGCTATGTTATCTTCCTATCGTGCAAACGCGCCCCTTTCACGCCATTTCGAAACGTACACACCCGATGTATTTTTATAAGAAAAGAATGCATTATAATGTACCGGGTATGACCGATCCTATGCTAATTTGTGAGTCGAAACAAAGCACGTTATTCTCCATAAGTTGCTCTTAAGGGGGTCCGGGACACATTTTAAAATAATTTTTATTTATTGAGTTAAAGTTTTGAAATGTTTTTTTCTGATGATTAACTCTATCATTTGTAAAGAAAATCTCGTGATAAAATTTCTCATATTTTTTTTAAATTAAAGATTAAAAATTTATTAAATTTGTGATAATTTAAAATCGATATAACTCAAAATATTATTTGTAGAATTTAATTTTTTTTTTTTTTTTTACATTTAAATAAATAGAAATATCTAAATTAAAATTTTTATTCAGCATTTTTAAAAATATTAATTAAAAAAAATTAAAAATATTAATTAAAAAAATTAAAAATATTTAAATTAAAAATGAAACAAAATTATGTAACTTTTATTTAAAAAATCTGGAGCAGAAACATGGACACTAACAAAACGAATGATACAAAGACTACAAACAACACAGAGAAGTATGGAAAGATGTATGCTAGGCATAACTAGAAGAGACAGAAAGAGGATAACCTGGATAAGAAATCAGACAAAAGTTTTTGACATCCTTGAAAGAATCAAACAGCTAAAATGGAAATGGGCTGGGCACATTGCAAGAAGACAAGACAATAGATGGAACACAAATTTACTACAGTGGTATCCCAGAGATGTAAAACGACCAAAAAGACGACCACAAGTAAGATGGAGTGACGAAATTAGAAAAGTGGCTGGTGTAAATTGGATGACAAAAGCACTAGACAGAAAACATTGGAAAAATCTGGGGGAGACCTACATCCAGCAGTGGATCGAAAACGGTTGATGATGATGATGATTTCCAATAGTAAATATTTTTTTCCAAATTTGCTGAATCAAAATGAAAGTAAAACAGTAAAAAAAGATATGTTCCAAGTTACAAGCATTTATCTTTTAGGGTTTCAGAATTATAACAATTTAAATCCAAGAAATTGTGAAAAAAATCCACCATGAAGGAAAACTCATTTTCACAACATGTCATTTCAGAGACAATCATTGCTTGAAAGCTTGATTTTGAAAACAAACCAAGGCAAAATAATAATGATAATAATAATAATAATAATAATATTGTTATTATTTTCTCTTCTAATTAAAGTAGAAACATGATTTAAACGTCATTTTAAGTGTAAAAATACAGAAATATTTTTAATGCAATATATATATATATATATATATATATATATATATATATATGTAATTGAAGATTTTTGAGTCCGGGAACCCTTTAAAAAAAGTAAAAATATCTTATATCAAATACAGTTATGATTAATTCAAATTATGACTTGATTGATATTCGTTTACAGATATGGAACTATGAACATAACTTGACCTCAATTGGATATTACAGATGACCATAAGCTGTGGTTTGAAGAAAATTTCTTCGCGTGTTCCTCGTAGAATATTATTTTCATTTCACTTTACTTGATATTTTAAAGATTATTGACCAAATAAAAAACTTCAGTGCTTCATTAAACATTTCACTACATATCGATATCGGCAACTAAATTTTTGTTGGGCCTTTTATGATACACAAAATTAATTTTATATACTTTTGATTTAAAGGTATATTTAAAATAATATTTTTAGATTTTTTTCTTTCAAATATTATTTAATATCTAGAAAGAGAAAGAAAGTGAATAATTGTTAAAGAGTAAAAATAAATAAATCAATCTATATGATTAAAATTTTTATGAGCTAAAAAGAGAGGGAAGGGAGGATGTCATAAATGAAAGGAAGAATCCGCATGTTTAAAAAATTTCATGAAATAAAATACATTTCGCTCTCTATCTCTCTTTTTCACTCTTCTCTCATTTAACATACTTGTCAAACAAATGCTACAAAAACCACGAAAAAAATTAAAGTAGAATTAAAAACTTTATTTTATTTACAAATTTCAAAAATTATCATCAACAAACACCGTCAATCCCTTGCATATCTTAATTAACAACTAACAAAGTTCACCACTTTTAAAAATCAAATCACTGAGATGAAAAATAACATTATTTTGATATTTATTAAAATGTATGTTTGGTTAAAATTTTTATGAGCTAAAAAGAGAGAGAGATGTTACAAATGAAATAAAGAACCTGTATGTTTAAAAAATTTCATGAAATAAAATTTCTTCCTCTCTCTATCTCTCACTTACGCTCTCCTTTTTCCATTCCTCTCTCATTTAACATATTTGTCAAACAAATGTTACAAACATCTTGAAAATAAAATAAAATAAAATAAAATAATAAAGTAAAATATTAAATTTTATTATATTTATAAATTTCAAAAATTATCATCAGCAAATACTCCAATCTCTTGCATATCTTAATTAACAGGTTCTTTATTTCATTTATAACATCCATCTCTCTTTTTAGCTCATAAAATTTTTTACCATACAGAGTCAGTTACTTATTTTTGCCCTTTAATAATTATGAAATAAAATCCCTTCCACTCTCTCTCTTTCACTCCTCTCTCATTTAACCTATTTGTCAAACAAATAATACAAACATCTTGAAAAAAAAAAAAAAAAGTAAAATTTTAAATTTTATTTTATTTGCAAATTTTTAAAAAGTATTATCAACAAACACTCCAATTCCTTGCATATTTTATTTAACAGCTAACTGAATTCACCGCTTTTAAAAATGCAAATCATTGAGATGAAGAATGATATTATTTTGATGTTTATTAAAATTAGTCGTTCCAAGTAATAAAATCTTGGTGTTAAAATGTAATTTATTTACACTTAATCTATGTAAAATAATTGTCGTATAAATAACTTTGAGAGGTAAAAAATGTATTCATAATTGCCAGAAAAATATTTCGTTTTTTATTCACAAAATTTAATAAAGTAATAACCTGAAAAAAAGATAAAGGAATAAAATTGTTTTAGGCTTAATTTTATTTTGAATCCATTGGTGATTAAATTAAAAGAATTTGGTTTTTTACAGATATCATACACACAAATACTCGAAACGCATCAGAGAAGCTATTGGGGTTGAAAAAGGCTGCCCGGAGAATCGAAGAGAGATAGCGATAAAATCTTATATGTAAACAGAGATTGGATAAATTCTGATTATTATTACTAATTAAAACTTTTTATGGGAGTTTAAAAAATGCTTAATATGTATTTGAAATTATTCCCTCTTATACCGCTAAGCACATTATATAACATTGTTTTAATAATATAATATTCTTTGCAATAATTATTTTTAATTATAATAATATTTTTACCCTCATATATTTAACACGTTGGTGTCTTAGTATAATGTAACTTTTTTTAGTTCATTTTCTGTTTTTAATGGTCAAAAGAATTTGTGTTCGTCGATTTCATTATGTGATTCAGATTGTACATATGGTTTTAAATGTCTTGGTTTATTTACTTGTATGTTTTTCGGTTACAAATGGCAATTGCAACTGCAATCGAGCAATTGTAGAAATTATGCATCAGGACTTTTTCCTGATTTCTACCTCAGAAATCAGTCATAATTTTTGTGACTGCGTAACATTGCCCTTGATAACGAACCACGTACCACAATATTGAAATTTATTTGCAACTGCTTCAATGTTGCTAATTCCATTTGATTGTCTTGTCATTTTTAAGTTTGTTACATTGGATTGTTCCATTCATTGTAGATGTTGAATGTAGTATTATATAATGATTACATATATATGTATATATATTAATATATATATATATATATATATATATATATATTAATTATATATATATATATATATATATATATATATATATATATATTAATACTATTTTACAACGTGAGAATCTAGTATTATCGAACGCCATTTTCTTCTCCGCGTCTAGTTCTCCGATCCACTCCAATCGGAGAGATATCCTTCAAAACACCATCCCCTTTCATCCGAATCCGCATCCGCCGATTCCACCGGAGCCAATCCACCTGCAGGATCATCTCCCCCCTTTCGATCCTGATTGGCGGAGGACGAAAGATTCCGAGCAGACGTATTGTTCTCATTCAGTGGTTTGCTTCAATAAACTTTACAAGCAGAATCATCATTATGACACCATACTCAGAAACATCTATATCGCATTTTTAGATAATTTTTGGAGCCTAAAATCACAAATTCTTTTTTTTCTTCCATAGAATCGAATAATTTAACTCTTTCGAGTCCGAATTTTTTTTTTCAATTTTCAGAAAAATTACTTTTACGTTAATGACATGAATACTAGCTATTCAAATAGATTAATTAGCGTTTAAAGAACATTTTAATAAAAGCATTTAAAATATAAAATTTAAATTCAAATTGCCTGATTCCTTTTCTAACTTTAAAGTCTACAACTTAATTTACGTCTGAAAAGTTTTTTTTTCCAGCACAGTATTTATTATTTCAATATTTCTAACTTTAAGATAAAAATTGTAGAAATGAGTTACACTTTTCTTCTTCTGTTTTCAGTTTTACTGGGAGAGATTCACGGTAACTTCTGCGGTCTGTTTCAGATATCATTCAAAAGGCTCTAATCAAAAGCCGATAGCATTACGAATTGTCTCCATTCTAACCCCCTAGTGGAAAAAATTCCAAATATATCGTAAAAATGGTTTTTACACAAGAAAGGAAGGATTTCTCGATAAAATGAAGTGCTAATCAGAATCATTAGCTAATCAGATTCGTCTGTTTTGTCTGTATTTACGTTATGGTCGCTAAATAAGATTCCCGATACACAGTCCCAATACTGCCAGTTACCGGTGACTGACGTAGCCCTCAACCTGTTAAATAACTATCCACGACTTCAACTAAGTTAAAAAATCAAAATGATGATGGAAGTAAAGTACACCAGGATATATAAAATATATATACTGTAAAATCTCCCAAACGGGCACTCCTTAATAGTCGATACCTGCATTTGACAAACACTATTTCAATCCTAACACATCCTGTTTGTATGTTGATATCGCTCAATAGCGGACAAATTCCAAACTCCTAAGATGTCCATTGTTTAGAAGGTTTACTGCAGAAACATTTTGTTGCTTTGTTCCTTTATTTTTATGGAGAAATGAAAAAGCAATTTCACCAGTTTGAATCTTAATGCTATCGTTTTGGTGAATAAACTTCCAGTCAAAAGCAAGCCAGGGAAATTTAAAGCGAGAAATTTGAAACCCCTTTCTGTTTAGAGCTTTTATTTCAGCACTAGAGAAAAATGTAAATTTGGTGGTTGCGATAATCTTCCCCAACCACGTTAGAAAGTTATTAGAGAGAAATAAATGAGCTATTAAGCTGCAGCAGGCAACGATTGATTATCAGTGATGTGATAGGAAGACAGTGTGCATGAACCATGATGTAAAAATCGATGATTATTGGAGATTTGTTGAAATATAATAGTGTTTACTGTAACATGATGAATATTTAAGTGATCCGTGTATTTATTCTTACTTTTATCATTAGGAACGCAGCAATAATTTTTATGTATCAGTTTCCTTTACAAATACAATGCAATTTGGAAAAATGCAACAAATTTTACGTCGTTTATAATAGATAATAATTATTTGGGGGAGAAAAAACTAAAGAATTCGAAAACAGTATTTCTATTGCTGCCCTGTATTGTTTATAAATTATGTTTGTTACATTTGATGGCATTAGTGTGATACAGGTTATTTCAAAATAATTAAAAAAAAAAAAAAGCAAGTCATGTTTCCTTTATTTGTGTGGTTATTATCGTGATTTTAAATTTCTATCTCTAAATATTTTAGCTTGCTTTTGAATTGGCGTTTATACATCGAAATTGTAGCATTAAGGTTCGGTCTAGAGAAAGGTCTAGTTTTTCATTTCTTGATAAGGGCAAATCAAGGAACAAAACAACAAAAAGTTTGTAAATCCACTATACAAACGGAAACCTTGAGAGTGTAGACTTTGCCTGCTATTGAGAGATATTAATACACAAACAGAATATATACTGGGATTGAAAACGTGTTCCCTATTTATATTGAGTATACGCAATAATAATAAAACAATAAATAGAATGATAATATTAAACTGAAATTAAATTAGCAGACAAAACAGAATTTTCAAACAACATAACGTCATAATGCACTCTATTTTGCTATTTTATTATTTTTAGTGAGGTAACTGAAATCCTGTTTATGATTTTTTGTAAACACAATTAAATTAAATAGAAATAAGATAGTTTACATTTTATTTATATGTTATCATCTTCATCATCATGATCTCATATTTGTGCAAATAAAAATAAATAAATAAATAAATAAGTAAATAAATAAATAAAACAAAAATAAATAAAACGAAATGAATTAATGTGAAAAAAACAGGTATTGATTACACAAAAACTTTTTCGCACATGATATTGAAAAACAGTTATAAAATTTAAAAAAATTAATTAATTAAACTAATTTATAATTAATTATTTAAAGGAAAACAAAAGTGTCCGAAAAATATTCATTTTATTTATCTCATTTAAATCAAGGCTTCAAAAGATTGTGCAGATGAATCATAACCATACTGACATACTATTAGTAATTAGCAAATTCAAAAACATTAGTTACTAAGAAAAAATTACAAAGTGTGTTGAGTTAATTATGCCACATCCTTGTGAAAATTAATATTAAAAACTCATACTCTTTCTCTGCATACAAGCAAAAAAATAAATAAATAAAATAAAATAAATAAATAAATAAATAAAATAATAATATATTTATTCTTATATACCATAACTGGCAGTGGCATCGAAAGAACTCTAGCAAATCACATTCCACCACCAGATGCGGTACCCCCCCCCCCCCCCCACACACACACACACACCCTCCATCCCATTAGATGCACAAACGAACAGTAATCGTGTTCGGGCCTCGTTATTTTGCCATCACCCCTTTTTCTGAAACACAAGGGATCCTCCGCAAAGTGAAAGAAAAGCCACTCTTATAAATATGGAAAGGGGGAAGTCAAACACTATAATGAATTATTCATAGAAACATCCAGCAATTTAATAACGTTGAAATTTTCATAGTTCTGGAATCGATTTTGAGTCAAAATAAGAAATTCGGACGCGGTTTTAATAACTTATGTACACAGCGTTATCGAAATTTAATATTGTGACAGAAATCTTACGAATATGACAAAAAATAAAGTGAAAGAAATAGAAACAAAAAAATAGGAAGAAAGAAAGAAGAAAATAAATAATGAGGTGAAATGTTTCCTTTAAAACATGTTTCACCGCCAAGTTAGCTGCTCCCGCGGATATCTGGAATCAGCATTATAAAACAAAAACATGTCCAGGAGTAATGCTGACGCCATTTGGCGACAGCAAAGACCTATACAATAAATGGCGCTTTTACTACATTTTCTTAAACTTCTAAACGTTAAATAATTTAAATTTTTACATATTTGAATGGAAAAGAAAATGTTCTTTCAAATACAGTTTGTTTGAAAACCGTATTTCAATTTGCTTACTTTTTAGAGCTTTAAAAAAGAATCCTCAAGCAAGTATATATTTTCAATTTCCGTGCGACCCAATTACGGAAGATTAACCCCTTTGCACTTAACACAGTATAAATAACTCAGCATTTGTTTGTTTCTGTGAAATATTGCAAAACTATATTGCCAAACAAAATTAATCCTTCAAAAGCAATTAAATAAAACAAATGTAAAAGTTTTGGGGATATACTGATAAAAAGGCTGGAAATAGCAAATTGTCTAAATTTAATAATAGCAATTAATGTATTTTACAAATTAATAATATTTCGAGTTTATGTTAAAAATTTAGTCAAATTACCTAAAGGAAAGGCTTTCGGCCCCGATGTATAATTAAGGCCCATTTTATAGAGGACATTGGGCTCAAATGAAACTTATACTTTTAAACCTTTTAGTTAAACATTAAAACTAAATATATAAATAATTTGACTAAACCTTTGACTAAATATGTTTTTTAATTACATGCGGGAAATAAAAAGTTTAAGCGATATTATTATAATAATATTATTAAAATTTTGCTATGATTTCTATTATCTTCTATTAGTTCAATCAATTCTAACAAATATAAAACCAAATACATCAGTAATATGAAATACTACTTTTGTTTGTTATATTGGTTAAAATTAGTTAAAATTTTTTTTTTACATTTTTATGCTTATACCAAATAAATAAACAATTAAAATAAATAAATAAATAAAAATACAAAAATATCGAAGAATTTTTTAACACCAATTTAAAGTTTAAATCTATATAAATATATTTTTCATCTCTGCAATAACACCAATCAACTTTTGTTTTGATGACAATACTCATCCACAAATAAAAATAACTGAAGTGATATGCTTACCTAAATAATTTATTAAATAACAATGTTAATATAAATAATCGAAGTACAAAACTCATTTATCCATTTATTTGAAAAATAGATAAATAAAACTAAAAAGATCAGTGTAAAACATAAACTCTCCAAATTAAATCAAACTAAATAAATTCATAACTTCTTAAAAACAAATGATAGGCATAAAATAATTTAAACGAGAACATATTTTATTTACTCAGCTCAATTTGTAAAAAAAAAAAAAAAAAAAAAAAAAAAAAAAAAAAAAAAAAAAAAGAGCATTTGGAGTTAAAAGAAAAGCTTAAAATCTTTAATTACATTCGAGAAATAAAAAGCTTAAGCGATATTAATAATAGATATAAAATTTTGTTATGATAGCTATTATCTTCCATTAGTTCAATCAATTCTTAATAAAGACTTAACAGATGCAAACAGAAATTCAGAAAAATATGTAATTGACAATTAATCTTTTCCACTTCACACGCAAATGAAAAAATGATGATTAAACTTATGTTATTATCTCTTCTCGTATGCTTTTTTGTGT
Source organism: Maratus speculifer (assembly GCA_964019185.1). Lineage (NCBI taxonomy): Eukaryota > Metazoa > Arthropoda > Arachnida > Araneae > Salticidae > Maratus > Maratus speculifer. The sequence goes on along the minus strand of OZ025297.1, from coordinate 137,114,156 downwards.
GATAACAAATTATGATATTAATTAGTTTTAGTCATTTAATTGCATTAATATTTTGTTTTCGTTTGCAAAGATAATTGTTTAGTTAAATTAATAATATTGCATTTTGAAATAAGAATGACTTTTTATGATTAAAAAATGCCAATCTTTTAAAATAATATGTACATTTTTTTTTTTTTAACTCTGTTTTCTGCATATTACATAAACTTATATTCAACATTTTTAAAGAAAGATCACGACGAGTGATATTTAAGTTTTCTCTAAACAGCCCTTATGAATGCATAATGCATATTTTGAAATAAATTATTATTATTATTATTATTATTATTATTATTATTATTATTATTATTATTATTATAGCCATTACAAATACATTTTATTCTTCTGTGAATTAAAATTATTTAGTTATAAAACTTAATATGCTTCAATTTTGAAATAAATGAACTAAATATTTAACATATTAAAATAAGAATAAAGTCTTTATTATTATTATTTGAAAACAGACTCTATACATTCTGTTTTATGTTGATTTCTGTAAATTATATAACAGCAAAAATTATTAAAATAATTTGCAACAATTGGATCCAAGAAACTATTTTATATATTTTCTTAACCATCCATATTGTCATCCTTATTAACATTATTAATAGTAACATGCATAAGATTACAATTACTAGGAGTTTCAAGCCAGGCTTCTCCGGTTACAAAATGCGGGTAAAAACTATTTTTTGAAAAAACTCCAATATATATTTTTTTACATTTAGTATATATTTTTTAATCGCTCACTAGCAGCATCAGACAACATTTGTGTATGAAAAATATTAGTAATATATTCACAAAATAAATGAATAAATAAAATAAAACCTGTAATTTTTAAAGAAAAGAATCTTTTTCTTTTAAAAAATGGGGATTTCATAATTTTTAAAGAAAAAAAATGTATGTTTCTTTTCTTTTCTTTTTTTCAGCAAAAAACTGTTTTAAGGAAAAATAACGGTTATTTCTGCAAAAATTGACAGCTTTTTTCCCTCTCACTTTAAGCTTTTTTTTTTTTTTTTCAGTGATCAAATAAAGTTCTAAAATTTAGTAAGAACTAAAATTTGACATTAGTGCCATGACAGGGGTTAATAGCCTAAGAAATCACCAATGATTTCAGAGGTTTAAATTTGTAATTTGATTACACGACTGTTAAAGTTATTTTATGTGTATATTTATTTAGTTATTGACAAATTTTTAATTTCGTTATAAAATATTAGACGAAAGAAGTGACGAGCTATTTATATTGCTTTTAAGTGCAAACAGGTTAATCTTTAGCAATCGGGCTCCATGCGATATATATATGTGTGTGTGTATACAGGGTGATTCATAAAAGATGGGCAGAACTTTAAGGAATTATAGTACACTTAAAGACAAATAATATTAAATAGGAGACTAAGGGTCCCAGACGTATTCCCAAGGAGATAGGGGGCATTAAAGTTTAGGGTCCGAAATTTCAAATGATTATAAAAAATGGAAAAATTGGTCGATTCGTTTGCGGTTTTTGCAAAAAATTTTCTTTATGCAAGTATTTTCTTGAAATAAAATTTTAAAGTTCAATTTCAAAAAATGCCGATAGGGGGCGCTTTAGACTTTGGAGTAACAAACAACTATTTTTTAACGTTATTTTTTGTATTTCTTTAAATGATTTCGAAAGCTTAAACTTAAATTTTGATCTAAAAATCTGAGTCCTAACGAGTAGTTAAGTAGCGTAAACTGAAATTTGAAATTTGAAACCCTTCTCCCCCCAGAACAAAAATCAGTTATTCCCGATCTTTGTGTCGTAGATTAGGCTCTAACTACTGCCGCGTTTTGCTAAAATTATTCTTTATGTCAGTATTTTCTTGAAAATAAATTTTAAAGAAAATTTTCAAAAAATTCCGATAGAGGGCGCTTTAGACTTTGGAGTAACGAACAACTATTTTATACCGTTATTTTTTGTGTCTCATTAAATGCTTTCTAAAGCTTAGACTTAAATTTTCAGCCCAAAATCTGAATCGTTAGACGTGGTTAAGTTTCTGGGGAGAGGGGTTTGAAATTTCTACTCCTGAGCACAGTTCAGTTTACCATGTCCACACATTGTGTGCTGTGATACGAGGTAAAAAGACACAAATTAGGATTATGTTACCAAAGCATATTTATTAACATGTAATTACAATAAATGTTCAAAATTGTGACCACCAGAGGTTATGCACGCAGAACAACAGCGAAGAATGGAACGGCGAACATTCGCGAAAACATCAGGCTTTTCGAGCACTTCCCCTACAGCGGCGGAAAGTCTGGCGACCAGTTCCTCGGGGGATTCAATGGGTGTCTCATACATAAGAGCCTTCAATTGTCCCCAAAAAAAGAAATCGAGAGGTGAAAGATCTGGCGAGTGAGCAGGCCAAGCAACAGGACCACCTCGACCAATCCATCTGTTCGGAAATGTGATGTCCAGATAGTTGCGGACGTCTCGTACGTAATGGGCTGGCGCTCCATCGTGCTGGAACCACATGACCCGCCGGATGCGTGGAGGAACAACGTTTAACAGGTCTGGCAGCACGTGTTGTAGAAATGTGAGGTATGTTTTACCGTTGAGGCGTTCAGGAAGAAGGTACGGTCCGATTAGGTGGTCTCCGAGGATTCCTGCCCAAACATTGATGGAAAAGCGTCTCTGATGAGCATGTGGATTGACATCCGCCCATACATGTGCATTGTGTGTGTTAAATGTACCTTCACGTGTGAAGGTACATTCATCGGTGAAAAGCACAGTTCGTCCAAAATGTGGATTTAGCGCGTTCTGCTGCAGAAACCAGCGGGTGAATTCAATACGATTTGGATAATTCCCTGGAGACAGTTTCTGGACTCGTTGCACATGAAACGGGAGCAAATGTTCATCCTTCAGTACCCTCCAAGTCATGGACTGTGAGGTATCCACCTGCCTAGCCACTGTTCGTGTACTTGTACTTGGCTGCGCCGCTACTACATCCAGAATGGCTTCTGCAACAACTACTGATTCGTCCTTTTTTGCACGACCTGCATTCGACCGAGAAGCGAGAAATGATCCCGTCTCACACAACTGTCTGTGCAAACGCTCGAAAGTTTTGCGGTTAGGCAACCGCCTGTTGGGATATCGCTCTCCGTACATTCGTTGTGCCTCTGCACCATTTCCATCTGCCGCTCCGTAAATTAAATGCATCTCAGCCTTTTCCTTATTCGTGAAGGGCACCATCTTCCGATTCATTACTACAGCGACTTACACTTGACTCACCGTTCAGTGGTTTTTATGCCTGAATCGTGTCAAAATTTTGCATACGTGTTCTTCTTCTTCCCCATTTGACATTTGCATACTTTCTGTCTCCTTCTTCACCCGGTGACTAGCGTCAGGAATGGAGCTTTAACGTTTGCATGAGCGACGTTTCCAACTGTGCCAGTGCCTTTATGAGTGAATTCCGACTATGCAGTCCTTGACGAAAGTTGTATTTTTGCCTCGTATCACAGCACAGAATCGTTGGGCATGGTTAAGTAGTGCAAACTGAACTATGTTCAGAAGTTGAAATTTGAATCCCCTCCCCTCGCTACTGAACCACGCTCAGCGATTCAGATTTTGAGCTGAAAATTTAAGTATAAGTCTAAGCTTTAGAAAGCATTTAATGAGACACAAAAAATAACGGTATAAAATAGTTGTTCGTTACTCCAAAGTCTAAAGCGCCCTCTATCGGAATTTTTTGAAACTTTTCTTTAAAATTTATTTTCAAGAAAATACTGACATAAAGAATAATTTTAGCAAAACGCGGCAGTAGTTAGAGCCTAATCTACGAGACAAAGATCGGGAATAACTGATTTTTGTTCTGGGGGGAGAAGGGTTTCAAATTTCAAATTTCAGTTTACGCTACTTAACTACTCGTTAGGACTCAGATTTTTAGATCAAAATTTAAGTTTAAGTCTAAGCTTTCGAAATCATTTAAAGAAATACAAAAAATAACGTTAAAAAATAGTTGTTTGTTACTCCAAAGTCTAAAGCGCCCCCTATCGGCATTTTTTGAAATTGAACTTTAAAATTTTATTTCAAGAAAATACTGGCATAAAGAAAATTTTTTGCAAAAACCGCAAACGAATCGACCAATTTTTCCATTTTTTATAATCATTTGAAATTTCGGACCCTAAACTTTAATGCCCCCTATCTCCTTGGGAATACGTCTGGGACCCTTAGTCTCCTATTTAATATTATTTGTCTTTAAGTGTACTATAACCCCTTAAAGTTCTGCCCCTCTTTTATGAATCACCCTGTATATAAATACTTTTATAAATACATCCAAAGTTATTCAGACAATACCAATAAAAGAACCAATGAAACAGTATTTTTACATTCATATTATTAAAAACAGTTGAAGTTTGAAGAGAAATAGAAGGCAGATTACCAAATTACTAAGAAATATGTGGATAAATGGACATTATATAACCAGAGTAATTCATATATTACCATACAATAAACCTATGAAACCAGTATTTTTACAATCATCTTATTGAAAACAGTTGAAGTTTGAAGTGAAATAGAAGGCAGATACCAAAATAATGAAAGATAAATGGATAAAAAGGCAGTAGAAGGCTTTTTCATTAAACTACTTCATCAGGGGTGTATAGTCCAACAAAAAAGCAAAAACATCCAACCAGTTTCTGTTATGAGTCGTGCTGAAAGCTAAGAATTCGACTCACAATACACCCGACTGGCTGGAAGCTATTCAGATGACAAATTAATAGAAAGATACACATAGAAGAAAATAAAATCAATATGACAAAATAACAATAATACATTATTCCATTAATAAAAAAAAAAAAAAAAAAAAAAGAGGATATATATACTAAGATATTTACTATTACCCATATCCTAGCAAGATTTGTAGTGCAATCAGATACAAACTACATGTGACTTACTAACAGTCACGGTTATGGTCATAGTATAAATCACATAGATAATAAAATAAAGTTGTAACAATAATTATAAAAATTAGTAAAACATATATTATACTATATAATTCATAATATATTTAGAAAAAAATAGATGCTACTATTAGAAATATTATATTTTTATTTTTAATCAATTATTAATATTACTATATTAATTAATTAACTAGAATATATTACTACAACTTCTAGCGGAAAATTATTTTAGTGCTGCCATCTAAAGGATTAATATATTAATTAAATTATATGCTTATGGTGCTGCCCTCTATTATAGGAAAAAAATAAATTATTTATTAGCTAAGAATTTCCAAGAATAATTTCTATTCTAATATTTTACAAATAATTTCTTAAAGACAAATACAATAGACAACCATAGCTTATCTCAATAACTTGATCATTTTTAAGTTATGCATATTAGTTTTTAGGTAAACATAAACTTTAATGCTATGTGTAAAGTTTTATTTATTTATTTATTTATTTTTATTATTAAATATATAATAATTAACCATTGCGTATTATCCAGACAACACCGCCCTCCTCCGTAATCTAACATCTAACCCACCCAACCATCCTATTATTCATATTTTTTATTTTTTGTATTTTTTATTTTTTTGTATTATTTTTATTTTTTATAATTTTTTATAAACATTTTTTTACGCAATGTGTTAATTATTTTTAAGATCATGTAATAACTTATTATATATTAAAGACTATAGGAGTTTTTATCAATAACATCATATGGTAATATTGGTTGAAGAGAAAATAGACAGTTAATACTAAATAAATGTTTATACAGATAATATTTTTTTAACCAAATGTAAAGGATAACCATATCTTATAGCAGTTTCTTGTACAGTTTTTAAATTATGCATTTTAAAATTATGTGAACAAATATTTTTAATTCTATGGGCAAAATTAAGTAATATATTGACATAGACAGATTTATGTAGGCAAGAATTATAATGAGTAAAGAGGTTTACTTTAAAAGGAAAGTCATTACGTTTATCATAAATATCAAATAGAATTTTATTATCAGAAAGCGTAATATTAAGATCAAGAAAGTTAATTGTATTATTATGCATATCATTATAACTGTATTTTAAATTTTTGTGGTATTTGATTGGTAGCGAATAGTTAGATGACTTTTTAGAATATAAAATTATTATATCATCATAAGCATGCTTCAAAATTATTTTAAAGATCGTAAAAAGTCAGTAAATTGAAATACAGTTTTCAAACAAATTGCATTTGAAAGAGATTTTTTCCTTATTCGAGGTAACCAAAGTTCAAATGATGTAATGTTTAGAAATTAAAAAAATACAAAATTTATTGTTTAGTTATTGCTATCATCAAATTGACGTCAGCATTTTCATGGACATATTTTTATTTTGTAATATACAATATCGAGAGCAAATAACTTTACAAATATAATTTTAAACTTACAAACTTAATTTTAAACTTACAGACGAACGCACCGATCTCTCGCATTTTTTAATTTAAAAAATATCTTAAAAATTTTAAATTAATCCAGTCTTCAGAGAACAAATTTCATGAATGAACCGCAAAAATTTAATATTGCAAATTGCTTCTACTACGTTTAAATTCTACAAAAAAAAAAAAAAAAAAAAGATGAATTGTCGAATTTCATACGCTTACGAAAAATGAAGAATGCAAATTTTTCCAAATACAAAGAAAAAACAAATTTTGAAGGTAAGTTCAACATTTGGAAGCATTTTGAAAGTTTTTCCCTTTCAGAAAGAAGCCCAATTTTCAAATATTTTTAATCCAAAGAATGTGAAACCCTTTTTAGATTTTTCGAATACGAACTCCCGTGTTTCCCTTCTTTAATCTTCTTCTCCGTTGCTTTTGCATCTCTGCTCTTGGGCCTCTTTCTATCATTAAGTCTCTCTCCCTGCGATTACTAACAAATGAATAACGAGTGGGGTCAAAATATTCTCTGCATTTTTCCCCATCTGAACGCTCTCTGTCAGAAGAAGAGAAACTAGCAATTCTAACATAAAATGAAGTGAAGGAATTTCACTTTCCTTCATTTGCAAACAGTTTGCCGAAGAAAATTCACATCATGGAACAAATTTACTTCCAGATATTGATATATTTTTTGCGTTTGTTGCTTTTAAATTCAAAGTTTTTTAAAAAAATGACAAGCATACAAATATTCAATTCTGCTAATGCTCTTTTATTAGCAATAAATAAAATTAATTAAAGAAAAAGTTATTGGTAGAAGATATTGCTATAATCATTCAAAACACTGCTAATAATTTCCATAATAATTTTTATAAAATGATTTTAAGGAGAAAGTTATTGATTAAAGATAATGTTACAATAATTATTGATATGAAATTTTGCCATTATATTCATTGCTGCTAATGGTCTAGCAGCTCGACATAAACTGAGTATTAAAAAAATCTTATTTTTAGCAAATAAAATAAATAAAAGAAAAAGTTATTGGTAGGAGATACTACCATAATTATTCAACACTGCTAATAATTACCATAAAATTATTTTAAGGAGAAAGTTATTGATCGGAGATATTGTTACAACAGTTACTGATATGAAATTTCCTCACTATGCTTCATTATTGCTAATGGGGTCGTATTATTAGTTCGACATAAATTGAGTATTTAAAAAAAAATCTTATATTAGCAATAAATAAAATAAATTAAAGAAAAAGTTATCGGTAGGAGATATTGCCATAATTACTCAACACTGCTAATAATTTCCTTAAAATGATTTTAAGGAGAAAATTATCGATTGGAAATATTGTTATACGACAATTATTGCTATGAGATTTCGTCAATGTGCTTCGTTGCTGCTAATGGTCCCTTATTATCAGCTCGACATAAATCGAATATTTTAAAAAAATCTTATATTAGCAACAAATAAAATAAATGAAAGAAAAAGTTATTGGATAGGAGATATTCCAATAATCATTGAACACTGCTAATAGCTCCTTTAACTTATACATAAAAGGATTTTAAAGAAAAAGTTATTGATGAGAAATATTGTTATTGTAAGTTATAATAATTATTGACAGGAGATTGTATCATAATAATTCATTATTTGCTAATGCTCCCGTATTAGCAGGCTGATATAGGCTGAGTATTAAAAATAAGTTATTAGTAAGAGTTATAGTCATAATCATTCAATGCTCAGGGGTCGCAGCGTCCCTAAAATTTTCGCATTTTCCTACCACTATTTTAAAACGATAATATTTATTGGATAATTTCATTGTAGATGTTAAAGGAATCTGAGAAGAATATTTTTGATTTAAAATACTGGTAGAAAAGTGCAAAAATTTTAGGGACGCTGCGACCCATGAATGCTACTATTGATCCTCTTTAATTATACGTAAAATTAATTAAAGAAAAGAGTTATTTTAGGAGTTATTGTCATAATCTTTGAAAGCTAATAGTGGTTTTGTACTAGCTATACACATCAAACTAATTAAAAAAAGTTATTTTGCTGAGATATTGACCTTATTCGGTGCTGCTAATGCTGTTTTATTAATTTTTATTCAAAATATTTTTTTATATAGATTTTATATATGAAAAAAAATTATGTAAAAACACATGTTTTCGGAAAAATGAGTAAAAAAAGAATATAAATCATAAAAATGTCATTTTTTATACCAAATTCCCTTATTCTTTTCCCTTTAAATACGGTTACTAAAGGTAGAATGGTGCCATAAAAAAAACTTTCTACAATGTAAATATTTTGCAATAAATCTTTAGAAAGTAAAAAGAAAGAAAGAAAAATCGAAACTACATATTACAAAAAAAAGAAAGCCTGTATTTTTCTGCATGCAAACGAAGTTACTTAACAGACACAAAATGGCGAAGACAAGGCAAAATACCCGCTTGTCATTTATGGCGGCTTTAGACGAAGATGATCCTATCATGACGTCATTGGTGATTTAGGATTTTGCTGCATGTGGCATGGATGAAGACTTTGTAATGCAAGGAAGCCACACGCAGGGAGATGTAGAACCCTTCTTGCTGATCCCCATACCGTGGAAAATTTGTATAAGAATAAAATAACACACAAAATTGCTGGCATAAGAATAAAATGTATTTATATTCTTCAAAAAATATCAATGAAATATAATTTTAGAGTTCAAGAATATACTTATATATAAGGGAAAAGTAGCTTTAGTATTGGATATCAATGAATCTTGATAAGGAAATAAATAACTTTAAAATGAAATTAACGATTCACGAGTAACGATCAAACACACGAGTGATATTATTGAATTACAAGGGGTCGATTCAGTTTTTTTTTTCTTCTTCTGGGGGCTCATTTTGTAAAAAATAAAAGTTTTTTTTTGTGATTTTTTTTTTTTTTTCTGAAAAATAAAATTTTGTCACGAAAGATAAAGTGCAGCTTCTCAAATTCAAATTCAAATGAAACGATTATTAAAAATAACTTTAAATCAGTCTGCTAAGTTTTCCGGTTTGGTGAGCTTATTTTATTTAAATTTTAAACATAATAAACATATTCAATAATTTTTTTCTTTTTATAGAAAGGAATTTTGTGAAGGGGCCGGTTTTAATGAATATGTTATTCTATAGGGCCTTAATTAGGCTCCAAATTTTGCCTGGCTCGATCCCTGATATCTAAACGATTTTTGTTTTTCTCACGTTTATTGCTTGATTCTTTGTAGTTATTCATTTTTAACTATTTCTAACTACCTTAATCTAAGCTGCGAAATAAACTCACTTGTTGTTTTTTTTTTTTTAACGTAATTCCCTTAAATGTACTATAAAACACAGAAACAGTAATACATGTTTTGAAGACGTAAATCCTCCTTTTTCAGGAATACAAAAATCTACCAAAAAAAAAAAAAAAAAAAAAAAAAAAAAAGACCAAAAGGCTATAAAAATGACAGAGCCGTAATAGAAAAGACAGACTGACAGACAGGAAGGATATTGAAGAAAGTGTTCACTGTAAAAGAAGGACGATTTTATGTAGATTGTACTGGCAATCGGAATGGCAGTACAATTCACTGTTTTTTAACGGAACAATTTCCGTAAATTCCAGAAAAATTTCCTTTTTTTCGGGGCAAAACTGATATTTTTCTGGAATTTAAAAAAATTCCCCCCCCGCCCTAAAAAAAAGAGAATTGTACTATCCTTCTATAGTAAAAAAAAAACTAGCCTTAAAAGGAATGACTCGTGGAATGATGCTGATGTGGAAGATTTCCGGAACTAACGAATCCGGGTTGTCCACTCCTTCCATGAGTCGAATAGACCAATCAGGAAAAAACTCCGTCTATGCATCGCCATATGGATTACCATAAAGAGAGGAAAGGTTACCATCGCCAACAATCGCCAAGTTTGTCGCCAACTTGGCGATATATCGCCAAATTTGGCGACCAAAATTAGTTGTCAAAAGTGACGCCAACTTGGCGATAACTGTAATATTTCGCCAAATTTTTAATTTCTTTACAACATCAGTCGTTTGATACATCATTTGAGAGGTTTGCAACTGCTTATTCATTTAAAGGATGTCTTGTGTGTTATCCCCCATTCTGCTCCCCAGGGGGGACACATTTTTAATTTCTTTACAACACCAGTCGTGTTACACAAGATATGAAAGGTCTGCAACTGCTTATTCATATTATGGATGTCTTGTGTGTCACCCCCACACTCTGCTCTCCCCAGGGGAGTCACATTTTTAATTTCTTTACAACACCAGTTGTGTGACACATCATTTGAAAGGTCTGCAACTGCTTATTCATATTATGGATGTGTTGTGTGTCATCCCCCACTCTGCCCCCCAGTGGGGCACATTTTTAATTTCTTTACAACACCAATTGTGTGACACGTCATTTGAGAGGTCTGCAACTGCTTATTCATATTATAGATATCTTGTGTGTAACCCCCCCATTCTGCCCTCAGAGTGGCGCATTTTGTAATTTCTTTACAACACCAATTGTGTGACACATCATTTGAAAGGTCTACAACTGTTTATTCATTTTATGGATGTCTTGTGTGTCACCCCCACTCTGCCCCCCAGGGGGGCACATTTTTAATTTCTTTACAACACCAGTCGTGTGACATCATTTGAGAGGTCTGCAGCTGCTTATTCATATTATGGATGTCTTTTGTGTCGCCTCCCCCTCTGCCCCCCAGGGGGAGCACATTTTTAATTTCTTTACAACACCAGTCGTGTGACACATCATTTGAAAGGTCTGCAACTGCTTATTCATACCGTGGGATATTGGCGAGCGCAGCAAGCAGGGGTAGCCAATAATTTGGAACCCAATTAAGGATAATTTAAGCCAATAATTTGGAATCGCGAAGCGATTACGCGGGGGGTTGGCGAGCATAGCGAGCAGGGGGGCGGGGCCCCCCTAGTACTGTAAAAAGAAAGATTGATTTTACACAAAAAACTGTGAGATAGGATGCCAATAAAAAAATTGTTTATTTTACAAAAAACAAACAAACAACAACAAAAAAAAAAAAAAACCTGTAATTATTACGATTTTTCTGTTTTTTGACATATTTCGCCGATAAGTTCGTAATAGATACAGATTATTTCCATAAAATTAAAATAAATTTTTTTACTGGCATCCTGACTGGCAGTTTTTTTTTCCAATTTGTATAAGCAGCAAGACTGCAGGTAAACAGAAGCAGATAAATGTAATGATCAGGGGGATCTGAAAGAAAGAAAAATCACGAATATATTCCATTTGTAGATTTTATATGGTAGAAATACATGTAATAAACTACTGTCATGTTAAACAAAGGTTTTTATTTACAGTAAAATTTTCGAAAGTCACATTTTAACATATTATTGGCATAGCCATGAACGCTGTTGAGAGCAACCCGTAATAAACCATTCTCAAAATATGCTTCTATGCTAAATTATTTTTTATGCATTAGGGGAAAAGAAATGATAAATAAAGAAAGGGATATTAGATAGAGAATTCTTTATTCGTCAACGGAGAATATAGGGACTAAAATAATGTGGTTGAAAAATGAAGCATCCGAGCCTCACTCGCTATTCATTTGTTTGTAATCGGAAGCAGAGAGATCCGATGATCAGAGGGACCCATGAGCAAAGATGGAAATGTAGGTAGACGAGATCGAAAAGATGAGGGGGAGATATAAGATGCATATATGCATTAATAATATATAGGCCTTTGCATGAATGTTTTGCATTTCCACCGGGGAAAATAACCGGAATTCATTTGTAGAAACTTTAAAACAAACTGCATAAAAAGAGTTATTTAAAGATAAACATGGGTAATTTAATAACAGAAATTGAATTATGGGTAATATAATAAATAAGTGTTAAAACTAAACCTTTTATTAGAACTTAACTTGTTTAATGTTCTAAAAACTAAACTAAACCAAACCTGCGGCTAAATTAAACTAAACTAAATTTGTGGTCAGCCTAACGCGAGACCCTCAGTGTTTAATTTCCAAGTAAGCTTATTGGTATCAACACCGAAAATATGAAAGATTTGAACGAACGTTGCCCACGGAGCATCATTCATCACCTTCATCGATTCTTAAACTTTTGAAGCTTCGGTTGAACCATAGTTCCAAATTATAGAACAAGACTGTACCATTCCATGGTTGCAGCTACTGCAGGGCCAAAAGTTGGTTTAAACCAGGACCAAAGTTTTAACCTTGTACTCTGCATGATCATCTTACATAGAAAAGTTTCTTCCAAGTCTCACGGAAATTTTGATTCCTGATTCAAAATCGCTTCAGGAGGTAAGGCGAGAACCTTAAGGGATGAATTGTGGTGCCTTACTGAAAAATGTTTCAAAATATTTCACTTCTACATAAAATCAAAAAGTAGCCATTTCGGAATCTTGTAATTTTTGTGTAAGTTCCAGATGTATACCTTGTCTATTAGCTATCTGATTTTGATTTCTGAGGTCACTGAAATAGCTATATTGAAAAAGGCCTGTCCGAGTTATTTCCTTCAGCCTGTATGATCAATAACACATTATTTTACCTTATCATCTCCAGTCTATTTTGTTTCTTGAAAACTCTTTAAAATTTTTACATTGTCAAAAATATTTTCTACAGAAAAATATTAAAGTTTGGTGAGTATATTTTGAAAAATAAAAAAACAATAACCAGAACTTTTCCATTTCAAATAAGCAATCGGACCAAAAATCGAAGAAATTTTTTTAAATAAAATGCAAGCGCTATTTCGGGTTAGGCTACAATCGAAACTTAGAGACCCAAAATGGCGCAAACAAAAAGTCATGCGAGCGTCGTCTCCACTTTATCCCGTTTCGTGGCTGAAGCTTTCACACCTCATTTGCCCCCTGGTTGCTTGGTAACATTCACCCTCTTTCGATCACGCCATCTTTGCTCTTGCGCTTCCAGAGAAGACAAGCGGTTGTTGCATCCCCCTAATGTTTTATTAATGCGCGTTAAATTATTTATTGCACTTATGAGAGGTTTCCTAGGGATTCCATTCGAGGCACAGAGGTTGTCCAGGATGTAAGGGGGTAGTAAATATCGGTGAGTTTGCATAGATAAGTAGCTAGACAGAGATGAGCAACTATCATTTTACGAGCTGCCGGAAGACTGCCGATAAGGACTGACGCTTAAATAGACAATAACGAAGGGCGAAAACAGATTTAGATGAATATGATGTGCAGGGAAAAACCTCCGGGAGAATGTGGTATTATCTGAATGACGGTTTTACAAAAATGAAGGTTATGAAAATTTCGGTTAATCCTTATAGTTAATATTTTTTAAGGAGACGAATTAAGTAAATTCTGCAACACTAACAGTAATTGCATAACATTTTGTGTTATTGTTTATAATTTTTTACTAATACGGTGTGTGTCAGACGTGGAAAAAAACTTCCGGAAGCTGCAACTAAAAGAATGCAGTTAATTGCCCGATAGTATTCCAAAAATGAATTTCAATATTAAAGCAGTTTAGATGCTTTAGTTGTTGTTTTCTGTAATTTATGTTGTGTGTAAAACTTGCCACCTTTCTCATGAACACCGATTGTGTTAAATTCACCATCTTTATTTATGTTTAACAGAAAACGCAAAAAATTGCCTTCTTTCTTATTTCTTTTTAAATATTTTACTTCGCAAGTAATTTAGAAAACTAATCACATGATTGACTAAGAAAAATATATTTTTTTAAACACCAGCAGATTTATTAATGTATTGCAAAATTTGACTTGCTATCTCGAATTTTAATATCAAATACAAGTTATAAATTTGTAATGTACAATAACAGCAGTATTAAAATTGCTATAAGTTAATGTCTTTTAGAAAAAAAAAAAAAACATATTAAAAATAGTGATATCAATAACAAATAAAATTTGTGTACAAAAATAGAGCCAAGTTCTGTGTAGAGTATTTATCATAAACAGTGCTGATATTTGAAGGTATATGCGCAATGATCTGCATGACAACTACAATTATTCGATCATTTTACCCCTTTTAAGGGAAGAAAATTCTAAGAATTGAAAAAAATAACATAATTAACATTTAGAATTTTTTTTATATTAGTTTTGCATCTATTTCTTGTCGGTATTTATATGCCTTTTAAAATAATAAAAACAAATATTTTAATTCAGAAAGATAATTATTGAATGGTTTTCCAAAGGAGAGATAATGGAGAAAATAAAATTATCTTATATTTCAAGGATTGAGAACGAAGATGTATATAACATTCTAATTTTCTTATGACTCTTCTGTATATAAAATTCTACTTATATTAGATAAGACTGCGTTGTTAATGTACAAGATTTTATTATTCTGAGAGATAATATAATGTAATTCAATATGAAATTCGATGAAAATAAAAATTATACGCTTCCTGAATTTCGGATTAATGATCCAGACCCTGCAAACTAAACACGAAGACATCAAGCCATAATAAGACTAATAGACCGGGAGGCGGCAGCACAGACAATGAACTCATCGAGTTCATAAATGAAAATCTAGGATTAGTTAAATCTCGACTTGCGTGTTAAAACGAAATCGGTCTGCCAAGTCATATCTTGGTAGAAAACACCTAAATACCCGATTTGAACGGTTGACTCATAGATTTATCATTATGTTTTCCTACTCCTAATCTTTCATGTTTTCATACTTATGGTGTAGGAAAGCACAATGGTAAACTCGATGAGGTGATTGTCTGTGCTGCCGCCTCCCGGTCAATAAATGATCTTGGTCGAAATTGAAATTTGGGTTAAATTCTAATCATCCGAAAGCTTTTATTTGAGGTATATTCATATGAATTTCCTTTTTTTTTTTGCAATCCTAATATTACTTTTAATATAGTCATAGGAAATCAGCGAAACAAGATGAAAATGTGAAATTTTTACCAAATAAACGAAAATTTTTCCAAGTTTTTTACCAGTTTAATGCAGTTTGGTGTAGCTTTCAATTGAAATAGAGAGACCCACAGACGTTATTTGCTTGAATACCGTTTAGATGTGTATAGGGCAACAAAAAAGGAGGCCACATCGAACTGCACTGAACAGGTATGAAAGTTGAAGAGATTTTCTTTTATTTGGTGAAAATTTCACATTTCCATCTTGTTTCGTTGATTTCCTGTGACCGGTCAAAATGTACCATAACTTTACGGACACACTATAGTATATATAAATTCTTAGTGAATGACCAATCATTGATTTTGAAATGATTTAAAAACGTAATGTAGTCAGATAATTTTAAATGAAAGATTTGAAATGAGAGAATTAACTTATCAGTGTGTGATGCTTTCCTTTTTTCTTTTATTTCTTTCTTTTTCCGGCATTACGTTTTTGGAAGGTACTTTTGAATTTGTTGAAATTTCTCCCGCCCGTTAGAATTCCAAGAAAATCTCTAAAAGGCATTAAAGACCAAGTCACTGGAAGCCATTTATAATAGAAGGCTTGTAATGTTTGATTTTTAATTTGGATGAACTTCCGATATCAGTACTGTTTATGACGATAAATAAACAAAACTTGGCAGTTTTTTATTTATTCATTTATTTTCAGAGAAATATTTTCGGTGGGATCATTTTACAAAGTTGTTTACAATTTTTAATCAGTTCTCAGTTGTCTGTCTAACAATATAAGTGCATTGCAAATTTGATTATTTGAGTTAATTGGGACTGCTAATACCTCGGATATCAAAAATTTGGGTTAATAGAAATAGATATAAAAACTTGGGTTCGCGAATTTGACATCTGTTAAAAAAACAATAGAACGTTTCTTAAAGGATAAAAATAAACATATATAAAATTATGTTTCACATATGGGGGAGGGAATGGGTAACTGTTTGATAACACATTGCACATGGTGTTCAATAGGGCCACACGATCGCTGAAAATAAAGCATTGTTAGCAGTTTATTTTTTAGGGTGAAATGTTTCTTGGCAGTTGGGAATTTTGTGGTGACAGAGGAACCTGTAGCACGGAAAGAGAACTAAAAAGTGCGTATTGATGCGTATAAATGAATGTATTTTTCAAGGTTCATTAAAAATAAATAAATAAACTTCGTTATCGCTTTTTTTAACAGAAATCATGATTAATCGAAGTTTTACTGCATATGTTTTTTTAAATTAATCTTTTAAAAAGAAATCAAAGACGAAATAATCCACGATAAAAATGTATAAAATTAAAAATTATTATATCTTTAGAAATTAAAAGAAAAGTTTAAAAATATTTTTCATAAAAATGGAAAAAAAAAAAAAAAAAAAAAAAGATAAAATGTTAAATTAATGTAGCGTAAAAAAGGGAAAGAAAAATTAAAAACTTCCGAGAGTTTTTTAATCCTCTTTTCGGACCAAATCTTTTATAAAAATCTACAACCAATTAGGCATCCCAAGCTCAAATCGCTGGAAATTAGAAAGAGAAAAAAAAAATCCGTTGAACGGGTTTTCTCGTTACTTTTATTAAACAGATGCCTCTTGATCGCTTAAACAAAACGGCGAAAAACTTCGAGAAATGAGATAATCTATTTAGGAAGAAAGAGTGAAACTTAAAAGGGCAAAATAAAAAAATCTTATAGATCGCTCTTTCTTTTTCTCTGTGTTGTGTTGTTATTGCCATTCTTGCATCTCCCACCGCACGACACCCAACAGTTTTGCTTTTCCCTTAGCACTTAAACAAAATGAAGCTTTAGAGAAAGCATTTTCACAATTTTACGATCCTCTAAGCGGTAACCCTCCGTTTTGCGACTACCTATTTGATTTGGATTCCTCCACCCCTCACCTCTGCTAGCTATGCCTCTGACGGCTTTTCTCAGATTTTATGCATTTAAACAGAGCACGTTTATGCCTTTAGTCTTTTATTCACCCCCCCCCCCCCCTTGTGTGTTTCTGGAACATTGTTAAGGTCTTCGGAATGTGAAAAGGAGGTGGGGGAGAGGGGGCAAGATGAGATTCTTTAAGGAAGATTTTGTCGGGAAAGAATTTTTCCCTACGCTGTCTCATTTTCTTGGATCATAAACTCTTCCGTTGCAGTTAAGGGTTGCCCCTGTGGAGGAAGACGATGTTGGTTTCCACGTTCAAGATAAAAAAAAAAAAAAGAATGTTTCTTTTCCGGGATGCCAAGTGCAAAATTTATCTTTTTCAGTGATGAAATAAATTTATGCAATGGCATATTTTACAACGAAATCTCACTACAACACGATAAATCGTATTTCGATGATTTTCTTAACGGTCCCTTAAATGTTGAGATAAAATGCAAAAGTAAATAATTAAAAGATATTTCAATGAAAATACATTACATAATATTACTCTAAAAAAAAAAACCCTTACAGTTTGTTCGATAAAAGAAGACGATGTTGTTTTCCGCGTTCTACAAATAGCTTTTTTTTAGATGCTAATGTGCACAATTTATCTTCTTTTTATTCTGAAGAATCTTCATAAATTCAGACATTTTACAGTGGGATAAAATATATATCGCATGATAGCGTGGCAATTCTCCTCGATGATTTTTTTAAATAGAATCAAAATTATGAGATAAAATGATTTTTCACTATAACGGCTTGAATGTTAGAAGACAAGATATTCGTGTTACAGAACATACAGTTAAAGTTTGCTCTAAGAAAGACATTTTTGTTTTCACATTCAAAAAATCACTTCCATCTATGTCATATGCAAAATTTTTCTTTTTCTCTGAAAAATGCTTATGCATTGCATACATTTTATAGGGACATGGAATCTATAACTGCTGATACTGCGAAAAAAATTCTCCTCTCTGATTTTTAATGTTCAAAATGATGAGATAAAGTGCAAAAGAAAATTTTAAAAATTCCTTGGATGCTATAATGACGTTGATACAGAATCCTTGAAAATGTTTAAATATCTAACTCTGTACAACTATATGCACTTACAAAAGATTGAGAGAAAATCAAGTAAAAAGTCTTTAGAGCAACTATTTTAATTTTCTGCTGAAGGAAACCCGCATTAGCTGTTTTATAATTCGCGTATGTCTACAAGTTAATAGGTTTTTGCATATCACAAAATTCGCTGAAGCTGTTATACACATTTGCTTCTTGAGAAACTGGAATTAGATGTTATCCATTAAGTGAATATTTGTTGCTCAATATTATCTAATCATTAACTTAGAGATTTTAAACATAACAAAATCATTTTGAATTATCGGTACACATCTGGGAATTAATGTTTGTAGATTAATAGCTTTCAACACATCATTGTTGAATTATTAGTGTCAGTGACCATATAATTCAGAGCCTACAAAAGAACTGATGTACATTTATTATTATGGTTTTATGAAGTATTTCATATGAAAGCACAATTCTCTATAGAGCGAGACATTATCACACGGATCGACGAGGGATTTCATTTTAGTTTTTTCTATTTTGAAAAAAAAAAAAAAAAAAAAAAAAAACTAGAGTTCACACACAAATCCCTCGAAAAAAAAGAAAAAGAAAACCTCGACAACACTCGTATGAAGGGTAGTCGACCACCAGTCAAACCAAACGTTTCCCACGCTGAAAAAACTATCGGGATCAGTTACAGTCAATGCATGCGGAGTGAATTAGAAGAGTATTAATTTCAGATATGTTTCAGTTAATGCTTAATCCCTTCCGGGGGCTGGGACCAATCAGGGCGACCGGCTGGTTTAATCCGTCACGTGATAGCGACAAGTGCGCGCGGTTTTCCCTTGTCTAATCCGTCGGCAAGGTAAGTTGGGGGTGGAAGGGATTAAATATTGGGGGACAGCTGTTTCTTAAGCCTAATTAAGCTCTCGAAACCGAAGCTCCTGCCGCAGCGCCGCTTTCCCATTCACCCGCGACACTGAGAAGAAAGCCGGCTCTGAAGGGACCGGCAACTTAACACGTGCTATAAGAATTCTCGCTGATCCTATTATTGATGGAGAAATGAGGGATGGTCTCGGGATTGTTATTGTTAGACGGGGTGAGAGTGATACCTATCCAGAATGATGTAAAAACGATCATTCTAAACATTAAAAAAACAACTTAGTCGCTTCAACAATCCTTATATACATCGCCCTTCGGGAGGGAGGGGGGGGGGGAATTACAAAAGGTATGAAAATTTAGATTTATTTATTTCATGTTTCCTTCCTGCTAGGCCTTGCACTTTTTGGATTTAAACAAATGTAGAAATTTTCATACTAAATTAGCGTTTATATTTTACTCATAGACATGTTTATCATCAAGAAGACAAAAAAATTTTGCCTTCACTTCACACATTTTGAAATTTCATGTTAGTCTGAGGGAAATTGAAATAGAGCATTGTTAAATGGCTAACACAATTACAAAACCGCTTTTCAGCAGCCAATTAATACTTCGGTGTTTTTTTTTCTTTCTTTTTTATGTAGTTTATTGATATACGAATTCAATTTTCTATTAGTAAAAATTAAATATGACCATCATGTCTGGATATCCTGCTTATACCTATTGGTAAAGGTGTTTTCAATTAATGAAAGGAAAATCCCAAATCATACCCATATCATGAAATTTTGAAAAAGTCTCATGTTATTTAGATCAAATGCATGCGTTCATCTTCCACGCGGAAGTTTATGGGCTCGAATCTGTCAGGCGGAGTTTTAGAATTTTTGTTATTATTACACTTTTTTTCAGATGGATTTAATTAATAGAAAATTCTCTATTAGGTCATTTTAAAAGTTATTTTATTGTTTGGTGCAACGGTAATTTTTATTTTTTTTTAAAATCTGAAATCATCTTTTTTGTTTGCTGCTAGCATCTACTAACCTTTTTTTTTTTTTTTTTTTTTTTCTGAATGGATTTTTATGTGCAATTTTTTTTTAAACTTATCGTTATAAGAAATATTCAGGGATAGAAGGTTTTTCCCTTTTACGTATTTCGAATTTCACTAAATGTTAACTTCCTTGTTGGCGCCATCTAGTGAGTGCTTGGAAAGTCAAAATATTAATATGAATTTTTTCTAAATTATTTTAGCCTTTTAAATATGTTTTAAGAAATTCTTTTTTTTTCTTTTTTTTTTTAATAGGTTAATTTATACCAAAATAGGCCTAAAGTGAAATTTGTTTTTAAAAATTTTATATATTTTTTATATCTGCGCTAAATTTTTGTAATTTCTGAATTGAGAAAATATTTTTAAATTTCATTTAAATCATTTTTCTCGAATATTTTAGATTTGATTTTAAAATATTTTTTTCTAATTATTTTAAAATTAAATTTAGGGGTGCTACCATTTATGCAAGTTTTCAATAACTATTAAACTATTAATTAACAATTTTGATCTATTAATTTAAGGAGAAAGTGTTTTAAAGGAGCTATTAAATGAAACCCTCTACGCTACATACGATCGCACTTACCTACACTTCTTTATTTTAATTGTACATATTATAATGAGTGAGGTTTTTGAAAATATTTTAATGATTCTTAAATCTGTAACTCAATTTTAAAAATATTTTCAGGAAAAAAAAAAATACTTTTTTTGATAAACTCCTATGGAATTATTGCTAGGGGGGGGGGGGGTGCAAAACGCCAATGGAACACAAATTTTCGGTAAAATCTTCAACTACAAGCTTTAATTATTATTTTTTTTTTATCTGCTTCAAATGATTATTATTTCTTAAATTATAGTAAGCCGTTATCCTCTCACCAAAATCAATCAACCAATAAATAAAAACAAACAAAAATTAAATAAATAATAAAATCGTATATTAGTGTATAGTAATGCATTATTATTATTATCATTACAACAATAGTATTTGGAAGCAATAACTGTTTCTACTTTTTAATATTTTCGATTAACCGTCATGCTACTCTTTTCATTATGAGTATAGCATATGATTTTTTTAAACGTGATTGTTAATATTTCCTATCTATAGTGTCTAATAGAATCGTATTACCTGGCACTTGATAGAATTTATGCAAATTATATTACAGAGCTCAACGAGAAAAAAAGAATAGAAATGATATAGATAGACTTTTGGTATTAGTTTGCCATTAATTTATCACTACAATAATCGATTATGTGTTAGAGATTGTCGATATATCAGTTTTTATTATTATTTTTTTTTATTACGCGTAAGTTTAGATCCATCTCAGTTTTTACTTTGAAATTCTTACGAAATTCATTATATATATATATTTGTAATTGGAAAAAAAATTGCTGTGAATTGTAAAACTATAAGTGGAGAGCAAAGAATCAGATTTATGTAGCTAAAAATGTTTGGAAAAGAACACTAGTGGATAACTGGACCCTCTTCAGATTTAATAAAAACAAATTACAAATATATAAAATAATACATAAATAAAATAAAAATTAGCAATTAGAAAATAAAGTAAATAAATAAATATATAATAATAGTAATGCTAAAAAAATTTAAGTAATATATAAAAGTAACAATATATATATCAATACCAAAATTAAGTAATTTAAAAATACAGTCGAACCTCGATTCAACGTACTTTAATTTAACGAATTCTCCGATTTAACGAATATTTTTTCTGTCCCGACAAAAAGGATGCTAAAATGCTCTGATTTAACGAATTTTTAGCTTTGATTTAACGAACAACAATCGCTGAAAAAAAAAAAAAATTCGCGTTCGCAAATAAAATAAAAAATTTGAATTTCTTGCTCATAAAAGATCCAAATCCAAGTGTTATATTTTTTCTCATTTCTGGTGGATACAAAAGAGTCTTTTCCCTTTTTCAACTAGAAACATGACAAAGATGTAGAGCTAAGTACCTGCGATATTGAACAGAAACAGAATGAAAATTCTGAAAGTAGTCAAGATGATGAAGAAGCGGAAATTCAATTAAAAAAGGGTGACATTCCAAGAATCAATTTGCAGTTTGAACACTTTAAAAAATTATTTTTTGTCGCACGAGGTTAATGGTGTTGTTCTTACAGAGTTAGAAAATATCGACAAAGAACTTTGGAATGTGAAAACAAAGCACTATCAAGGAATTCATTCCAAAGTACCAATAAGTATGTATGTATTGTATTATGTTTCAGAAGCAAATAACATTAAAGAATTTCGATAATTTAAAAGTTGATCTCCTAACTTATAATTGTTAAGCTCGTAGTAAACAATAATTACTCTTTTTTTTTAAATCTGTATATCTAAGGGTATTTTGTATTGATATTTTTATACCATGCTCTTTACAAAAATTGATATTGATTTAACGAATTGCTTCGATTTAACGAACGGATTTGTGGATCCCAATCAATTCGTTAAACCGAGGTTCGACTGTATAAAAATTATATGGTAGTGTTAACAAGTTTTTCCAATGAGCAGAGAGTATAATAGAATTAGATTTTTCATTACCAATAACTTCACGATTAAGATAAATGAACAAATTTTTAATAAAGTCCAATTAAAAGGTGCTATTGGCATTAAAGATAATTTTTGCAATAAAATTTTTTTCATCTATAATTTATTTGTACTTTTATGCCATGCAGAATAGGTGAGTCAATGTCCAAAGCAGTTACGTTCTCTTTTCCCTCAAATGCAAGTAACTGGTATTTAAAAACCTTTTAAAAGTGCATACAATGGGATATTTCTATCAGATGTATGCTTTAAATGGATATTTCTATGCTTATGCGTATGACGGAATATGCATATGTGTAAATGTAAAAGTTTAAAGAGACAAGAACAATTGAAAATTTTCAAAATAATCGAAATAACATTTCTTAACTTGCAAAGATTGTCACTACGTTTGATCATGTTTCACGCTCCAGTTACTTGAATACACAATTCTTCAACAGTAAAATATTTCATGCTAAAATTCATAGATTGAATTAAACGAAAACTAATCTTTATTTAGGAAAAAAAAAAGAAAAAGAAAAGAAAAGAAACTCGTATTACTTCTACAGTAATCGTCGCGTGCTCAAAATGTAGTTGTACTTTGGCATCGGCCCCTGAAACCATTTCTAGGGGGCTAACACTAGCGGGCGGCTTTAGGCGCAGTGGCAAAGCCGCCCTTCTCCTCTACCCTCCATACATACTAGAACTGGTGCCTGTTCTTGATAAATGTCGGCGGCGCCTGTCAAAAGCACGCGGCCCCCCTCCTTCCAGAGAGGGCGCAGCAGAGTTTGGCGGATAAGGGCCCCTTTCTCTCTCTCTTGCGCTCGCTCGCTTGTTTATTATACGACGAGGCCTAACATGTCACTAGCACCTGACAAGTTCCAATTTTCTGCCCGCTATTCTGGGAGCATAGGTGGGAAAAGTAAAAGGGAACTTTGTTTTGTTATTCCCTCCTTTTTTTACTTTAAGGAGAAGAACATACAAGGGTGAAAGTTTTAATTGTCTCACAAAGGAAAATTGTTTGGGGGCAAGTCACTTTATAAACATTTTCACTGCTATTTCAAATACTAACATTTGTCTGGAACAGCTAAGAGGTTGTTAGCGTTTGGAAATAATTGCTGTTTTGCATCAGTTGCTCTTGCATTGTTTGTTCAGAGAAAATGCAAAACTCAATTTAGAAAGAAAGATTTTGATATATAAAAAAATTTGTAAATATAAATTGATAATTTTCCTTAGATTTACAAACGAAGCAATGCTTTGATCAAAGGCTTTTTCTCAAGAAAACAAATTGAATCCAACTCGATGTGTCTGCATCAATTCAAAAGTTCAA
Source organism: Maratus speculifer (assembly GCA_964019185.1). NCBI lineage: Eukaryota > Metazoa > Arthropoda > Arachnida > Araneae > Salticidae > Maratus > Maratus speculifer. The sequence goes on along the minus strand of OZ025297.1, from coordinate 137,090,108 downwards.
AATACTTGTTAAAATATTCGTTTGAAATGGAATTTTTTTTTCTTTTGATAATACATAATGTCAAATTAAGCGAAAAGAGATACATTATTTGCATGTAGATACATATTTTTAAGTGATTTAATATTAAAAGCATATTTATGTATAGTGCAATGAAAATCAAAGCAGATATTATCATAATTATACAGTCAAAGATTTCAGTAGGGGAAAAATAATATAAATATATATAAATACAAAAATTTTTAACAGAAGATCCTATCCTCGCTTGATAATTTTTTTTAAATAATCCAAATTTTATTTGTTCAAATGAAACGATAAAAAGGTTCGGAAACTGATGATATAGAATGTTTTTATTTAATATATTTTCATTAAAAAACTATATTCATTAAAATATTTTCATTAAAAAGTGACTTATTAAAGTTATTTGGTCATTTTTTTTAAAGTGAGAACTTTTATTAAAACGATTTTCCTATGTATATCCAAGAGCATACTTTTTTTTTTTTAATTTTAAGATTAAAATTTGGATATAAAAAATAGTATCAATGTCGAAAGCAGTTTTCTTTGTTGTTGTTCATTAACTTTCTGCTATACTGAAATTCTGTTTACAAGTTTAATAATGGCACATTGCATCTTCTCTTATTTTTTCTTTTAACATTAGTTATTTAACTTATATTTATCAGTCGCTTTAAAAGCGTGTTTGCTGTTAATATTTTTCTAGAAAAATATCCTATTACACGATTTTTATTTCCTCATTTAATGATTACTCACCGTTATACAGTTGTACGAAAAAGTTTATTCCCAAGAAATAAATTTTTCAGGATAACTAAATATTTTCGTGGCGAAAGTTTAATATATATTCTACTATGAGTATGACCTACCTCCACTCCCTCCCCCCAATATCCAGTTTTTAGATTTTTTCTAAAACTATAAATATAAATAGGAATGCTTTCAAAGCATACGCAAAATTTCCTTCGAAGGCCTTCCCTCTTCGATTAAATCAAAATCCGCATGTTCTTGCTTTCCTCATACCTAGTGAATATTCCTAGGACTATATGTATTTTCAATAGGGCTCACCTTCTATCTTTTCCCCTTTCTCCTCGGGCCCTGTTTTTGACGCAGGATCCACCTGCCCTTGACAGTTTTCCAGATTGCCCTGTTTTTCCCCCCTTTCACGTTCTTATATATAGATATATATTTGGGAAAGCCGGGAAGACTGGAAAAATGATTTTTATGCCACATCTCTGTGCCATATCTCGCTTCGCGTGCAATCTATTTCAGACAGCGAGCTTCATATTTTCCGATTTCCACATATCATCCCCCAAGAGCGTGAAAGGTGGTATGTATATGGAAGTCATTATTTCTCTGAGGATATGACACCTTCACAGAACTTGCTAAAGAAGTAAGATAGGAGTACGCATATCGCCAGAGAGTAAGTCTTCGTTAGCTCCGTCACTTTCAAGATTGGAATTTTTTTTTTTTTTTTTTTTTTTAGAACACATTTTTCCTCAACTGATGGTGTTATTATCTGAGATGAAAACTTTGGACGTAGCTAGTATATCTTCTGTCATCTGTTTATATTTTTATTTGTATGCATATCTGGAATAAAGAAAAAAAAATCAATGACAGATGAATTGGATAATATTATCTATCATACCAGCGTCGATGGTATCATGGAAAACGATCGTCGTGTTATTTTTTTTAATTTGAAATCATATTACATTCTTTGAAAATACATGAGCTCTTAGCTGTTTGAATAAAATAATCATATTCATTTAAATAAAACCATATTTTCGTATACTTGAGTTTCAAAGAATAAAATGGGTATCGATTCCTATCTTAGATATGCTCCTTTGGTAAACAGTTTTATGCGGGCAACTTTAAATACTGTTAACAACATATTCCAGTTTAGTTATGACAGTTGACGAGTGACTTCAAATTAGAGAAAATATCAAAAACAAACAGCTTACAGGTTTAAGTTTTCTATTGTTTGAAGCGGATGAAGAAGAAAATGAAAGTCCTTATATCTTTCAGGATGTGCAGGATCTTTGCAGGATCTTTCAGGATCTTTGCAGAGCTCACTGAAGAAGTGAGGTAAGAAGATGGTAAAATAACTCATTATCACACAGAGCTTAGATTCTAGTTCAGAACATAGTGATTCATGTAGAAAGGATTCTGATAAATGTCACAAAAATATATTTAAAACATTTTATTACAAGAAATTTATCGTACATGGAAATAACAGAATTTTCCCCAAAATCGCATTTGAAGCTATCTTAGATATGTTATTTTTTATTTATAAAATTAATCTAAAAGGGTCAATAAAAGTTTATTATTGTTTTTATGCTTTTTAAAAAAAATAACAAAATTATGCATAGAAACATTGTTTACATTTCGCCAGGCCTTTTTGCCCAATTCCGGTATTTCTGTTTCTTCTTCACAACTTTCTGTTTATTAATTTGGCCGTAACTCCTCATCTACTAATCATAGAAATAAAACTTAAACAATTTTGAAATCGTAAAAGACTGTTCCTTCAAATAAAATAATTAAAATGTCTCGAAATTTCCCCCTCAATACAACGATTTTTATGTAGGTAAAATTTAAAGAAATTTGACACAGGCCACAGACATGACATGACGGCGTACGTAGGTTCATCCGACTTCCTTAAATAATAAATGAATAAAAAAATACCGCATCTTCATTACGCCTAAAAAGATTATGAAAAAAATTAGAAAGTCAATCAATAAAATCGATGGTTATAAGAATTTGTACAAGACTGGAAAAAGTTCTTTCTTGTAAGTAAGGCTCAACAAAAATGGAATATTGAATTAGTCCAGAAATACAACCATTATCGAAATCATGATCTGAGTATAAGGTCTGGGGGATACTATCAGAAAAATTGTGCGCTATAAAGAAGAAAAAAAATCTAGAATAAATTACGAGACTGCTTAATTCTACGAATACAGAATTTGCAAAGTGCACGGCATTAATTTGCTGAAAGCCCTCCAGACCTATATCTGACCCAATTTGCCATATTCCGGTGAATCGAGGTGGCAACACATGGCCAGCGGACAACGTCGTTCAAAGTTTAACGTTTCCGACGTTTACGCTACACAGCATCGAAATCGTTATTACTATTATTGCATGGGGACGAGGGTGGCGTTAAATGGGGTGGACTGAACGACGTCGTTTGCGTCGCGTCACGTGGTTTTCATTTAGAAAGTGGTGTGAGGATCCGCTGGATCGGAAAGAAATCAAAACCCAAGGGTGAGGCAAAAAGGGGGAGGGGCAGGCAAGACTAAAATTCTTATTATCTTGGTTGGAAAAATAGAGGGAGAGTTTAGAAGACGAAAAATATTACAGCCAGAATCGTTTATTTCTTTTATGAAAATTTAAGTCAGTTTCTTTTGCTGAGAGTTTTACTTATTTATGTAAGTGTTTCTCAAAACATTTTTTCCCTTTCATTCTTATATCTTTTTTAAAAGTTTTAATATCCATGATAAATTTAATATTTTAAAAGTCGATTTCACATTTTTTTTTTTTAAAACACCATGTCGATAATAGTAGACATTAAGGCCATTTCAATTAATCCTCTTCATAATTTCAGATTATGGTTTCAAAATCTACGATTAACAGAACTTCATATTACTGCTTTAATGCTTCTTATTACTGCTTTAATGCTACAAAGTTTAACAAAAACAAGTAAAAGAGCACAATTTTTACTAAAAAAAATACAAACTGTATAAACACGGTTCTCTGTAAGTAAGTAACGTTTACAGAAACACATATAAATTAAATAAAAAAAAAAAAAACATTAAAAAATGTATATTATGTCTACAGTCTCTGCTGCCACTTTAAGAAACTATAATTAGTCTTTCCTTACTTTTCTACCTCCCTTTTTCTTTTTTCCACAGTGCCACTAGTATTAAACAAATAGATTTATTGATACAATTATTAAGCTCTTCATCAGACAGGTTAGAAATTCACCTCTATGCTTCTCTACCCCCCTCCCCTTCTTATCCTATGGGCTAGGAATGCATCAATATTTTTCAAATCTCTCTTTTAAAGTGAAAAAAAAATTATGATTTTTTGAAGAATATTTATTTTTTATTTTTTATTGAACAAAATATTTTAAAAATTTATTGTTTCATTTATTTTAAGTGTTAAAATCTTACTACAACCAGCCTGTTTCACTTAAACTTTAACATTTAAAGTATAAAATTAAATAAATATTTTAAAAACATTTTGGCAAATAAAAAATAAAGGAAGATTCTTGAAGAAGAATACAGAAAACAGAGATTGAAAAATTTAATTTGCCCAAGAAAAATTTGAAAAATATGGATGCATTCCAAGCCAATAAATTTGCAGTAGAGAAGGAAATTCGCATCCTGGCTGATAAAAAGCCTTAAGATTTAATTGTTGGTGCTGTATTAGTAAAGTATTCTGAGCAAAATTTTAACGTGGGATATTTGAATGTGTTTTACAAAAGTATAAAAAATTTAGGCTTTATAATTTTTTATTGTTTAATTCAGTGTTAAATTCAGACACCTTTCTCCGGGAGGGGAGGTCGAGGGGGGGGGGGGAATTGGCACTTTTTGAACATTGAAAATATAAAATCTGAAATTTTCCGGAGGGGGACATTCTATTACTCTAAGGGGGATTGTTCCCCTCTCCCGGGGCATCCCTGAAATCAACACTAGTTTTATTGTTGCTAATTTAACAAAGGTATCATAATGCAAAACAGTACAAGTCTTTAAAAGTACAAAGGACGCACAGATGTATTTTAAAACTCATATACTTAGTTACTAATAAAAATGATTAGGGAAAATACGCATTCTGAATTACATTTCTTAAACATCTTTAGCAAGATAAAAGCATATTTTTTATGCAAAACAATGTTCAGATTAGTGTCATAATAACGACTTCTTTTTTATAACCTTATAATCATTAATGATAGAATAACGGAAAAAAATAATTCATTTTTCTTGTCAATTTAAGATTTTTTTTTTTTTTTTTTAAGAACCTTGTATAAAATGTTGTGTTGAATCGAACTACTATAGTTTCCGAATCATTTAATGCGCAGAACAAGAAGGCGTTTTTGCGGAAACGAGTAGCGCAAAATAAAAGCACCATTTCGTGGGTTAATGATACACCTAGCCGATCACTTAATGGCTGTCCGAGTGCGATAATTACGGCCAACCTCGTTAGAAAAAAAAGAAGAAGTAGTAATAAAGCTATAGGCCATAAACGATCCAAAAGAATCATAAATGTTCTCGAACAGAATGGGCGGAATGGAGGCCGACCCCGTAAAATGTGCAACAGTGGTTGAATCTGATGATTTTATTGACAGATGACGATTCGATTATAGTAAATGGGTTTATTCATTTATTTATTGTTGTTGTTTATATAGTGTCTTAACGAAAAAAAATAACAATAAACCAAACTTAATTATATTGGGGATAATATTTCACCTATATTGGATTAACCAAAGATATTTACAATGGCTATTTCATATTGGCTAAGAGTTGGCTTTGCCTTGGAAATACTTGCAATGAAATGCAGAATATTTCTACCCAGGATTAGTGCAATATTGACAGAATGTTAAAATTCATTGTTGATATAACGCGAACCAATATTGACTAAGATATAGCCAATGCAAACAATATTGAAGAAATATTGCTTTGCTTCTAGGAATACTATATTAGCTCTGATTATAGGAACTAAATTGTAAACCTATCATCGAGATTTTCTTCAGCGATCTTTAAAACAGCAAAGGAAATGAGGAAGATTATTTGAAGTGCATTTGTATCAAAAAGCGATTGCAGATTTAAGCTTTGCATGTTCCTTTCTGAAGTCAAAAACGGTCATTTTAACAAACGCCACCAAGGAGTAATTTAAGGCTGTTCTTAAATCGAAAAGGGCAACATTATGACGTAAGTTTTAATTTATTCTTGTTTCGGAAATGCAGGAAACTAGCAGGTGCTGTTGTCCAGAAACTATCTAATTGCACTCCCCCCCCTTTTTTTTAAACACTATAGATTTTTCAGAAAATAGTGTCAAAATGGGCATTTTGAACCGGAAAAAAAATAACCACTCATGCTACGGTGAAAAACTAATTATCATGCGATCGATTTTGCTAGCAATAGATAATTTATTGATCAAAAAATGCAAAAATAAGTTCGATTTTAAATCGCTTCTACAAACAGGCCTTTTTGTTTTATGTCTTTCCGTTAAAAAATGAATTTGTAAATGTGTCAAAATGTTTTGCGCTTACTGAACAGAGCAGTTGAGAACAGCCTTAAGCAAACTCACCTTATGCTCTGTAGTAATAAAATTTTAATTTAAACTATAGAAACTCTACTGTATAAAAGCAAATAAAAATTATAACAAAAGAGTTTCAAGATTAGCGATTAATCATTTTTTTCCCTTTCAGATGGCGGCACTCGCATATTCCATAACACTGTGCCACAAAACCTGGGTACATTTTCATGTCATTCGATAAGCAATGTATTAAATCATTCTTCTAGATTCAATAGGAAAATAAGACCCCGAGGGAAACACAGAGAAATGCATGTGAGCACAGAGGTGTGACTGCCTAGAGTGGTCTGTCACTGGTGACTGATGACCTTCTTGTTCGGAGGAGGGAGGTCATGCATCCGCGTCCGATGTAGATTGATCCGAAAATTCAAGAGAGGAACATTCGGATAGGGTGGAGAACAGGGTGTTTCCCACCGTGCTCAGCCGAAAAGGAAAAGGAAAAGTACTATAGCTACTCACCCTGTCTAAATTTCGTTTCAGGGTTTAAAAAATTTTTAAACTTTAGAATTTTTGAAAAAGAAATTTTAATTTTGGCGAATTTTAAATAAATTTGAGGAAATTCTGTCTAAATTTTTTAGACGAATTTAGAATTTTGCCTGAGTTATTAGATTTAGAATTATTTTTATTATTTCTTTTTAAATAATGGAAAATTAAATTGTCAGATGAATTTGGAATTTTTTTACCGATGTAGATTAATCCGAAAATTCAAGCGGAACATTTAAATAAGGTGGAGAATAGGGAGTTTCCCATCATGCTTAATCGAAAGGGGGGGGGGTACTATGGTTACTTACCCTGTCTAAATTTCTTTTCAGTTTTTAAAAATTTTGAAGAATTTAGATTTTTTGGAAAATATTTAAAATTTGACGAATTTACATAATTTTATACAATTCTGTCTAAATTTTCTAGAATAATTTAAAATTTTGACTGAATTATTATTATTATTTTTTTTAATAATGGAGAATTGAAAAGTTTGTAGGATTTAATATGATTCTTTAAAATTTAGATTTAAAATTTTTATTTTGAATTTAAGAAGAACGTACATTTTTTTCGAAGAGTTTAAAACTTTATTTATTTTTTATTTTTTTTAAATGGAGAATTTTGTTGTATTTTAGAAACTTGCGAGATTTAGAACTAGAACTTTTAGAAGATTTTAAAAATTTCGAAAAAATTTATAGAATTTAAAAATTTCAGTTTTGTTTGATTTTATAGAAAAACTTACATCTTTTAGAATTTTGTCTAAAATTTTTGAAGAATTTATAATTTTTTTTTATAAATTTAAAGAATTTAGAATTGTCTCTGAATAAGATATTTTGTAATTCTGAATGTAATTTTGCTGTCTGAATTTAATTTATTATAAACTTATGTAACATGGAGAAATCCAAGTGAGCACAGAAGCGCGACTCCCTGGAATGACCTTGTTTGGGAACAGTGAGGCCATGCTACTGGATGTATAGATTGATCTGAAATTCAAAAGAGGAACATTTCGATATGAAGGAGAAACAGAATATTTCCAACTTACAGTTGAAAAGTTAACTTTTCGTGTCTCAATTTGTTTTCAGATTTTTAGAATTTCAAAGAATTTAGAATTTTTAGAGAATTTTATGATTTCTAATTTTTAAAAGAATTTTAAATTTAAAAATTCTTAGAATGTTTATTTTATTTTATTTATTTTCTTAAAGAATTTATAGTTTTGACGACTTTTGAAAAATTTAAAATTGTGCTGCTCTTTTTTTTTGTTTTGTTTAATTATTTGAATTTACTTTATTATACATTTATAAACAACATGGAGAAATGCACTTGAGCACAAAAATGTGACTGCCTACAGTTACTAGTGTCAGTTGATCTTGCTTAAAGGAAGGAAATTATACATACGTGTCCAATATAAACTGCATAAAAAATTCAAGAGAGGGAACATTTCGATAAGGTATTTTCTCTGTCTGAACTTATTTTGGTTTTTAAAATGTATTTATTAACTGATTGATAAATATCTTCTATCTCCCTCTACCTATTTCTTTCTTTCTTTTCTTTTATTTAAAATAAAAATCAGTTTTTTATTAGTTTTCATGCTAAATGAGATACACAATGAAAGAATAATTCAATTTTATTCTTTCATTGTGTATCTCATTTATCATTAACTGAAGAGAGCATAAAAATTTAAATAATCGAATTAGCAAATTCATATTTTAATTAATGATAAAAATAACGAGAAATATAATAAATAAAAAAATCTTTTTTTCTTTATACCCCATACAGAAATAAATAAATAATAATAATAATAATAATAAAAAAATATAAAATCTGAGTGTTAAGTATTTGAACTAGTTTTCTTATATCCTGAATCAAATGTGAATAGATACATAAGACAAAAACTTTTTTCTAATAAATAAATTAACAAAATGAGATTTTGAAATGTATTGTGATGTAACTTTAATTGTTTCAATTTTAGTAGTAATAATTAAATCAACATTAACAACAACAAAAAAAAAAAAAAAAAAAAAAAAAAAAAAAAAAAATTCTTTCGTGTTACACTGTTGCTAATGTTTCATTTATATGAATCAATATGTTTATGACACCGTTGCTAATGTTTCATTCATACGAATCAATATATTTATGGCAATGTGTCCATTGTTAGCGGTTATTAATTACATATTTAGCGATAATTAATGACGCATACAATCAATTCTGAAAAAACTCAAATATTAAATTTGTATATGTTGTTATAATTTCAGAAATATATTTTTAATTTACATGAAATTTTAGTTCATATTGCAGCTGGGTTTTATTTTTATCTTTGTCATATTCTTTTTAATAAAATGAATCACCTATGTGTTATCTTGTTTTATTTATTTGAAAAATTATGAATTTACATAAACGGAAGATTTTATGGTTTCTTTTTAGGTGCGTTCGTAATTATATAATACGTAGCACCTATAGTGGTCGTTCAGTCCGTCCGTCTGTCTGTCCGCATATAACAACGCAAAAACTTCCCAACCGAATCGTTTGAAATTTAAAATACATAATTATTACATAATTTTGTCGAGTCATTTCAAATTTTATGAAACTCGGATGCATAGATCAATTACAGGGGCAATCAAAAGTATTCCATTACATTACGGTCAATGGGGGAAAAAGTTTCAATTGCATTTTAATCGTTTGAAATTTAAAATACGCAATTATTACATAATTCTGTCGAGTTATTTCAAATTTTTTTATAATCGTGTGCATAGATCAATTACAGGGGCAATCAAAAGTATTCAATTACATTATGGTCAATGGGGAAAAAGTTTCAAATATATTCTATACGTCTGAAATTTAAAATACATAATTATTACATAATTTTTTCGAGTTATTTCAAATTTTATGAAAATCGGATGCATAGATCAATTACAGGGACAATCAAAAGTATTCCATTACATTACGGTCAATGAGAAAAAATGTTTCAAATGCATTTTAATCGTGTTACACTCATGCGAACTTAATAAAATTTATATGCAACTATAAAGTACATATTATAATATACATCTTACATAATTTGTGGTGCAAAGAACATTTGTTATTAATTTACAAGGCCACACAAAAGTATTCCATTACATAATGGTATAGGGAGAATATTGTTTGATGAGCGTTTTAATTGTAATTCACTATTTGCAATTTTATGAGATTGATATATGAAAGTAATATTTTTAAAACTTCGTTATCGTACGAACGCACCTAATTTGCTACGCTTCACGTGCAATTTACAACTTGTTTTTAACATGTAGAACAGACACGTGACTAAATATTCATGTGGGAGGCTGTTTTATCCAAAGTTCGGATTACAGAAAGCCAAAATAAAAATATATGAATAAATAAATAAAAATAAAACACATCAGTAATAAGACGATATTTAGGTTAGATTACAGAAAACTAGCACAAGCGTTTTTGCATTACTAATTAAATTCAAAGAAAATATTTTTAAGTACCATTACTAATAGTCAACATTACTGCATAATTCCTGCTAATTTAACGTAATCCGTGTATAACAGATTAGTTAGCAATGTTATTATAGCCAATTATGTGGATTATTTTGCATTAGTAGATTATTAGATACTGATCATGAGTTTCTTAAAGTAAAAAAAAAATAAGTAGTTATTGAAGCACTAAAATTATTCAATAATTTAAAAAATTAGTACAGCTTCTAGTTGTGTTTATTGAAGACTAAACAAAAAGAAGGCATGTCTTGTAAGCTATATATTTTCAAGGACATTACAAATTCCTTCCAAATAAAATAGCTTACTTAGAGACCTGTTTGAAATTTGCATTCTATAATGTTTGTTCGTTGACAAACACTAAAATTTATTTATTTGCTAATTTTAAATTTTGAACATATAAATAAATTCAATTAAATTTAAAAAGTTCCCATAGATTTAACGTTAGTTAACAGGTTTCTTCAAGTGACTGTGTATTCAATGTGACTGCAAATGACTAATAGTTCGGTATAATACATCTAATACTGAATCAGACATTCTTAATTCAAGAAACTCAGAAGTTTTGATCCTTTGATTCAGCTATGGAAACTGGTGGGATTCTTCGAGAAATCAAACAGGTGTTGTCCATCTGCCTAGGAGAATCCAAGCAGCATAAAAAAGTTTCATATATTTCATATTTCAAATTCTGTTCATAAAATTAAACTTTCATTCATACTGATTCAGAGCATTATGAGAGTTTATCTGTTTAGATTAGGATTTGTTTAAGAAGTTTTTAAGTTTTCATATGTTATAAACGACTGTTAAAAAAAAGCATAGAAGTTTTTAATTCGATCTCCCCTATTTATCATTTCACCCCATTATGTCATAATAATTCATAAAAAGCGAAGTAAATCTTTAAAAGACTTGTTAAATATTTTTATGTTGCATTTATAACAAAAACTTGGATTCATATCGGATTGAAGCAATTTGCATTTCTGATTGAATAAATTTATTGTGGTTTCCCAGTTATATAAACAAAAATCACTTGTCATAGTGTATAGCAACATTTATATAATGGAAACTACTTCTTAGATTTTGTTACCCCTTTTTCCAAACAACATGTAAACATACATTTACATTTGCTTAAAAAAACATATAAAAATATATAAAACATCATTTAACAAATTGAATTCACTGAGAACACGAACATGAACGTTACAATGATGATACAACATGAGAAAACATGATACGTTAAAAAACACTCTAGAATAACTAAAAACAACTCACTTCCCTCCTTCTTTGATCTCATTTGAAAGTCCAAGATGATATTCAATGTATCTTTAGGCGATAGGATCAAGTGATATTTTCAACTAGATGTTTTGACTGAAAGGTTTATCATGACGACATTACTTTTATCAAAATTATAAGCTAATAAAAATGTCCAGAATTGAAATATAATTATGATAAATTTGCTGATTGGGACGCACAATCACTCTTTGGAACGTAGAATTAAGCGATCGGATGACTTGCGAAGAGTAAAATACTTGAGAACCGAAACATTTTGCTATGTGTCTTCTCATGTTTTTAAATTCTCGGTACAAAAAAAAAAAAAAAAAAAAAAAAAAAAAAAGAATTAAAGATTATTTTAGTTAAAACATAAGCTTTGGAGGGAGTCTTATAGAACGATTTATCTGGAATATTGATTATACAGTGTTCAGTTATTGCTTTGAAGTAAGGCATTCTTCAAATTTTACAATAACTTCACATAAAAAACATTTTATTTTCTTCACACACAAACATCCATAACAATTGCTTAAAAGTATGACTAAAGCAAATCTTATGCGGCAAGAGATAAATAGATGGCATGCATTTTTAGGTGAAATCATAATTGCATAAATACAAACACCTATAGTCCTTATCCGTCCGTCCGTCTGTCTGTCCGTAATATAACAGCACAAAAAGTTTCAACCGAATGACTTAAAATTTAATATTATATAAAATCGTTGCAGAATTTTGTCGAGTCGTTTCAAAATTTATAAAAATCGAATTGAAACTTCAAAAGATATTATGTTTTCTTTATTACATTAAATCCTACCACACGTATTGGTGATTACATCCTATATAAGATGCAGTCATATTATTTCTGAATTACTGAATTTAATATACATAATCGTAATAAATTTTGTGTTTATATATTTCTTCAACAGTGTGCAACAGTTATTGCACCAAGAACTGAATATTTATAAAACTTGTTACATTACGAATGCATCTCATTTGTCACATTTGGCATACGAATTCCGATTTATCCTTCTGCTTATGATTTCATTTGAAAAAACAAGATGATTTATTTTATAATTCAATACATAAAAAGCCGATAGCATCAACTGAGATATTTTCTAACTGAAAGGTTTATCGCAATGACACCATCCTTATCAATATTCTAAGCTAGAGAAAATGTCTAAAATTGAAACATAATTATGATAAACTTGCTGTTTGGGATGTACAGCTTCTCTTCTGAATTTGGTATTAAGTGTTCGGTTGACTTGTGAAGAATAAAAAGCTAGTGAACTGAACCATAATCTACTATGTGCCTTATCGCACATTTAAATATTCAATGAAAAAACTGAACCCAGTATTATACTGGTTAAAGATAATCTCCGAGAGAGTCTTATACAAGTGTTGGAAGATGATGCATGCTGTTTAGATGTTACTTCGCTGTAGGGCTTGTATTTGATTCTCCAAACTTTATTCTAAACCCCATTGCCAAAAAAAGCTGATGGCTGAAACGTACAATCTGTTTCGCCAGCGAGCTCAAAAGTTTTAAGCTTCGAAAATAAGGAACAACAAAGAACTTATCGTACTGTTAGATGCGCTACCGAATCACAGTGACAAGTCAGCTGAAACCAAGCAACACGAACAGAAACAAGCACTTTTTAAGTGCTGTTTTCACACGCTAAAATCTTTATGTAAAGTTGACGAAAAAAGCAATTACTTTGATTTGTGTTTGTTACTTTTCAAGCAAATCAAACTGATGGTGTCCATGGAATAAGCAATGAGCTAAAATGGCATCGTCATTGTGGTGATAAAAGAAGCATTTACCCTTTCGCGTATTCTATTTATTCCTTTTAAATGCTTCAGTAGAAAAAAAAAAAAAAATAGGAAAATGCAAAATTTTTGGAAATAAAAGAAAAAAGAACTTTGTGAGTTTTGTGTGATCATTTTTAGAGTTCCTCACTATAAAATAAACCCCTTATAGGATAATTTCGTTGTCCGCCTCTCTTTTAAATCCCTCCCACTCTTTATTTTCTTCAGGGATAGCTGAAGGTATCAAGCTGAAATTAATATTAAATAATAAGGTTCCTACTTCCGCGTTGATTTCTAAAAATGATGCGCCTCTAACTCAATGCAATAAAAGTTGTGGTCTTAAAACAACATTTTCGTTAGAATTTTCTATAATCGGAACTCACATCGAATTAACGCATAGTAGACGAAATTTGTTTACATTTCTTTTCGATAAATTGCAGCGAAAATAATATAAGGAGTAATACAGTTATAGACAATGTTTATCCTAAGCTCTGACATGCAGTGTGCTGTAATCCATTCTTTATTCGGTCACCCCAAACAAATCAATATTAAGATTAAATATTAAGATTTAAAAAATAATTAAGTAAATCACAGCTATGGTGCAGTAATTACAAGAAACATTTAGGAATAAGTAACCAGATCTTACTTATAAATTTGTAAAAAAAAAAAAAAAAAAAAAAAAAAAACTAGATATTATATTTAAAAACTATTTTTACAGTAGTAAGGCATCGTTACAGAAGCCTCAGATTGCCAGTCCATACCGGTATTAGTCCTATAAATAACAGGGTTTTATTTTCTTCACACACATCAAAATATGACATGTTATGATCATCCCCCAACAGCAAAAGGATTTGGATACAATGTTGTTTTTATTGGTTACATTTTGCCCAATACTGACATTAAGGAACGAAATGCTGTCTTAACGCTGGAATGTTTACAACATTTTTAATATTGATAAAAAAATTTTCACTATTTTATTGCCAATCTATCCAATATTTCAGAAATATTGGTATTTTATTTAAAATATTCTCGATGTTAACTACATATATTTGTTATAGTGGTATTTAATCGCAAATACCATTGTAATAATATATATATATATACTAGTAAATCTGCAGATCAGGAGCCTCAACATCAGCTTTGCACATCATTTATTTTAAACACACTTTGGGTAATATTCAACTTCCTGCAAACTCTAATTTAAAATTTTCAAATTACGTAATTATTTATAAGAATAAAATAAGAATAAGAAGTTTTCAGCCATCAAAAGCGTTAAATTAAAGATTTAGTTATGTTAGGATATTCTGAGATTTTCATGATCTATTATTTTTGTTTTTTATTATAACATTGTAGATTTCTTCAGGGGGCTCCGCCCCCCTGAACCCCCCGTAATCTCATTAAACTTAAATTTGTAACTTTCTATCAATTTGCTAATGGTTATCGTATATCTTGTATTTCTTTATACATTTTTATTTATAAGGATAAGTAACAGTTTTAATAAGCATTTTTCATTATACTCATACTTCTACATACCTGCCCACCACAAACACTTAATCTGATGTATCAGGAACTTTTGAAAGTGTAAACTCAGTAATCTAGGGTTTTACAATTTTGTTTCCGAAAAAAATATGTTTTGATTGCATTTTGTGGCAGTTATCGCGGTCAGACAGACTGACAGGCGGAAAACAATAAATTTTGTGTCGCCAAAGTAAACCTTCACTGAAGTTTTGGCAATGACGTCATTATTCATGAGTTATTGATATCCATGTTTCTAATATTTTTTACGACTACTATAAAATACCTGTTTTATTTCAATTATGACGTCAAATTTTATCAGGTGAAATAATTGTTAAAAATATAATTATTATTATTATTATTTTTTTACTTCTAATAATGCCCCCATTTTTGTCAGAAAAATTCTTATTAACGAAACAAATTTCCGTGTTTAATATTTAACAAAATTCTACATTTATTTTTATTTTTATTCTGACGTCATATTTATTTTTTCTTAGTTTAATTTTTCGAATGGAAATTGCTCATTATTGCCGTTAAAAAATTAATTCATATTTTGATTTTTTTTTTTTTTTTGGCAACGATAAAGGAAATTGGTTAAATTTTATCTAAAAAATCGCTATTGATTCTGCATGAAAAAGAAGAAATTTTGAATTATTAAGGAAACTATGTTAATAAAATTAATAAAACATAGCCTATGTTCTTTTCTGGTCTATGTTATAGTTATACACAAAGATACAAACACATTATTTCATCAGTTTTGACGTTGACTTCATTCAAATTTATAACATTATAAAATTAAGGATTATGATGAATGGTTGCTTAGCAACCATTAAGAGAAAATAAAGAAAATGAAATAAATACATTTGAAATAAGTAAATCTCTAAAACAAATTAGTTTATATTATTGGAACACAAATATAAAAAATTTCCAAAATTTACAGTAAAAATTCAAAAAATCTGACAAATTTGTAGACAAAATTTCAAAACAATACGAATAAATTAACCGGCAAATTTCAGTATCCATTTATCATTGAATTCCATTAATGAAATGTGACATTTTCTCTCAAGAAAAAAGAAATTAAAAATCATTGGATTTGCCATAGAAAAGCATTATTGCGCAAAATAAAATATTCTATATTTTTCGAACGAATGAATCAAATCTTACAAAAAACTATACAGCTTAATCCCAGTGCCTCACTAACATACCCACTTAATTTCAAGCCAATCGGGTGTTTTTTGCGTTAGTTATCGCAGAACAGACAGACTGACAAACTGACAGACATCCAGACAGACAGACAGAATCCAAAAAATTTCGTGTCTCCAAAGTAAGCCTTCACTGACGTTTCGGCAATTAGTTAATAAAATTTCCGCCGAATATTTAAGTTTTTAAATTAGATGGGCAGGGGTGATTCTGAATGAAATTTTTTTTTCGGAAATTCGCATCGCATTTTCGGAAATCGGCGGGGGGGGGGGGTGAGTCCCTCCCCCCTTTAGCGATCTTCGGACAAAATCGGCGTTTTCCCGCTATCTTCAGACGAAATCAGCAATATTTTAGCGAAATCGGCTATGTATTGCGATCTTTTGCCAAAATCGGCGGTTTTTCCGCGATCTTTTGACGAAATCGGCGTTTTCCCGTTTTTTTTAAACGAAATCGGCGTTTTTTTTCGACGATCTTTAGGCAAAATTTGCTTTTTAACGCGATTTTTTCTCGAAAACGGCGTTTTATTCCCGCGATCTTTTGACGATATCGACGTTTTTTCCGTGATCTTTTGATGAAATGGGCGTATTTTTTCAAATATTCTTTTGACAAAATATTTTTAAGCGATCTTTTATCGAAAACGGCGTTTTTTCCCGCGATCTTTTAACGAAATCGGCGTTATATCCGCAACCTTTAGACGGAATCTGCGTTTTCCCTCCGTCTTCAAAAGAAATCAGCGTTTTGTCTGCGATATTTGGTGAAATTGCCGTTTTTTTTCGCGATCCGCACGGGAAATTCGCGTTTTTCATCGATCTTTTGACAAAGTTCGTTCAAAAAACGTTGACGAAATCGTCGTTTTTTCACGAAATACTGACGAAAGATATGCTATTTCGGCGATCCTATCACGAAATTTGCATTTCTACGCAATTGTTTTTTCCGCGCGCAAAACCGTACAAGTTGGCAACTATGCGGAACTGATAACCCAATTTCAAATTTTCGGAAGAGGATGTCTTAAATTTTCGGAAATTTCGGAATTTTCGGACGAGAATCACCCCTGGGGAAATTGAATATTTTGTATTGCCTCACGTTTTGAAATTTTCTTTTTACTTTTTTTTCGAATTTATCCAACTAGAATACATATTTGGGTATATTTGGCTATACACTATTATTTCCCAAAATAACAAACTTTTGTAAAAGATTTCATGAAGTGTTTAAAGTGCTTCGTAATCTATGCTTAACGCATGATTTTTCTTACTTGTTGTGAATTCTGCCCACTTATGTATTATGTTTTTTGCCCGCTTTGACAAAATGTGTGCTCGTTTAGAGACTTTGTGACTTACTTGTTTAAATTTTTTAGCAGAGAATTGTAATCATAATACATTAAATGCATCTGCTATAGTGCAATACAAATTGTTTAAAAAAAGAATTGAGCTATCAAAAATATAAAAATTACGTACTTTCTAATTCGAAAGAAATTTCCCTTTATATTAAACAAGTAAGAAAAATCATGCGTTAATCATAGATTATGAAGCACTTTCCAACACTTCATGAAATCTTTAACAATACTTCTTTAATTAGGGAAATAAGGGGTATATAGCCAAATATGTATTCCAATGTTTTTGAACAACCCTGTATTTGATCTGTCAGTTGATATACATATTATATAATGGGAAAATTTAGTTTAGCTAGAAAAAAGCTTAAAATTCTTTTTGAGCAATTTGCACTAATAAATGGAAAACATACTTGAAAATTTTTTTTCAGCCCTGTAGTTTACCTTGTACCTTTATTACACGTTAGTAAGAAGCTAAAATTAATTTTAAAATAAAACATTCTTAAAACAACTGAAATCACATTGTTATAAATTACCATTCATAGGTGCATACGATTTTCATAAAATTTGAAATGACTCGACATCTAATAATTATATATATTTTATGTTTCAAACTATTCGGTTGGGTAGTTTTTGAGTTGCTACATGCGAACAGAGGGACGGACGGACAGAGAGACGAATGCGCAACTCGGAAACCCGGGATTCTTTTCCCTTCAATTCAAAACAAAAGCGACTTTTCTAAGTATCCGGGATCGGAGGAGATAGCGTTACATACATACATACATACGGTCGGATTTTAATAGTGTAGATTCTTGGTTGTAAATTTTAATTTGCTGACAGATGATTTTCGCTTCTGTTGAAAAAGTTCATTAATGAAACGTCAATGTTTGAAAATATATTTTTAGTTTTAGAAAATTTATTTTAATTTTTATACCATCTGCACAAATTGAAACTTAATTCTTTTTAACTTTAAAGAAAAAAATAGCTTCAAAAATACATTAATCAGTTTTATTTTCCCCTTTTTTCCGACAAAAAAAAGCCTTCCACTGCTAATTTTTAGTTTTTAATGAAGTTTTTTATCTGTATGTAACTTATAATTTAGTATTCGTAAAAAATATTTCTTATCCATTTTAAATATGACGTCATTATTTTTCTAACTCCATGAATTACTGCTATCCATGTCCCGTTTATTTTTAACGACTACTATAAAATAACTCTTTTATTTCAATTATGACGTCATAGTTTACCAAATAAATATTTTATTTAAAATCTTTTTATTCCTTTTATTTTTAATTATGTCGCCATATTGACAAAAAAATTCATGTTAACGAAACAAATATCAGTGTTTAATATTTAACAAAAAATAGTATATTTATTTTTATTGCAAATACGACGTCATATTTATTTTTTTCTTTTAAATTTTCCTTAGTTTCAGTTTTCGCATGGAAATTGCTCAATTGAAAATTTATCGTCGCTGAAAAATTAATATTCGAAATTTTGATTTTCTTGGCAACGGAAAGAAAATTGATTAAATTTTATCTAAAAAATGCCGATTGGTTATGCATGAAAAATAATGAAATTCAGAATTATTAACGAAAGTATTCGAATAAAATAAATAATACATAGCCTTTGTTCTTTTCTGGCTATAATTATCTATACGCAGAGATACAAAGTTGAAGTTATGCTATTGAAGCATTGAAGTTATGTTATTCAAACTTCCGTACACATTTTAAAATTTATAATATTATAAGAATAAGAATTAGGATAAATGGTTGCTTAGCGACTATTAAAAGAAATGAAGAAAACGAAATAAATACATTTGAAATAAGTAAATCTCTAAAACAAATTAGCTTATATTATTGGAACACATTTATAAAAAAATGGCCAAGATTTACAGCAATAATTTAAAAAATCTGACATATGCATAGATAAAATTTCAAAACAATATGAATAATTTAAGCCCCGTACTGGCAAATTTCAGTATCCATTTATCGTTGAATTCCATTAATCAAATGAGTCATTTTCTCTCAACAAATAAAAATTTGAAAATCGTTGGATTTGCCATAGAAAAACATTATTGCGCAAAATAAAATATTCTATATTTTACGAACGAATTAATAAAATATAACAAAAAACTATACAGCTAAATCCGAGTGCCTTACCAATATACACACTTAATTTCAAGTCTTTCGGATGTTTTTTGCGGTAGTTATCGCGGAACAGACAGACTGACATACTGACAGACAGACTGACATACTGACAGACAGACAGAAACCAAAAAATTTCGTGTCTCCACAGTAAGCCTTCACTGACGTTTCGGCAATAATATAATTGTAATAATAATAATTGCCATATATAATGTTAGCCAAATGTTTAATCTCCATTAATATTTCACTGAAAGTATTTTCAATGAAAGCAACATTAGAGCAGTATTTTAGCCTCAATATAATTAATATTGCTATGCTGCAAGGATTGCCATTTCATATACTTTGATTCTTATAGTTGGATAGTAAAATAATCGTTCATTAATTAAAAAAATCATACACACATCATTTTAAGTTTTACTATTGTTTTGCATGTTTCAGAAATCGGAGTTCGAAAAATAAATGTGCTGAAAATTTGAATAATTATAAAGTTATGGTTACAACAATAATACCATCAATTATTTTGTGAAAATCTAATTAAAATAATCTATTATCAGCCTATGAAATTTATCTGGAGTTTATTTAGCATTATAAGTTTTAATTAAAAAGTGATTTTTTTAAAAGTTAACAGTTGTTTTTAAAAACCTTCCAGTTTAATAAAAATCTAATTTCCAGATTGAAGTAAAAATTATATTCAGTTTTATAAATTCTAGAACAGTTTTAGATATTGCACAAGGGAAAAAAATGAAATATTATTACATGACTAATACTACAACGAAATTTGATAAACTAATTTAACTGCTTTCTCAGGAGTTGTTATAATCAAGTTGCAGCTTTTCAAAACGTCAGATTTTAAGAAGAGTTATGCGTTAGATGCCCCAGCCTTCTAATGTGTTTAAGGCAGCCTTTTCTGAGGCATCTATATAATGAACTGTTAAGCTTGAAAGGAGAGAGGAAGGGGAAAGAAGCAGCTCTCAGGAACAAAAGAGAAGATCATTAGGACCCCTTGTTTACTAATTAGAGTCATTAAGGGGAAATCGGCAGCCCATTCTTTCAGATTTTTCGGAACCAGCGAAAAAGAAAAATAGCTGGGTTTTTTTTAATGCATTTGCGTATATTATATATCAGCAACCAATACATACAAAAAAAGAAAAGAGCGAAATATGATTTTGGAAATATGTTAAGGAAGTAATTATTTGAGTGTCGATTATTTTCAATATACAGGAATAGGAGTTGGGGGAGAGGGGCGAAAATGTGCCATCTCTTTCCCTGTAAGTTTAATTTTGTATAAGAATAGACGTATAAAATATTTTTAATTGAGCTGATTATTTTAGTATTCCATTGCTATGGACTGATTACTACTATGACATATACGAATGCGTGTGCTATAGACTTAGTTCATGGACACCAAACCATATATGCATGGATTGGCGTCTGTACGTGTGCCATCAATATTTTCTTAAAAAATTATTTATTGCTGTGAAACGAAACTATTGACAATTTACTGCCATGATTTAAAAAAAAAAAAAAAGTTTTTTTTTTAGGCATGTTCTAATTTGGCGTATAATATGTAAAAATAACTCAAACTTTTTATTTTTGAATTAAAAACATATAAAGACTTTGTAAAACATTAACAAACACTGCCGCGATTGGGAACTGTGAATAGATCAAATAATTACTGAAAATAGTTTTATCATTGTCTACCCAAAAATGCTATACTTTGTCACAGTTTGACACGGCCGACGTATTAACAAGGTAAAACTGCCTTTATATATATATATTAATGATATATTTTCAAATAGCAATCTTTGTGGTCAATTTCTATGCAAATGATTCAGACATCTGCCATGAAAGGTATTGTTTAACAATAGTGATAAGAAAAAAAAATTGATTTAGAAGTTGTTGTTTTTTTTTTTCAGTTTGGAAATGTCATAGCAGAACAGTTTTATTTATAAAATATTTTTAAAAAAGAACTTATAACTTTATTAAGTAATAAAAATTTCCTGAAATTGTAGGCGAAAATGTTTTTACATTTTGCTGCAGGATTATGAACTCTGATACCTAATCAGAAAATTGGAAATGGCTGAATACATTTTCAATGTATTTTATAAAAAAATTCTTTCAAAATGTATCCATAACGGATTTAGTGACTTGAAATTGCATGTAAAAAGACGTATGTCAAAATATGTAATTGTTAGAAACTTTGTAAAATTCCGAAAGAAAACATCCACAAAGAGATCACATCATAAAAACACATTGAAAGAAAGGTTAAAGAAAGAAAAATATCAAACAGTTAAAGCAGATCATTTACATAGTATGCCTATGAAATATTCTTGTTATATTATTGCTTAAAAAAATGAAGAAAAATAAAATCAAAATTCAATACTAAGCTTAAAATAATTTTCAAATGAACGAATAAAGATAAACATAAATATTAAAAATTCTTTCGGAAAACATAACTTGAAACATTTCTTTCATTCCTGACCCCTCCCCCCCCTCTCCTCCCATAAAACGAAATAAAACTACTATTGTGTTTTTGCTTTAGTCTTTAGAATTTAAGAGTCAAAATTACCAAAAAAAACTGTATTTATCTTTAGTAAATGCTTTTTAACACGTCGTCAAATAAGGATTTTAAAAAGCCTGCTTTATTGAAAATCCTACTCAAAAATAGGAATAAGGCAAAAGATTAAAAAAAAAAAAAAACCTTTATTCCTCTTTCAAACTAATTACCTTTAAGAATGATTATTTCTTTTATAACTTTATGAAAGGAAGTAAAGGAAAAAAAATGAAATTCAAGTGTTAAAAAGAGAAAAATGGAAAACTGAATACAAAATCCCTTTTTCCTCGCATGATAATAAACAGAAACTCTCAAAAGTGTTTTATGCAAATTTTAATCTGTTATAAAAATAGTTATTGAAATTTATTTATATGAAACGTCTTTTAAACGAAAAAATGTTCCTTGCAAGCTAAATTAAAATAAGTCGAATAGTTCAAGAATCTAAGAAAAATGTATCAGAAACATTTTTGATTCGCTCTTTCTTTCTTTTTTTCCCTTTTAAATAAAACCGATAAAAGATAGTTTTCAATCGATTATATTTTCATATTATCGATTATATGATAAAAACTGAGCTTAAGATTTTCCGATTGTGACTATACGGTCCACAAGGGAGAATTAAAGATGAAAGTTTTTTTTTAATGGGCAAAGAAGCTAAAAAAAGGGGAAGAAATGCTGATTATTCTCGGATCACATGAAGGGGGTGAAAAGCAGAAAGATTTAAAAATGATAATTTTAGAATGTTCATACTGAATTATCGTAAAATAGGAACACAAAAATTTACGAACTTAACGCCGATACATAAAAAACAATTCCTGAAAAGTGTGCAATTGATTTAAATTGTAATGCATCATTATCATACATGATTACTGTACTTTGTGCAAATTCTTTTATTTATTTATTTATTTATTTATTTATTTTTTGTAAGTTATATATAAACAATTTTTTTTTACATATTTTTCTAACCTTTATTCTAAAAACAAAAAATGAATCATGATGCAGTTTATAGAATTTATTATTTATTTATTTATTGAATTTATTATTTATTGTATTGACTGAATTTATAATTTAGTCAACTTAAGGTCCATGCAAGAAAACTAATTTTAAAATAAAACCGCGGGTGTTATTAGCTTCGGTTTGAAACTATAAAATAAAAAAGAAGCCAATCATGCGCAATTCAAGTTATAACGTTACTTTTGGCAAAAACAATGTACAGGCAAGAAAAGAAGTTTTACAGGAAGACCTTGTGAATCATAACTTGAAGTTAAAATATCAGATGAAGAACAACGAATTATATACGTAATTAAACTTATCCAGTTTGTTTAATAAAAAGCAACTGGTTTACAAGAAAATTTTAGAAACCTCACGTTCACAAGGATTCGTGGTAATAACAAGGATTTTTGTGTAATTCAATGTATTCAATTTTCTTGGCAGAATCATTGTCCATGCAAGATAATTGGTTTTACAGGGAAATTCTCTGAATCGTCCTTGAAATTGAAATAAGAAATGAAAAACCACAAAATAATACATAATTCAACTTATCCAGTTTTCTTGGAAAAAACAGTGTCCGTGCAAAAAAAGTAGTTTTAGATGAAGACTCGTGAATTAATCGTGATAAAGTTAAAATATCAAATAAAAAACAAACGAATTATATGCGTAATTAAACTTATCCTGTTTTTTTTTAACCCATTAGTGCCTAGTGTCCCTTTTTAGGGACGATTACAAAAAAAGCAATAAAGCACTTTTCACAGCAGTAAATAGAAAGATAAGTAAACACCATTTTTCACAAGAAAAATTCCTCAATATATTAAGATAAAAGTTATTCGTTTTTTTAGAAGTGGTGGGAAACTCTCAAAATTTCATTTTTCATGAAGAAAATATTTTGGGCATTAATGGGTTAAACAAAAGCAGTGTATATGCAAAAAAACTGGTTTACAGAAAAGCTTTGGAAACTCCACCTTCAAATTGAAATAATAACGATTCGTGGATAATTCAATTTATCCACGAGGATAATTCAATTATTAATTTTTTTTTTTTTTTTTGGGGGGGGGGGGGGCAAAATCAGTGCACATGTAAAAAATGTAGTTTTACAGGAAGAGGTTGTGAATCTTAACTTGAAGTTAAAATTTCAAATGAAAAAGAAACGAATTTTATACATAATTAAACTTATCCCGATTATTATTTATTTATTATTTATTATTTATTTTTATTTATTTTATTTTTTTTAACAAAAGCAGCTTGCATATAAGAAAACAAGCATACTGGAAAACGCTGGAAACCTAACTTTCAAATTGAAATAACAAGGATTCATGGATAAATCAACTTATCTAGTTTTCTTGGCAAGAAGAGTGTCCATGCAAGAAAAGTAGTTTTATAGGAAGAGCTTGTGAATTATGACTTGAAGTTAAAATATCAAGGGAAAAACAAACGAATTATGTACATAATTAAACTAATCCAGTTTTTTTTTTTTTTTTTTTTTTTTTAACAAAAGCAATGCGTAAGCCAGAAAACTGGCTTACAGGAAAACTTTGGACACCTCAGCTATATTGAAATAACAAGAATTCATGGATAATTCAACTTATCCAGTTTTCTTGGCAAAGACAGTGTCCATGCAAGGTTTTTACAGGAAAATTCTCTGAATCATACCTTGAAGTTGAAATACCAAATGAAAATACAAAAGGAACATACACAACTCAATTTAATCAGATTTTTGGCAAAAGCAATGTACGTGCAAGAAAAATGATTTAACAAGTGAAAAACAAAACAATAATACATAATTCAACTTATCTAGTTTTTTTTTTTTTTTTTTTTTTTTTTTTTTTAACAAAATCAGTGTACATGCAAGAAAACTGGTTTACAGGAACCTTACCTTCAAGTTGAAATAATAAGGATTCATGGATAATTCAACTTACCAATTTTCTCATCAAAAGCAATATCCTTGCAAGAAAACTCGTTTTACTTGGCAATTCTGTGAATCGTATTTGAAATTGAAATAACAAATGAGAAAACAAAAGAATCATACATAACTTAATTTATCCAGTTTTCTTGGCAAAAGCAGTGCACATGCAAGAAAATTGGTCTACAGGAAAACTTTGGAAATCTTAATTTTAAGTTGAAATAACAAGGATTGATGGATATATCAACTTACCCAGTTTTCTTGGCCATAGCAGAGTCCATGCAAGAAAAATGGTCTTAAAGCTATTCTCAACTGTTCTGTTCAACAACAGCAAAATGTTTTTACACATTTACAAATTAATTTTTTAAAAGAAAGTTATAAAATTGAAGGCCTGACTATGGAAGCGATTTTAAATTGAACTGTACTGTCCATTTTGTGATCAATGAATTACCTTTTGTGTTATAAGCGATTTTTGTCACGTAACATACACATTATTCACCCATATTTCAGTAGTTATTCTTCTTTCGCGTTGAAATTCAATTCAAAGCGTTCACTTTGGGAATATTTTTGGAATGATCTATTAAAAAAAAAAAAAAAAAAAAAAAAAAAAAAAAAAAGGGAAAATGAGTGCAATTAGTAGTTTCTGAACAACAACACTTATTAGTTTCCGAACACAAATAAATTAAAACTTATGTCATAAAGTTGCCCTTTTGGATTAAGAACAACCTTAAAGGAAAAGTCTATGAATCATGCCTAGAAGTTGAAATAACAAATAATAAAACAAAAGTATCATGCATAATTTAACTTATTCAGTTTTCTTGGCAAAAGTAGTACCCATGCAAGAAAACTGGTTTTACAGTGAAAGTAAAAAATAAACCAGATTGAAGCATGATCTTCATGCCGTATATTGTTGCAAATTACTCAAAACATTTCCTCAAAATTATTATTTTGAGGAAATGTATAATTTTATAATATACAGCATATGTTTTTTTATAATTGATTTACTAAAATAAATTTGCATATTCAAATTGCAACTAAATTAAAAATAAATTAAGGATGTAAAAATATGTATAATCTTTTTTTAAACAATTCAGTTTGCGATTTTTTCCCTACTAGTTAAATATATATTCGTAAAAGTAGCAATAAAGATGAAATAAGGGAGTAAATTAAAGCAGACTAGGTGTTTAATGAATTAAATGAACTTTATGTGAGTGCCTATAGAAATAAATTAAACACACTAAAATAGACATACACGCGGAAATTATATGTCAAACGGGGCAAATGAGATGTGTTCGTATTGTAGCTAGTTTTATAAATATTCAGATTTTGGAGCAATAGCTGCTTCACTCTTATGCAAAAATACATGAATATTAAAATTATTATATATATTGCATTCAGTAATACGAAAATAATACGATTCCATCTTAAATAGAACGTAATCATCATGGCAATTTAAAATCATTACCTATCATGGGTTAACATTAATTATATATAATAGGGTTTAACAGAATGAAGAGTATTATTAATTTATAATGTATTTCTAAGTTTTGTTTCTATTTTCAGAAAATCTCAAGTGACTCGACAAAATTCTCCAATGATTATATAGATATATTAAATAGACTTCTAGACATTTTCCCGAGGAGACTGGGACCTCTGCCCCACATCTCCGGCACATAAGAGCTTGAAACCACTAACGGGAAATGAACGCATGGCAGCAACGGGTGAAAAATAAAATTAGCAATTAATATATTAAATACATATATATTAGATATTATAATAAACCATTTGGTTGGAAAGTTTTTGCACTGTTATATACGGATAAACAGACAGACAGACAGGCGCACGGACCAGACGACGACTACAGGTACTATACGTATTTAAATTATTAATGAACGTACCTAAAAAAGGTTCTGTTTATATTTTCAGGGAAGAAAAAAAAACAATTTTTTATGACCTCACAAAATACATTAAATTCAAATTTAAAATAACTCACGTGTTTTAATATAACATCAATAGTTTTACATACATTGAAAAAAAAAAGTAAGTAAGAAAGAAAATATAATACTCTTAAAGAGTGTTTTAGAATGCAAATTTTGCTTTAATAAAAAGAAAAGAATAGAAAAACTAACTTGTCTTCAAACCAAATCACAAATTTTTGCAGTAAAAAAAAATGGAGGATATTTTTTTCTCCCCCAAATAAAACAAGAAAAGAATCTAAATCGTATATATTAAAATAAAAAAAGAGAATATATACAGAAAGAGTGAAAGAAAGAATACAATGGGTCGTCCCATGGGTGGTTGTTTCCCAGCTTAGTATTTAGTCTCTTGTTCTCTGAATGTTAAAATTTAAATGTGGTTAATATCCTCTCAGGAGGTGCGAAGATCTTAATGGACAGTTTTCTGCTATGAGGAGAACGAGAGTATATCACTCTCCTATTCAAATGAGGAGAGAGTGGCTAATGGGACGAGGTTACGAATAACGGGCAAAAGGGTTTCTTAGAATTAAATGAGTTGTAAAGGACGCAGAGTTGTGAATGGGTGGAATTCACAGATTCGACAATGACCTTACATCGCAAGGAAATTGGCTTAAATCGATCTTTTCATTCGTTTATGCTGAAATTTAAAATAGTGTAGAATTTATAAAAATATAATTACGTTTATCAAGAAACAAAAGTGAGGAGAAATATGTTTTCAATAAAATTACTATGCATGCACGATTATTTATTATTATTATTATTATTTCATATAGTTGAAATAATCATTTCAAAACTACATAAGTTTTTTTTCTTTCTTTTTTCTTTCTTTCTTTTCTTTTCTTTTTCTTTCTTTCTTTCTTTCTTTTTTTTTTTTTTTTTTTTGAACAAAGTTATAAACATTATGTCATTTTCAGTTTTTTTCTTTTTTTTTTAATTATTCATAAAATAAAAACTTGATGACGAACATATAAATGAACATGTCTATCAAAAATAGTCCGCCCGAAAACAAAACTTCAAAAATGTTAAGTATTTGTGTATACCGTAATTTTTTGTTTATTTTCATTGTTTTTTTTTTTTTTTTTTTTTTTTTTTTAAATTCGCTTTCTGAAATGACCTATTCAGTTGATTTAATATCCTTTTGTAAGTACAGTCAAACCTTGTTAACATGAACACGCTTAACGTGAGTTATTTTTAACATGAATTGTTTCCACAGTCCCCTATAAAGACAAATACAAAGATTTGATATTGATAACATGAATTACTGTTAACATGAACAAAATGTAATTTTTATAGATCACATACAAGGCTGCACAAAAGAATTCGAGTACATTTTCGTTTATTAGCGGAAATGCTGAAAAAGAATTTTGAATTGTGTAATGCATTTCCTACCTGAACTAAATTTTAGCATTTTATATATTATTAGAAATCTTTAAAATCATGCGCAATAATTGGAATACTCTTTCAATTATAGATAGTAATTGCTGCAATTGAGTTTTTAAATGTGTTATAAAAGGGTTTTTTTTTCTTCAATACAATCAAACCTTGTTAACATGAATACGCTTAGCGTGAATTACTTTAAACATAAATTGTTTTCACAATCCCCTATAAAGACGAATACAAAGATTTGATATTGATAACATGAATTACTGTTAACATGAACAAAATTTTAACTCCCCTTGAGGTTCATGTTAACAAGGTTTAACTGTATTCTGAATGTGTAGGAAAGTGTTTCAAAATCTGTGCTTGATGCATGGTTTTTCCTTCTTGTTTAGCAAGGAAAACTTCCGACACATATCCTCTCCCACACGTTCACTCTTAAATTTTTCATTTTCAGTTTTTACAATGAAACAATAGAATACGATGAAAACCCCATCTTCAGCAATGAATCACACCTTTCATCAAGGAACTTACAAAAAAGAAAGAGCAACATTTTTATCGTTTAGAAATAAAAATATTACAAGAATCCAGCCGTGCACAAAAAGAATGGCGCGCATTGTTTTTATACACATCATCTAAAGGTGTAAGTCTGCAAGAGATAGAAAGTCACTATCAGTGATAAATGACATAATGCCACGCTGGAAAAATAATTTTTAAGCTTTTATTTGCCATTATCATCTCAAACAATAACAGAACAAGCAACGAAGTAAAAGGCTGCAAAATTCTAACACGTGCGCGGAAACTATAATGACATAGGATTATTATTTAATCTTGCAATTATCAATTATGAGACTTGGTCCAATCATATCCTTCTAAATTAGTGAATCCAGAAGTTTATGAGCTATTCTGTTTACAATTGATAACTACGATATGAAAGGGTTCCAATTATAATGAGAACGCAAAACAAATACTAAACGCATCGTTGAACTCTATGGGCTTAAAGGCACAGATCTAAAGAAGCCGCGTTTATGCTACGTAGATAAGAGAAACAATGCTTTCATCTTCCCGAATTATTTCTTAGAATACTTTTAGTTCTACAGAAATGTGTAGATGATTTGACGTAACAATGCACAACGCCGAAAACAAACATCAATCGGAACAATATCGATGATTTAAATTAAAGCAATTTCTGCAAATGCGAAATGAAATTACAAGTAAAAAATTCTAAAAACAAACATTCGGGATATTATCGTGTAATCAGTTATTTTAGAGGCAGCTTTCATATTAATATCTTTTTTAAAAACATTGGTGAATACACTTATAATTTTACAAGTATTCTTAGGTGATATATTGGTCTAAGGATATAAAAAATCACAATGATTCAACAGTTAAAAAAATTGCGAAATTGTAAATTCCATTGAACATTGTAAATATCAGTCTATATCGTTTTTCTTTTTTTTCTTCATTTACACTATTTTTATACATAACAATTCGCAGAATAAAAAAATACTGAAAAAGTGTACTAAAAATAACTATATTTTTAACTATGATATATTAAAAAAAAGAATTTAGAATACGACAATTGATTCATAAGCCATATGGAAAGGTGATCATTATATTGGGAAATTACAAAAGTTCTTGCCCAATTTCCAATACATTGAGTTTCGAAGTGTACCCAAATTGTTTTGCATGGCGAAATGCAGTGGAATTGTCAACATTTAGTCTTTCAGAAATTTCTTCAGCAGTAATCTGTGGATAATTGTTCACTAAATTTCTTAATAAATTATTACCAATATCAGAAGGTCATTAAGGGCAAATTTTATTGCCTAGATTGCAATTACTATTTCGAAATCGAGAAAACCACTTTTTAACTGTCCTAAGAGTGGGGGCATTATCCAAATAAACGTCTCGAATATTTTTTTGTAGCACGTCTGGCACTCATTCCTTTTTAAAACTTTTATAGCCTAACATGACGAAAATGTACCTTTTTATTTTCTGTTTTGAATATTAATCTTGCATACAAATCAATTTGAAAAACAACTTTTTTTTATAAATGGTATATTCAAACATGACACATGTAGATAACTATCAGTTAATAATATGATTATAAAACAAACATCAGCACAGTCAAAAATGCAAGTCTGGGCCATCAATGAAATAGGGCACGAATTTTTGCAATCACCCAACAGTTTAATTTACCCAACCTTTAAGAAGTAAAGTTAAGGGAATACGCTAGCGTGCCTCAAGATTTACTGTTTTATAACAGTTACATCACTATCACGCTTCACGATCTTTTTAAGATCAGATCTTGAAGGATTATTGGAAAATTTTTACTCCGTCCAAAAGGTTTGTCTAAATCTGTTTTCGATTACGTGAGATTGCTTTTTGAGGGATTATCTGATGCATCGTTCCAGATGACTAACAAGTATTCTAAACAGATCAGTAGTTTAATCCAAATAGCTAATCAGCTTTAGCAGATAAAAATCTTCAGGATTTCGAACAACGGCGTCTTGAAACTTGAGGTATCAGTTTTTTCAAAAGAAATTAATACTTTTGAAACATTCAATATGTATATTTTTTTCTTTCTTTTATGTATATATAATGATGATATTAAAAATACTATACATACTTTAGAATATTTTTAATTATAACATTATGCATCATAAAATTGTAATAAAAAATCTTAAATTAAAGTTGTGATGTAGAATACTAATGCGTTGCAATTGCTTACTCTCTTACCGAAAAAGAGAGAAGGGAGAGGGGTGGGTGGGTTTCAGGAGTTATTTTTTTTATTTTTCTCTCTTAGCTATGAAAAACAAAATGTCAAAGTACTTATCTATATTAATAAAATACCCTTTATATGCATTAAATTTCATTATGAAAGCATTCAGTACGTTAGGTCACCATTACTTTCTTTTAGGAACAATGCTTTAACTCTAAGTTGGAGCTGCTGTCTATGTTTAATCACTTGTTTGTTGGCTTGTTTAATCACTATGTTGAATGAAAATCCTGTACTATAATAAATAATTTTCAAAGTTTTATTAATATCGGTGATTAAATTTTTATTATAACACTTTCACTTATGTATATGTGCAAACATTGACAAACGCATAGTGTGATATGATGAATGAGTCATTAAGTTAAAAGACATAAATTGTCTTTCGGTGTAAGTAATTTCATGTTTATTTATTTATTTGTTTTTATTTTTTATAAACTTTAATTATTTCCTAGCAATTATTCATTTTGATGTTTAAAAAAAAATATATAAATAATGTCAATCGAGGTTGATATGAGGCGTCATCGAAAAGGGGGGCTAATGGGAGAAATAAAAACACACATACTGGAAAAAAAAAGAAAATACACAGTAATAAAATTGGCCTTGCAATTATTTTGCAAGCAATATATCATTTTACATGAATCTATTAGGAATATAATTAAAATTTAAAAGAAAAAGCCAAAAATATCACAAAAGTTTATTTTCCTGATAAGAAAGATTTTTTTTTTTTTTTTTCCATACTTCAAAACTTTTCTATGTTCAACACTTAAATAAAAACTTTATGATTCATAAAAAAGATATTTTTTGATACTACGAAATTTCTTTCCCTTTTTTAAACGAAATAACCAGGCTAAATATTCAATTATCAATTTAGATAAACATAAATAGTAAAGCCTTGAATTCAAGCATTGCCAGAATTGATAAGGTTGAAAAGTTGGAATGACCCCCACAGTACACTGAGCCTCAAGTTGCTTAAAATATCAAAACCAAACAGCCGAAAAAAAAGAAAACAAAAATAAAAAGAAAACAAAGCCGAAACAAACGTTCAGTGAAAGGCAACTATGAAAAGTCACGTTTGTAATTATCATAACAAGTTCCGTCACCTGTGTGCCCGCATCCTGCAGAAAATCCTTTTAAGCGATAAAGACGGGACTTCTCGCTAATTGAGGGGTCTAGCAGCTCACGACGGGGGTAATTTGGGTATCAAGTCAGTGACATTGTGACAGGATTTTTTTGGGTTTGATTCAAAGTCAAAGAAAGGTTCTGCCGCCCACAACCACGCTTGCATGAGGATTATAATTTCGAGTTTATCATTTTTCTTTTCTTTCTCACAGCCCAATAGCGCCAACTAGGTACAGAATTCTTTAGTGAGTAAGTATTAAATATAAAATGAGCTATTTAAATCGTGAAAGGCTGAAGGCAATTATCCTGCTTATCGTAGTTATTACCGAGATAGGTTGCCACTCTAATGCTAGCATAGACCCTCTCGCCAATTCATCAAATAAGAAGTATCACACACTCTAGGTAACTTTTCATGCAATTTAGTTGATAATGGACCCCAGGCTAACAATGTTTCTTTGGAAATAAAGGAACTTTAAGAAGTATGTCTGCAGGATATTTGTACATACTTATTTTAATAGTTGAATGCAGGCATTATTTATGTGTGTATGTACATTGTAATATATACTAGTGTAGATGGTGGGTAAACACATAAATTTGAAAAAAACTGATAAAAATAATTGACAATATGGAAGCGTTTCGATGAGCAAAGTTCGGCTAGTCTATGTTTTAATAAACGCACTATTAGCATTTACGATGCTTCCGTGTCATCAGGCTTTGCGGAGAATATATTATAGCAAAATTAAGATTTCTTAATAAAACAAAATTTTAACAAATATGTAATAAAACTCCCCAGTTAAAAATGTCTGCTGAAACTATTGAAATAATACTGATAATTAATATAAGTTTCTATTTTTCATAGTACTTTGAAATTCTATTTTTTTTTTCGCTTAGTTTTAAGTACTAATTCATCAAATAAAAACTAACATTACACCATTTCATCAAACACATATCTGTCAAGGAATATTTGTTTGGTGGAAGCTCACTGAAAATGGCCACAGTAAAAAATCTCCAATTAAGTTCATTGCTCAAAGGGGCGATACAAAGAAAATGAATGGAAAAAAAGGTGTATAAATAAATTGGAAATTGTACGTCAACCTTAGAAAATAAGATGCGTTCGTACTACAACTAATTTTATAAATATTCAGATCTTCGTGCAATAGCCATTGCGCTTTTATGGAAAAAACATAAATAAAAAATTTATTACGATTTATGTGTATTAAACTCAGTAATATGGAAGTAATACGATTCCGTCTTAAATAAAACATAATGCAACCTAGCATCATGACCTTCGCCGGATATCGTTGAGTTAATTACGCTATGATATAATTTGATAAAATAAAGAAAATTTTTATTAATATCTTTTTAAGCTTTGATTCGATTTTTAAAAAATGATATGACTCGACAAAATTCTGCAAGGATTATGTATATTAAATTTCAAACCAATTGGTTGGGTAGTTTTTGCGCTGTTATATACTGGCAGAAAGACAGACAGACGGACGGATCAGACAATGACTATAGGCGCTACGTATTTATATGATTGCGGATGCACCTAAAAATGTAATAACGAACATTTCAAGTGATAGTAGTTTCTAATATGTTTTGCATAGCATCTGAATGTAGTATCAAAGCATCCATGCGTTAGTTATAACATAATCCATAAAATTTTGCTCGCAAGAAAAATTCTGGACTATTTTCCTCTCTGCAACTTCCATTATTTATTTCTCTATCTACAATTAATCCATAGGTACTTCTGTGTAAAGAAGTTTTCATCAAAATTCATGTATTATCTTGATTAAAATCTGGAGCCAAATGCTTCAATTTCTGTTTGGACAGTGAATTTGCTTGGAAGCAAATAGTCACATTTGGCAAAAATATTCTACAGTTTTTTTTTTTTTTTTTTTTTTTTCATTTTACACACTATCATATCACATAGACAAAATAATGTTCAGTATTTTCGAATTTACAACTTATTGAAAAAAAAAACAAAAGGGTCTAAATTTTTAAAATTACAACTCAAAAAAAAAAAAAAAAGTTAAAAATAGAATAAAATAAAATAAATACATAAATAAATAAATAATAAGAATATAAATCTATTTACTTTTTTTTCTCATGAAACTGATTTTGTAGTGTGATATATTTAAAAGGAATAGAGTTTAAAACTAAATAGCACTTAATGAATGTATAATACATCAAACAGAATAAGTATCGTGACATGTGGTCCATTCTTCTTTTCTTTATACTAAGGTAATTTTCAATTTTTACATTCGCACTCAAATAAATGTAATATTAGCTTCATCCACAAACGTTTTGCATTGGTTGTACAAAGTGAAAAAAAAATATTATATACAAAAATAAAAATCGATGAGAATAGAACGCTTGATGCAATTGTGAATTCTTAGAAAAGCTTGAAAAAAGTACAAAAGATCTCAAACTTAGCTTTTTTCACTATTTTTTTTATCCTTTTTAATCCCAACACCTGAGCACACTATAAGCAAAATGAATAAAGAAAAAAAAAAAAAAAAAAAAAAAAAAAAAAAAAAAAAAATGGAGAGGGGGGGGGATGCTATGGGATAATCTGATATTTAGGGGTAGACTTACACAAAGGAAAAATCCCAGGTACTAAAGATTTGACGTTAAAACTTGACTGCTTTGCTTTTTTAGTGAGGCGACAAAATCGCATTTGGGGGGAGATTTGTAAATATTGAGTAATCCTTCTGAATGGAGGCCCTTTTGCGGGAATTTTCCCAGTCCCACTTTAAGTTTGGGAATCAGCGCCCCCTGAGTTTACCCTCAGTGAAAAGTCTAATCCTCCGCATCATAAAATGACCAAGAAAAGTTTATCTGGCACAGTTCGATTATTTTCAGTTGGAAATTTATTTTTTCAAAATATTAAATAAATTATGTTTCATGCTTAAAAATATTTTCAAACTATTTTCTCAATATTGAAAATAAGAATTTTAATCTTTAATCATTAAAAGATGTTTGAAAAAAGAAGAACTAAATTTGAGACATTGTTAAAATAGTAGTTAACGCATTGTTGACAGTAATTTCATACAGCAGCTAATGTCAAGTCACTGTCAATTTCGTAATTGAATATGAAAGTGTAAAATAAAAAACTATTTTAGTAAAAGTATAAAATAAAATCTAAATATCAAGATATATAGATACCTTTGAAAAAAAAAAAAATAATAATAATTTAGAAGTTCGTACAACAAAAATGATCGTATGTCTTATATACAGATGTCATGTTGTATTTACATTATGACAATAAAAATAATAATGTTAAGATAAATAATTATGGTAAACATCTTATTTAAACTTTTTAAAAAATCGACAATAGACGTTACCGTCTATGCATTCTGAATTTACGAAGGAACGAAAAATTCTGTATTGATACTCGAAATCATCCTGAATTTTTATAAGTTTAAATAAGTAAAACAAATTCGGATACGAGTTAAATCGCGACCTTTTAATAAAGTGTTAATTATCAATAAAAAGATTGACTGAGCTAACACTTACTCCAAATATTGTAAAACAAAAGGAAAAAAAATGTAAAACAAATTGGGACTCCCAATTTGAATATGTATGAAAGGTTTCTTTTTGTTAAACTGGGCATCATGTTCAAAGGAAACAAAGTATTTTAATTCATAAATATAAAATATTTTGCTAAGTTTCTCTAAAATGATGGATTTTTAAATTCTTTTAGCACTGAAATTGGTACTATCAAAACAAACAAGAAACTATACAAGCTATCATTGGTACTATCAACAAGCGTACATTTAAGTTTTTTTTTTTCAAAACTAAATAACATGTCAATATGTATATTTATATTATAAAATAAGGGGTGGTAATAATAAGCATTTTAATGAAATCGGCAAACAACACGCAGCTTAAAGTTGTATTTCTAGACTTTTAAGGTGCTATAACGATAGGCGGAGACAACCAAATACGTCACGTGATTTGAAAGAAAAATTTTATTTTTATCAAATCTAAAAACATCGGAAAAACAGAACTACTTAGAAGATGGAAGAGAGCGATCCCATAATCCTCGAGAGAATTCAACTAATCTGACAGCATCAGTCACAACTACTTGCTTTCCATTGGCGAGTGATCGATTTCAAAAGAATGACGTAATCCAATTGTTGTTCGTTCAATTCCGTGTTTTGACGTTTCCCGTTTTTTTCTCTTTCTCTTGAACTTCACAGTTATAGTTATCAGTGCTATGACGTTTACAGAGAAGAAGCGTACGTGGCTATAAATTGAATTAGGAACTCCCAGTTTCCGATGGCGTCCTTCAAGAAGACCGAGGAGATGCAAAATCAATAACCGTCTGAAAACATCCTTATGAAGTGGAATTTTCCTTTCGAAATCAAATTTATAAATAATGCTATACATGAAAAATTTTTAATATTTTACTGATGGACTTATGAGTGTTTGAGTCAAGAGGTCAATTGCAATTGGCTATAGCGTTTGCTCACAGAATGTGTTTTAGTGAACTTTGTGACAACATTGATAAAGCATTTGGTTCGTGACAACATCTTAATATTGTCTTTGCAATGTTTAAAATTTGTGCATGTGCAATCAGTTGATAGTCTGGATCAACCCATAAAAGATGGATCGAGTGGATGTAGCACCCAAATTGCAATAGTTTGAGATGAAGTTATGAAGTCCTTCAAGAAGACCGAGGAGATGCAAATCAAAAACTGTCTGAAAACATCCTTATAAAGTAGAATTTTCCTTAGAAATCAAACTTATAAATAAATGCTATGCATGGAATATTTTTAATATTTTACTGACGAACTTAAGCGGGTGTGAGTCAAAAGGTCAATTGCAATTGGATAGAACTGTTTGTTCACAGAATGTGTTTTAGTGAACTTTGTGACAACATTGATAAAGTATTTGGTTCGTGGCAACACCTTGATTGTCTTTGCAATGTTTCAAAATTGTACATGTGCAATTATTTGATAGTTTGGATCAACCCGTAAGAGATTGATCAACTGGATGTAGCATCTAAATTGCAATAATTTCCGATGGAGTCCTTCAAGAAGACCGAGGAGATGATGCAAAATCAATAACTGTCTGAAAACATCCTTATAAAGTGAAATTTTCCTTCGAAATCAAATTTATATATAATGTTATATATGAAAATTTTTAAATATTTTACTGACGGACTTATGCGTGTGTGAGTCGAGAGGTCAATTGCAATTGGCAAGAGCAGAATGTGTTTTAGTGCACTTTGTGTCAAAATTGATAAAATATTTGGTTCGTGACAACACCTTGATTGTCTTTACAATGTTTCAAAATTTGTGCATGTGCAATCATTTCATAGCTTGGATAAACCCGTAAGAGATGGATCATCAGGTGAATGTAGCACCCAAATTGCAATTTCCTGCAGTAAATCTGTTCTGTATTCAAAAAGCAGTGAAATTCAGTGTCAGTTGCAGAAATTACCGTATGAAGAGAAGGAGTATTTTGGGGCTGCATCACAGTGTAGCTGTAGTACACAGTATGCACACAGTATGCTGCTAGCCAGAGGCGGATTACCCATTAGGCTGAGTAGGCTGAAGCCTAGGGACACAGAAGAAAAGGGGCCACGGTGCTAAAATTTTCCTTATATAATGAACAAGAAAGTATTCTTTTACACTGGTCGGACATTAATACAAAAGACAAAAGGTGTGCGAAATTCTTTGTCATAATCTTTTATATTTTAATCACCAATGATTTATGAGTTAATGAAGCAAGCATGTGTTTTAATTTTTCCAGTATATACCACTTTGAAGGAGTGAAAGGGGGCCCTCAGAAAGTCAAGCCTAGGGTCCCGGGTGGTAGTTAATCCGTTTCTGCTGCTAGCTAGTGGCTACATTTTTACTAGCTGATGTCCGTAAGATACAGCCAGTAACTGCAACATTGACAAAATTAGTGATAGTTTTATAGAATTGATTGTTGTATTTAAATTAATCACTGGAGGTGATATTAAATTGAAATAGCACATTTTACTTGAAACTGGTTTAGTACATAAATCCCTTTCAGCTGTCGCGACATCCTTGTCGATTCACCGTTACAACGGACGTTTAAAAACCCAGCCTACTTTATAAATGGATATTTTACTGTTGTTTTGACTCCCAGGTTTCTCCAAAATTGCTTCATAAATAGAAAGTTATAACCAAATAGAATTTTTTTAATAGCTTTCGTGCATGTCACCTGCCATGTTGGTTTTCTCTTTAAACTCTGCAGATGGATTTAAAAGAAATATAATATTTAAATAAACTTGGGACATTGCAAAATAACATTTTAGAATCTTACAAATTTAGGTGTGGGCTCACAAACATGTAAAGCATAAAAAAGCCGAATTTTCTAAATTTGAGTATGAGTGGCTGCGCGTAAAATATTTCGGTATTTTCCTTGCATGAAAATTGAAAGTAGGATACCTTGTAAAGAACAATTTACCTTTTCAACATTTTTTCTATTTAGAAAAAATATGGTATAAATGCGAACTCATTGCATTTAAATATTCAAATAAAAGTACATACTGAAAGAAATTATTTTTTCAAATTTCATATATAATTAAAATTTTTAAAAAATTCTCAATTTCTACTAGTTTTTAAATGTTGATATTTTAAAATATTTTTAAAAATCATTTTCAAATGTGAATTACATAAGATTGTGCATGGATTTTTAGATAATCTAATATTACTTTTAATATATATATATTTACTGATATAAATATATGCAGTGTAAAAAGATGATATTTAAAAGACATTTATATACTTTTATTTTTTATTTAAAAAACAAAATAAAAACTCTGAAGGCTAATTCCATGAGCAGATTTATCACTTATCTATATTAAAAAAAACATATACAAAAGAAAAAAAGTAGAAGAAGGATATAATTTCCGTTTGGATAAAAAATGATGCGTCAAAATATTCACAGCTA
The DNA here is from genome assembly GCA_964019185.1 of Maratus speculifer. Lineage (NCBI taxonomy): Eukaryota > Metazoa > Arthropoda > Arachnida > Araneae > Salticidae > Maratus > Maratus speculifer. The sequence goes on along the minus strand of OZ025297.1, from coordinate 137,050,945 downwards.
AACAAGCTTAACAAAGAAAAAAAAAATAGATTTCTTGAGCAATTTTGAGATAAATTGTCCCCTTAAATAATCCTTCCATTATAATGTTCTTTGGAAAAAAAATAATACTAATAAACACTAGTAATTTTTTTTGTGTTAATTTTATTTAATGGATTCATTGTGATATTTTATGTAGCATGTTTAATGTTTAAAACGATTCAAATTTTTGGAAATAAATGGGAAGCGCACGTCGAGATTCCGAAGTTAAATCCATTTTTGTATTTTCGCTTATAAGCTCGTTCGTTTATGATATATATCGAAACGCATAATACATTTCACAATAAAGATTAATCCATAGAAACTTACCAATTATTAACTTGAAGAATCGTCAAACCCGTATCTTGAGCCAACTGTTTTTTCTGGTCTTCGGATGGGTATGGATGCTGTACAAAAAAAAAAAAAAAAATCAATTCATTAAAACATTTCGTTAAAACTCTAATTTTCATTGATAAGATATAAAAACAAACGTTAACAATAAATTACGGTTGCTCTCAACTGCTCTCCTCAACATGCGAAAAACATTTTGACACATTTACAAATTCATTTTTTTTTTTTTTTTTTTTTTAAACGGATAAGTATGAAGTTGGGAAGCCTGACTATGGAACTGAATTGAACTGAATCTTCCATTTTTTGATTAACAAATTACCCATTGAATTCGATCTCGTGACTAACACGTTTTGAACCCCAATTTGAGTGGTTATTCTTCTACACCTGCTAATTTTATGCATTTACGAACAAAAATAAATTAAAACTTATGTCATAAAGTTGTCCTTTTTTGATTTAAGAACAGCGTTAAAATTGGATTTTTGGTGTTGTTTGCATCTAGCATCGAGACCTGGTGAATTTTGCAGCCGTATACATAGAAGTTAGAGAACCGATAAAATTTCTCTGTTAAAATCATATTTTATAGTTTTAATTTTTTTTTAATTATTATTATTGGATTTTTATTTGTTTATTTCACACCAAAAGTGAATTAAGTCGCCAAATATGGTGCTACAAGTTTTCCGTCTACCTTATCCCAGAAGTAATTGTACGCTACTTATTAGAATTAAATCAAATTGAGATTTGTCTGTTAACCCCTTGGGGGCGAGCGACCGATATACGCATAAGGTGCTCAGAATCTTTGATTATTCTCACTAGTAAAATTTTACTGTCAGTTTTACAGTATTTAAATCCGAAATATTATAATCCGAGCATTTTCCCCATTCAATTTAGTAAAACTTTTGTTTTGCAAAACCACTGAGAGAAAATTAAAAATTTCCACAAAAAACGCTTGTGCCGAAGCGGATAATTTATATAGCACAAAAAACAACAGTTAGCCCCCCCCCCCCTCTCACTTTGTAGACAATAAAGATATAAATGGTAAATATATTTCTGTATTTTTTTTTTATTTTCTTTTGAAATCAAATGGAATCATGTTTCAAATGAAATATTGTTGTATTAAATGTGTCTTTTGGTAAAAGTAATCATAAAGTAAATTAATATTTTTTATATAGTTTAGAAAATTTACTGTGGCTTATTGGGTCTTACATTACAATTTTTATTGAAATGAGAACCGCAGATGGGATAAGCAGCAATGACATTCGATTAGGGCTGCTAAAAACTCTCTATTTGTAAAAAGTAAAAAAAAAAAAAAAAAAAAAAAAAAAAAAAAAGGTGAATAGAATGTTGCATTTTTTCAAAATATCAAATTTGTGGGTTCTTGAAGAAATTTTAAAACTTTTTAAAATATTTTATAGCTATTATTGGATAATTTGTACTTTTAAAAGCTATTCTTTTAAAAATTTCAACGTTAAAAGCCTGGTAAGTGGTCTCGAAAATTACATCTTCAGAAAGTTATGCTACTATAAAATCAAAAAATATTATTTTAACAGAAAAAAATTATCGTCTCTTAAGTTTCGTAACATAGGGTTTTTAAATGCGCCTGATTTCAATGCTAGGTGCGAGCGACACCAAAAGTGGCTCCCTTTTTTGAAGTATTCTTCATCTTTCCTCACAAAAACAAAATATAAATAGAGAAATGTATTACAGTTGGCCCCGCTTAATTACATACATTTGGTTCCACTGAATTGTACGCAGTTAAGCGGGGTATGCATTTAAGCGAGAGCAGCAATTAACATTATTAGTATAGGTTATTATTTGATTCTATACCAGATATGATAAATAATAATGAACAATAACAATTTATACAATAATTTAAAAATTAATTATTGTAATAATAATTTTAATTAATAATTTATTATTGCTCTATACATAAGGATGTATATACCAAACTGCCATGTATTATAATTTTAATTTTTCATTATAATTTAAGTGATTTAAGTGAAAATTCAAAAACAAAATTGTTTCCAAAATACAACATTTGAAAACATTAATAATTTTCAGCATAAATTCATTTAATTTTTTATTATTTGCCAATTTACATGACCAGCTTTAAAATAAAATCACGCCTTTTCAAAATCAACACTTCTATGCGCTTTTAAGAATTAAAAGAACAATGTTTATTCTTTCACAACGATTTATGCTCTTCAATTTTATAGCTAACAAACCTTTATTACAAAAGAAGATATTTCTGCTGTTAATTTTTTTTTCCATTCATCGCATTCACATGAATTTACAAAATTCGAATTACTAGATTGGGGATATTTTATGCGATTAACCGGGTTTTTATGCGACAAAACGAGTATTTTTAATATTAACCTTATGGGGACCGTTTCTGTTCTACGGCATTCTATGCATATAAGCGGGTTATGCAATTATCCGTTACCCAATTAAGTGGGTCGACTGTACTTTCAAACAGTTTGGCTTGAAAAGCATTTTGAATTGTTTTAGAAAGAGATGTACAATTCAAAAAATATCTCTCACGCTAATATAAATTACGATATAAAACTATTGGCTATTAGAAATATAAGGTGGCTTCAATTTAAAAGTTGTTCTTTGAAATGTAGAAAGGAACCGCCAGAAATTCAGTTACAAATGAAAATAAAAAACACAAATGTAAAATATTTGTATTTTCATTTGCACAGGATTTGAAAATATAAAAGTTGTTTTATATAATATTTGTTGCAATTATTTTTTTTTAATTTGCAATGTAGTGCAATGTATTTCTGTAGCAGTACCGTTTCCTTAATTTGTACGCTCATTTTTGCAGCTTAATAAAAAAAAAAAAAATAAATAAACTATTTTGAATATTAAAGATACTAAGCAATATTTCTCAGATTCTTACTGATAAACAATACGTCATCCTAAAATTCATAATGGTTAATCTAAAATGATTAAAAGTATTTATTTCAAATAACAGGAAAAAAGTTAAGATGAAAAGGAATTTTAATTTAGAAAGGAATTGATTTTATTTGAAATAAAGAGTTATATTATAATTGATATATAGAAACAGTTAGAGAAAAGTGTTTCCTTAACAACTTCAATGTTTAAAAATAATTATAAGTATACTAAAGTTCGTATTTTCTAAGTATAAAGTGAAGGACACATTGCATTTTTATACAAATTTAACTTATAAAAATTCAAGTTTAGTTTTAGTTTATTCAGAGTAAAATTATGCATAATCATAAAAGAGAGAGAGAGAGAGAGATTTTGATGATTACAAATGTTCTAGTGCATGATTTTTACTGATTTATGTTGTTACTCATTATTTTCAGTCTTAGAACAGTGATTGCATTGTTAAAACCACTGTTATATAAAGGAATGTTGCAACATATACGCGTGCATTAGAGCATTATGCATCTTTAGATACAATTCATTCACAACTTTTACAAAGAAAGATTTTTTTCCCCCTCAGCCGCCGATATCTAATATCTTTCGCGAATTAATCACTTCTTCGAGTTAAAAAGAGAACTGTTTGTTTCGGCTGTAATCTTAGGAAGCTTTACAAAAAGAAAACAAATGGAAACTGAAGAGCATCAACAATCATAGATGGCTATAAAAACACACCACTGCAACAAATCACTGTAATTGAACTCAACTAATGAATGGACAACAAGGTGAAAATGAATGAATGAAAAGGGTGAGCAAAAACATGGAATCACTATTCCTTGGTATAAAAAAAGAGCTTTTAGAGACGCGTTAAATATGAATAACGCTGTGAGCGTTTTAGATTTAAAAAAATGAAGCAGTAAAAAAAAAGGGGGGGGGGGCAATTATTGCATTCTAAAACTAACTTGAATTACGACAACATTATGCAAGTGCATTACCGTATAACTGGTATAAATGAGCATTTATGAAGGCTGTTCTCAACTGCTCTGTTCAACAAGCGCAAAATGTTGTGATACATTTGCAAATTCATTTTTTAACTGGAAGATATAAAATTGAAAAGCCTGACAAGCGATTTGAAATCGAACTGTTTTTTCTATTTTTCTATTATATATATATATATATATATATATATATATATATATATATATATATATATATATATAAGTTACTTATTGAATTACAAGCGATTTTGATAATGTAAAAAAGACGTTTTCACACCAATCCTTCAGTAGTTATTCTTCTTCTGAATGGAAATTCGGTTCAAAATGCTCAATTTGATAATATTTACTAAAAAAATCTGTTGCGTTAAAAAAAAAAAAAAAAAAAAAAAAAAAAAAAAAAAAAAAAGGGAAAGCACAGTTTTGAATGCCTAATTTTTGAACAATAACACTCGTTAGTTTCATTCAATTTCGATCAAAAATAAATTAAAGCTTGTTTCCCAAAGTTACCCGTAAGATCTTTAATTGCCCACGTTAATGTTAAACCTATGGGCAAGAAATGCATTCATGTTTTTAAAAAATCGTATGGCGGGTAACTTAATAAAGTAACATTTTAAACTGATGGACGAATGCCTTAATGATCCAAAAAAAGACAGGAGGTCAGCAGCAATGATTTTATTTATTTATTTATTTATTTATTTATTTATTTATTTATTTATTATTATCTATTTTTAGAAAAATCGTGTTAAGACTAAGTGGTGCCACAATGTTAATTGATGATTAGAAACAATTATTCACATTGGATTAAATAAATAATAATAATAATAAAGTTTAATTTTACTTTGAAATTCGCAGGAATTAATCTTGGTGACGGCAAGACTACCAATAAAGTCACAATGCTTGAAATTGATATTTACATGCCGATTTAAATCCTGCAGTAAATTTCCTGTAAAAAAAATACAGCTGTTTTTTTTTTTTTTCTTTAGCATACTTTTGCAAGATGGAAAAAAAAAATTCTATGGCTGCATCTGGAATGTTTTCCAGCATAATTTTAGCAAGATGGGCAGTAAGGAATCTAAAATCCAGGGACATAATTGAAAAAAAAAAAAAAATAATAGCTACCATAAAAATGTATACAGGTTATTTTTTTACGGGATATTCATGTAAAACAATAGTCCAACTTTCGGAAAAAATCACATCGAATTACCTTTATGGAAACAATGTTATACAGACAGCTCCGAACTTAAAAATCAGCATCAGGGACACGGGACGGTAAAAAATTTTATGGTATATTTGGACCTCCAACAGCGTTCAAAATTTATTTATCTCATTAATATCGTTATAATTTTGTACAATCGCATGTACATCAATTCCCCTTACTATATTAAATAACAAAAATTCAAGAATATGTACTAAAATTAAAATTATTATTCGGGGACTTAAAAGTCGAAATCATACGTGAGAATGCCTCATATATATAATATGAACTTTTACAGAAAAAATCTAAATGGATGTAGCAATCCCAAAACTCTCTTTTATAATGTTAACATTTCGAAATTTGTGATCACAGTGCCAGAATGAAATTGCAATCTATGTTCATCATAAGGACTTTAAAGATATGAAATATCATGCATTAGTTTTTGAGATCTGACTATCGCTAAAATCGTGTAAATCCTACAAAATTCAGCATAGCAGCTTCACCTATAGAACGATTAGCACGAAATGTAAACCAAACTAATTCATCTCAAAAGGATTAACAGAATCTGAATTTTCATGGAAATCCGTGCATTAGTTCTTGAGATACAGATATTACAGAAATCGTAACAAATGCGGTATAGCAACGCCATTTGTGGAGATATTTACAGCAAAATATAAACAGCATCAGTCATGTCAAGGACTAATCGAATCTGAATTTTGATGGAAAACCGTGCATTCCTTCTTGAAATAAAGCTGTTGCGGAAATCTAAAAGCAACATAGAAGCGCCACCTAGCGATTTACATCAAAACATAAAAAAAGGCAATTTATGTCAAGGACTAACTGAATATGAAGTCTGCAGAAATTCCGTGTATTAATTCTGAAAATAGAGCTGTTGCAAAAATAGTACAAAATGACAAAATGCAGCATAACAGCGTCATTTGTTGAATGATTTCCACCAAAATATACAAAACCATCATTTCATGTTGAGAACTAACCGAATCTGAAGTTTAATGAAAATTCGTACATTAGCTCTGGAGATTGAACGATTGCGGAAATCTTAAATAATGTTACATAGCAGCGCCACCTACCGAGCGGTTTACACTAAAACGTAAACAAACATAAATTCCTGTCAAAGAATAATTGAATCTGAAGTTTGGTGAAATTCCATGCATTAATTCTAGAGATAGAGCTATTGCGGAAATCGAACAAAAGGCAGCATAGCAGCGCCATCTGTCGAGCGATTGACACCAAAAACTAATCAGCACCAACTCATATCAGGGAATACCTGAATACAATTTTTTTTATTAAATTTCGTGCATTATTTTTTGAGATAGAGCGCCGTTAATATTTATGTCACATACAGACAAGCGAACAGACAGATGGACAGAGTCACAGATAGACATTTTGTAAAAACATCTTTTTCGGGTTATCTGACCCCTAAAACATATAAAACGGTCGAAAATTCGAAAATTTTCACGAATCCAACCCTTTTTCTTGTAAAGATAGAAGAAAATAAAAAACAAAAACAAAAGATATCTTTAAATTTTTTTAAAGAATGGAAGACATAATTTTTAACTCGATTATTTCCACTATGTTTTTAAAGCTCGTTTTATAAATTTAAAAGACATGGGAAAACCTTCCTAGAAACCTTCTTTTTCCTAGAAAATCAACAAAAAACAAGCAATTTTTCTCAAACTCTGAAACATTTCTGAAAATGACAAAAGACGTGTGTGATTACATTTTAAATATTTTCTCGAAGAAAACGTATTATGACGGGCAAAATTTCTGACAAAAATCTTCAAATACAATTTTTTTTTCAGTCTTTATAACTCCTATACACCGAAGCAGCTTTCTTACTTTCAAAGCATAATATCTGATATCAGAAAATTATAAGCTTAGCTTTATTATTATTTTTTCTTTCAAAGACAAATGTCAAAAAGGTTTTAAGAGATGAAGAAAGCTTCACTGAATAAATACAATTCATATCCTTTGGAGAAATCTTCAGTTACTTAAACCAAACACGATTAAGTGTAAAGAAGAAGAAAAAAAAAACTCTTTTGGCGAACCTTGTGTAATGTATTTACTTTAACGGATAATATTTCAAAGTGTCAGTTATAGCAATAATTATCGGCGACACAAGCTTGATAATGGTGAGAGACGCAAAAGGAGCGTCTTTGGTTTGAAATAAATAAAGATATACAAACCCTTTTTAGAAAAAGCTTGTACAAAAAATGACAAAACGTTAATGACTTTTAGTTCCACCCCCTCCCCCTTCTTCCATAAAGAGAGAAAGTAAGTAAAAAATTCAAATTATGTAGGTGGATTAAATGTTCATAAAAAGTTTTTTTTTTTTTTCCCTCTGGCAATTATACAAATGTCAGAAAAAAAAATTACCAAGCGAATGAGGAATAAAAAATGGAAATGCAACGTTTTTTCATTAAAATTTTCCTCTTTTTCCCTTGAATATTAGTTACATATGCTATTTTTTCCCCTCAAAACTAATGTGATTTTTTTAATCCCGGAGAAGAAAAAAAAAAATCTCATATTTCTGTGGTGCGAAATAATTCATAGGGGATTGTGCGTTGAGACAGCCGTGCCCATAATGAAGTGTAATACACCAAGTGAAAAAATATCGATGAAAAAAAAAGGGGGGGGGGATAAAGGAAAAGCTGTTTGCGGGAAGAAATTGGTGAGCGATGGAGGGTGGGAGAAGGTACAGAAAATGGCAATAATCAGAGAATAAAAAAAAGCAATCTTAATTTCTTTTGAAATGAGAATGTGGTAATGTAGATTAGAATGATGCGACAAAACCCTTAAAAATTTCGATTATTTTTTGGTAACAAAGTGACAAAAACCTTATCATCTGCATTGCGTTTTAAAGATGAATTCGAGTTTCTATTTTTGTGAGAAGTTAATAGGATAATTAAAAATTAAATTGCTTTTGGAAGTGCGCTGGTCAAGTAATTGCAATTGATGACGGTCGAGCAGTTCGTAATTGCTCAAATAACTCTACGTATATGTCTGAAATAATTTAAAAAAATATTTTTTTTCTATGTGGGTTTTTGAGTTATTTATAAATGCATCAAAACCTATAGTTTTTTTTTTCTTTTCTAAAATTTAAATTATTTGGTTGAATGATAAATTTAATAATAAATTATATTAAAACATTTTAATAACTATTGAAATATTGAAGTAAACGAAATATTATTTTACATAAAAAATAACAAACGGCCTCCTTTAATTTTACGCATGATGAATTTATTTAGATTAATTGCACTTGAGAAAACAAGAATAATAATAATGAAAAAAATCATGCATCAGATATAATTATGAAACATTTTTCAAGACTGATAGAATGATGTTATATATATATATATATTTCATAGAATGAAAATGTGATATTTAAATAAACAATATATATATATATATATATATATATATATATATATATATATATATATATATATATATATATATATATATATATATATATATATATTATAGAATGAAATGTAATATTTAAATAAACAATTTAGGAAACATATAAAACAGTATCAACCGATATTTTTGCAAATTCTATCTATAGCCGATAATGTGTGCAGTTCTCTTCAACCTTCTATATGATTTATGGGATTTATAAACTGTACATAACGCACACATTATTAATCATGTTTAGAAATTTATATCGCAATGGAAAATACATTCCCAGCATTTATCTTTCATAGAAAATGTTGTAGGCATTTTGTGTGTGTGTATGCAAGCGCGCGTGTAAAACAATAATAAATCTGATGAAATATAACTCACATTAACTGCAGTAGAACTCCATTTAAAACATGAGAGCGTAAACGATCATTACTTTTTGACTCAATGATACTGACTAGTAAAATTATCATACAAATTGAATTTTTCAATTGAGTTAACTATATAAAGTTTACTATGTCTACTATGAAACTATAACTCACATAATTGCAGTAGAACTTCATTTAAAACATGGGAGCATAAATGATCATTACTTTTTGACTCAATTATACTGATTGGTAAAGTTATCATACAAATTTTAATTTTTCAATTGAGTTAACTATATGAAGTCTACTATGTCTACTATGAACTATAACTCACATAAATGCAGTGGAACTCCATTTAAAAGATGGGAGCATAAATGATCATTACTTTTTGGTAAAGTCATCATACTAAGTTATCATACAGATTCAATTTTTCAAGTGAGTTAAAGTATGGATCTGTAACTCAAAGGTTTCAGGTTCAAGTTCTGGCTTGAGCATTTTTTCTATCATTTGGAAAATTTGAATTCGCATGATAACTTTACTAATCAGTATGATTAAGCGAAAAAATAATTATCTATCAACATCCTCATAATTTAACCCTTTGTGGCGTAGAGCAAATTCATTGCTTAAGTGTTGAAAATAATGACTGACACCGGAATTTGAAAACACCTTTATTTGCAAATAAGAAAAGGCTATATTTCACGCATTCAATAAACCGAGATTTTTTTACCAAAATTCTGGTGCCAATGTGGCGTAAGGGAATTAAAATTAAATGGTTTCATAGATATACTACCGCGACGCAAGGGGTTAAATGGAGTTCTCTTACCTACGGTTTATTCTTTTGAGCTGTCAACGTGGCAGACCAGATGTTGTTACCAATTAGGTTGTCTTAGCGAAATATCGCTGCCCTTTCGACACCTGAGAATAATAAGGTTCTATCTGTGTTTATGAAAAAAAATGACTTATCGATATAGAAAGTTTCTGTTTATATTCATGAAGGCAATTTTTCATCAAAATGATGTTATATATAATTAACATATGACATAACAATTATATTATGACATTATTTTAATCCAGTAAAGCCTTCATAGATACAAACAGAACATTTCTATATTGGTAAGTCATTTTTTTTTTCAAAAACACAGATAGAACCTTATTATTCTCAAGTGACGACTTGTCAGCCCCGGTGGATCAAACGTTAGAGCATCGACAAAGTAAGTTAAGTAATTTAGGTTGGAATCCCGACTTGGACATTTTTTTTTCTGATAGTTGGAAAAATTAAATTCCTATGATATTTTGTCCACTCATATTTAATGCCATCCTCATTTTTAGACCTGATTATGAAATATTAATAAACAAATTATATGAGAACTACACAAAAATTAAGTAACTTGAAAGTATACGGCACTGAATAAATGTTCTACATTTTAAATGCTATCGATTCCATTTTGAGTCTTGTTTTATATACTTTTCATAAACGACATCTCCAATTAGATACATGCTGTTGACGATACCAACATAAGGTTCGACATTAGGGACCCCCAATATTCGGTTCGTTAGAAACCATTTTTAAATAAAAAACATAAAAATTCGAAGTTTCTTTGGAAAAACTGATCATGGTATAGCAGTTCAAACCTGCCAGTAATACTTATAAGATAATTTAGATAAATGGGTAATTTTCATTTTTTGTCACAGAATTTTATAAAATTACTACTTTACTCATGGTGTGGAAAATATAGCATAAAGATGTCTTAGTTTAAATAATGCATAGATACAAACAAGAGAAAAAATGCATCTCTGTGTGCGTCCGCTTGTATGTATTTATAATGTATGCATGGTACATTAAAACGAGACATAAAGTATAAATAACTAACGTCCTCCAAAAAAAAAAAAAAAAAAAAAAAAAATGTAGCATTAAAAGTATTAAAATTTTATAAATACGCAAGTATCATGTTTAAAAATATTTAAATGCGACTCCTGTTAAAAAGGTGATTTTGCTTGTTATCAAGATAGCCTTTTCGGTCATAGGTTTAAGATTAATTTTTCAAATATATAATACTATTTAACTTTCGTATCGTCTAAATATTATCTTTCCGGAAGTGTCAGGCTTAAAGGAAACACAAAAGCGTTAAAAAAAAAAAAAAAAAAAAAAAAAAAAAAAAAAAAAAGCTTGCAAATATCAATATATAAACTACAACAATATAATGAACACCGAGTAAGTCAGCTGCAAGACATAAACCCGACAAAGAATCCATATTAAAATAAAAACATTTCATATATGAAAGCTAGTTTTTGCTTAAAAAAAGTCGCCCCTGAAAAAGTTAAGCTGGACCTTATATGGTTTTATCGCAGAAGCTTAAAACTTGTAAAAAATTTTTTGACTGCAATATTTTTTGACAAATCCATAATGTTGGGTTCATGAGAAAAAGGTGTAAAATCATCGACTGTAACATTCCCAGGAAACATTTTTTCTAGCAAACATATCACTTTCATTACCAGAATGGTAAAATTCCCTACTTTGCTATCATCCGACCATGCACAATTTCATGGTGAAATGAATCCTACACCTAGAGAGGCACCTTCAAACACCGCCATATGGAACTGTTAGTTCATTGACTTAAGTATTACACCTTGTTCCCTCAATACTCTTCAAGTGATTCAGAGTTTTAGTGTTTTTTCATTAGAGGGGAATCAAACAGTTGGTTGGGAACTCTGATCTATCAATTAGAAGAAATCTTTTAATTGCGTCGAGAGAACCTCTCTCCACTCTCTTTTAGGAAAAAAATTAGAGAACAGCATAAAAACCGATAAATTTTCCATCTGGAACATTTTGCTTGAGTTCATATTTGTAAGTTATCCCCTTTTCCTGAGATTTAATCTTTTCCTCCGTCTTTCCCTCCCCCATTAAAGGTAACTTATACTGAATGTTTGTTTGTCGATGGCAAGACTTCCCTTTTAGGGCATCATGTATAGAGGTGTTGATACCCCAAATTAATTCTTATGAACTGTTTCACATTTCCGATAGTCAAAAGAAGTAGTATATGGCGGAACTCTTGGGTTCGATAGCTCGATTTCAACTTAATAGTTACACCCCCCTAAAAAAGTAATCGGCAGATTTAACTTGCACATCAACGGCTTGAATTTTATTTATAAAGCCGATCTTCGTAATACCCTCTGGTTACAAATCTGTTACTAATTGCGCATTGCGGATAACAACGGAGATGGAGACATTTAAAAGTTATTCTGGTGTTTGGTGGTTCGCTTTGGCCATTCATAATCTCATAATGCGCATAACAGATATGCCTGCTGAATCTGTAGAACTATTATTTCAACAGAATAAACGATTGGTGATCAGAAAGCGTGATGTGAAGTATCATTTGGCATCGAGAAAATCCTGTATCTAAAATAATAATCGAAAGATGTTAACAACTATACTTTTTCAATTTTTAACAAAAGGACGGGAGATTCAACAGTGAAAAAAGGGGAAGACTAAAGCAAGTCACACACTAAAGCGGCACATAAGACATGTTGCTTGAATTCAGAGTAATAACTGGTTTAAAACAGGTTTGAGACAACTTTTTTCTTTGTCTCGACCAGTTTTTTGCTTCATGTCGCGCTTCATGTTTCCTGTAGTCCCAGTGTGTGATGTGCCTAGCTTGAAAGAAAGGTTTTCCTCCTCCAGGATGTCCAGATTTATCATACTAAAGCTATTATAAATGAAAATCCCCGTAAGGCTAGAAAAAAAAAATGATTATTAGAGTCAATTACTTATTAAATTGGCCATTAGGTCAGAATAGACGTATGATTCACGATCTCTCCATTCCTGGAGCAACAAAATTCAAAAGGTCTTTAATAATTGTTTATGTTAAGTAAGATGATTATACATGCTCTTAAAAAAAAAAAAAAAAAAAAAAAAAAAGGATAAGAGTGAATTTGAGATACGAATCGCAAGATCTTGAAATTAATACCTGCAGAAATTAACTGAGTGAATGAAGTCTTTCTTTGGGAAAAATTATTGCGGTATCTCAATTGAAATATCATTAGGCGATCAGTCATCGACAACTATCTTCAGACCAGTCTCCCTCCCACTAGCAACACCAGAAGTGTAACGGACTGCACTCGCGACTCCACAAAGACCATCTGGATAAGTTGGCGTCAGCAGTGATTTATTGCGACTAATAGTCCCTCTCCGGGGGATCGCCCCCTGCCACTTGAGGGGGAGGAGAATCTAAATCCCTGACTGACATTAATTACTTTCTGGGAGGCGCAGTAGCGATGGAAAACATCAAGATCCAAAATATTTCTTGAACAGGAGACTCATATTCCAAGTCATATAGAACCTTGTTAGAGAACTGGCATGTTTACGAGAAATCTAGATCCATATGACGGATTTACTAGAGCTATAAACGGATCACCTTAATATTTTTTCTATACAGTAAAAAATAAATGAAAATAGTATTACTACTTTTTCTTCACCAGTTTTTCATTATATCGAGTTTTCTCTAAGGCACTTCATAATGAATTAAATAGGGTAAATATAAAGGTGAAATAAGTGTGAGACATATTTATTTGGTAGCTCTTACAATTTGTATGTAGTAGTTTTAAAACTAGGAAAAAAATTTCGACCTACATTAATTTAAGGTAGAAAAACTTCGACCAAAAAAAAAAAAAAAAAAAAAAAAAAAAAAAAAAAAATCTAAGGTTATGTATGCATTGTTTGGATAGGGAGATCTTGACAAACTTTTGAATCAATTAAGGAAGGCAATACGCGAATCAGATCAAATATGTAGATTTAACAGCTATATAAACAAAACAGACATTATAAATATCATTAAAATATGAAGAATGCAATGGTTAGGCCATTTAATCAGAATGAGGGATGATGACAGAAGCACAAAAAAAAAAAAAAAAAAAATACATAATAGAAAATTAATTGGTAAAAAGAATGTTGGTAGATCCAGGAAGAGAAGGATAGAAGAATTAGAGAAATAAACCTAGCACAAAAGTAAATTATAAATTAAAGGACAGGTATCGAAAAAAATTTGGCGAGGAATATTAAGAGAGATCAAAACTCTTATAGGTTGTAGTACTACTCTGTATGTTTGTAAAGTTGCGCAGCCTCAAACTTTAAGAACAGGGCCAGTTTAACTTCAGAATCAAGGGTAAGCTCAGTATCATTTCGGAGCCCCCTTTATTAGGTAAAATGATTTTTCTAAATTCTACCACACACACACACACACACACAAAAAAAAAAAAAAAAAAAAAAAAAAAAAAAAAAAAAAACGCATTAATTTTACAAATATTATTTCCGGGGTTCACAACCGTGTTCACAAATTTCTCGTATGTTTCCTATTCACATATGCACCCTGTATATACTATAGATAGTATTAGTACATGTAGTTGTTGTGTGCTCTATTACCCAAGTCGTTTCTAATCAGCACATCAAGATGCAATATGATAAATGAACATGAACATCCTATTGATTGCAATAATATTTTTTTAAATAAGATCCATGAAGCGCTATGTGGATTTTTCCATGAGGAAGCTCGTGCTTCACGTGTCTTTTGGATAATCAGGCTCTGCGTAAGAATGCTTACATTAATTATAATTTAAATTACAATTAGAATAATTTAAATTATATAATTTTTTTTGTTCTTAAACTTTTATTCGTTCTTCAATAACTAAATTAAATAAAGGATGAAAATTTAGAGATTTTTGATGCAGTTTTACACGTAAGTTTGAGACATGGCAGTGTCATTTACTGACAAAATTTTAACTTCTTTTAAAATAATACACATAAAAGTATTATCTCTACCTGTAAACATGCCACTTATTTCATCTTTATATTTATTTGAGTTAACGCATTATTGAATTTTAAAAGTAAAGAATCCCTAGCATTCGTGTATCTTCACCACTAAGGATAATAAATAAACTTGATTATTCAATAAATTACCTTCTATGAAAAAGTAAATAAATTGAATAGTAATTATTATTTTTAATTGAAAACTTTATACATGAAAATAGCAAGAGAGAAAAAAATAACAACATTAATAATAGCGAACAAATTAGGAGAATAGAAGGGATATGACAGAAGGCAATATAAGACGAAGTATTACGATTACAAGACATAGCTTTCTAAAGAGCCAATCTTCTGGGTTTTAAGACTTCAAAAATGCATTAAAAAAAATAATAATAATAATAATAATAATAATAATAATAATAATAATAATAATTTATTCAAACTACTATTTAAAAAAAAAGAAGTATTCAAAATACTATAGATTTCAGAACATCGCATAATATCGCTTAAATTACGTATTTAGATCTGTTATTTAAAATCGAGGGAACACATATTAAACATTTAAAGAGAGAAAACCAACGATTATAAATGCACAAATAAAGTAAGAAAAGGAGAGAAAACATCTGTTTCAAATCTACTAACGAGATTCTTTTTCAGTGCAAAAACTCAGCGAGCTAGACAAAGCAAAACTGATGTTTCGAATCTACTAACGAGATTCTTCTTCAGCGCAAAAACTCAGCGAGCTAGACAAAGCAAAACTGAGGCTCAATTTTGTTTTGTCTAGCTCGCTGAGTTTTTGCACTGAAGAAGAATCTCGTTAGTAGATTCGAAACAGCTGTTTGCTCCCCTTTTCTTACTTTATTTGTGCATTTATAATCGTTGGTTTTCTATCTTTAAACATTTTTGCACAAAGGCTTTATTTGCTATTTTAACATATTAAACATATTCCAGAATTCTGAATTCAATTTTAAAATGCATTGGCATACCTTGAATTCGAAACAAATCTACATATCCTCCATGAAAGAAAAAATAAAAAGAAGAAATAATGAAAAAAGCAGACCTATTCCTAAAATTCTTATTTTGAAGGTTTTTCCTCTGATTCAAAAATGCATAGATGTACATTTTCCTTAACTTATCGTCATTTCATTTTAAGACGCTCTCAATTCATTCCGGTCTCCAGAGGAGGGCTCTGCAGCATTCTTTACTTTCTATTTTCACTTCCCAAAACATTCCTCAAGAAACGCACAGTCGGAAACTCGAAGAGAAAAGGAAACAAAAAAAATAAATAGAATAAAAAATGTAAAATCGTAAAATCCAAACCATCGCGTAATTTCTGGTGCGATCCGCCTTTTTATTCTATTTGGCTTAGGCGACATAAATCCATTTAAGTTTAGATTCGAAAAGAATTTTAGAATTGAGAATTGATCATTTCGCGTTCCCTCTACGGGGTTGTTTATACCCCTACCTTTGCGCTCTTTACACAATAAAATAAAGCAACAAAAACGGGGAGACACTTTTTCTCACATCTTAAAAAGATAATGCATGGCGCCCGATTTTATATTTTTCATTCTATTATTATTAGCCTTAAAACATATCCCACCAAGTGTATGGCATGGGTATGTATATAGGAGGAGGGAGGGATGCATACACATCCATGTCGTCAATATGCATAAAAAGGCGCCTTTTCACTTTTTATTTCAATCTTTACCTTCTCCTCTATCCTGTGTTTTATATTTCTTATTTTTATCGTCTTAGTCTTCTTGTACATTATTATTTAGTATTTGTGCCGGGGTATCGATTTAAATATAGCCACAACTTTGGGGAAAGGATTTTCTTATTTTTACGAGTGCGTAGGGGAAACGAAGTTTGCATGCATTATTTCCAAAAGAATAAGCAACCGGGGAGAAAAGCAGTGTAAAGGTGTTGTAAGAAAAATATGGTCTCAAAAATCGACGATTTTGATGAGTTCTTTTATTGAAATATTTTCATAAAAAATTATGTTTATAATAAACATTCACAAAGATGAAATTTTCAATTTAAATGTATTCCTTACAGATTTTTTTTAAAACTATGTATATACTAGTAATAATAGTATAAATTATACATATATATATGTGTGCATAATATTGTAAAACAAGATTTCCAATTTCGAAACCCTGCGGAACTACATTAAAATAGCTCTCAGACAGTCAATATATCAGTAAATTAGAAAGATTTTACATTTTTTATACATAGTTTTAACTTTTTAAATTATTTTTTAACAGATCTTCTTTTGAGAAAATTATTATTTTTTATTTATAATATGTTTTTGAATAAACTCAACAAGACTTTTAAAAAATCTAAAAATAGCCCCCCCCCGCACTTTTTTGTAATTTATAATTTTGCCTGACAATAATTTGAATGAAAACTAATTAAATATTTAGCTCAAATTCGTATAGCCATCAATAAAATTTACATTATTAATTTCCAAAACACGATCATAATTACGTGAACCATTTTAAAAAAGTTTACTTTTATATATATAAAATATATATATATATATATATATAATTCAAAAATTAACAAACATGTAAAACTCTAAAATGTAAAAGACAATTAAAATCTGGTTTTTCGATTACCCTAGTTAACTTAGGATAATTATTTTTGACAAGATCTGCGTACCCGATTTAATTCAGGATAACTAGGATAAGAAAAACGTACACAGAACACTTTAAGAAGGGACTGCGATTAACTTTAAGGTTAAAAAAAAAATATATAAAAAAAATTCCCAGTGTAAATTACAAAGGATCCTTCTCTTAAGCGTGGAACAGGTGTAGTATGAATAAGAATCGCGTGACAAACGAATCTTTTAAGTCGGATCAAAAGAAAAAAGAAAAAGAAGAGAAGGTGGCTGAGGAAAGATTAAGAAAAAGAAAAAAAATCACGCAAGAGAAAAAAAAAAATACGAAATAACTAGAAAAAAAACTGATGAATTACACCTATAAAGTATTTAAAACAAAGGTAGCTAATAGATTTTTTTTTAAAGTAATGGTCTTTAAAATATATATTTAATTGAGTTTTATAACCCCCTCCCCTTTTTGTTACAAAATTAAACAAAAAACTTTTTATTAAAAATTTAAAAATCTATATTATTATTATTATTTTATTTCTTATTCTTATTTTTTATTAATATTTTTAAATTATACTTTCGTAGTTTTAAATTATTCATTAAAAATAGTTTAGGTTAATGCATTAAATTTTCGGATTATCGCAGACACTAAAAAGCTGAAATTTTATTGACATTTGAATTTAAAATGAATTTATTTAAATTGGTTGTATTGACTAGTTAAATTAAGTGTAAATTTGTTTTACGTTGACATTTCAAAACAAGAGCAATTGAAGCTCAGTTTTAATTTCCAATTACATAAATAAAATTAACATTTTTAACATTCAAGAAATGATATATCTGTTAAAGTAGTGTTTCCCCGTTTGAAAAACTTTTGATGAGTGAAACAAACAAAATCTGCGCAAGAGACAGCTAATTTGCACCTGATAATACGAATATTCCAATTTCGAATGATCTATTTTGTTTGTTGTGTTTCAGTTATAATAATTTAACTTATTGCGCTTTTAATTATTAAAGATAAAAATAAATGGTATTCATTTAGCAAGAAATGACATTTATACACAAATAAATATTTTTTAATAAAATGAAACAAATTTGTAATATATTTTTTGTTATTTTTAAATTTTTAATTAAAATTGCTTTTGAAAATTTTTGAAACTATAATTAAAAAATAACAATTAAAAAAGCAAAAAATAAAATAAAAATAATAATCAATTTTTTTTAATTTTTAAATTTTTTTTTGTCTAATTTTAAACACTAATATGTATATATATTTCAACAAACATTCTGGAACATACTTATTATGCTGCTAAGTTTTTTGAAAACATATAGAACGAAAATGTTTCACAACGAATTTTTCAGCAATATCCAGCAAATCTCTTATCCTTGAAATGAACATCATTATTCTACAAATGTGATGTAAACAATTAAAGGTAGGTGGTAATCAATATCACTAGAGCATTATATTTTGTATTTATATATGTATGTTAAGTTGGGAGCAATTTGCATTTAACCAATTCTTTCAAAAATTAAAATAAAAAATAATCACTCACAATTAAATTTCTAGTATAAAAATACATATATATTTCAATACATATATATTTGATGATGATAATACATGCTCGTTCGGGTATGTTAAAAAAATAATACATGCACGATTGGCAATTTTACATGCCGCGGGCATGTCAGGTAATAGATTTTTTGAGGCCTAAATAATAATAATAATTAAAGCAAATTTTCAGATTAAAGCCTTTTAAATCACAAAGAAAGATACTAATAATAAAAAAAGAAAATTATCTCATACACGGGATACGGCATAAAACACGGAAATTATCGGAAGATTTCCTGCAACATGATTCTTTCTAGAGTTCACTGAAAACAGGAAGGTTGAGATGAAGAACGCTACCCCTGTAAAAGTAGTTTTTGTTTCAGGTAACTCTTGCTGTGGTGAAACAAGCTGAAGACAAAACGTGGCAAATCATCACCTTTAGAATAAACAGGTTAACAGGTTCTATCTGTGTTTTTGAAAAAATTGACTTGACAATATAGAAATGTTCTATTTGTATCATTGAAGGCATTTCTGGATTAAAATATTGTCATAACATAATTGTAATGTAATATATAAATTATAGATAACATCATTTTGATGCAAAAATGCTTTCAGTGATACAAATAGAGCCTTTCTATATCTATAAGTCATTTTTTTTTCAAAAAACACAGATAGAACCTTATTATTCTCAGGTGACGAAATTTTATTTACAAGCGCATTAATCTGAATATATTTTTACTATCAAACCTTCTTTACTTATTTTTATTTCATAGATTTTATTTTATTTTATTTTATTAGATTTTTATTTTTGAAGTCTCACAAAATAAGAGTAATGCAAACTCTGTCATTCATATGATACAAAAAGAGTTTTAGGGATAAAGTAATGACTTTAAGAAGGTGACTGATTCTAAGTATTCATTTAAAATAAAATTAAAAATTAAAACTTTCTCAAATGATTTTAGTTACTATAAACATTGATTAGCAGTCGAAAAAAGCACGGAAAAATTTATTAGAAAATTTATAATTTTAAAGAAAAAATTAAAAAAAATATTTTTATTTATTGAAGAATTATTCAATAATATTTACCTTAAAAAAGATTTTTTAAAGGTAAAAGCTATCCTTTAATTAAAATAAGGATGCAATCTTCGTCAAAAACTCCAAATGTTGTTCTTAAAGCTGACTTGGAATTTAAATTTTTTAAATGTTTTGAAAAAGCTTTTGGGAAATATTATAGATATATGTCGAATTAAACAAATACTTAAGCAGTTTCTAATCAAAAACTCTAAAACTTTTACAAGTGATTTTTCGGAAATAAACATTCATTGCTACGTAAATAATAATAATAATAATAATAATAATAATAATAATAATAATAATAATAATTAAAAATAGTTAAAGAAGACGTTATAAAATGTTTATAAAAAAATGTAAACAAATATTTTTATTTGTTAAAGAACTATTTAATATTATTTATTAAAGATAATTTCGGTAGGGGAAAAAATCTAAAATCTATCCTTTAATAATGAGGCGAAATGTTTATCAAAAACATCAAAGATAATTCTTAAAATGTTAAGAATAACTTCACAATTCAAATAATGTATTAAAAGTTTTGGAAAATTATCATAAAAACATATCGATTTCAATCATTTGATGAATAAAAGATGAAATATCAAAAATCTAAAACTTTTTAAAGAGTTACTTGGCAAATAAAAACTGATTATTACTCAAGACTTTTAAAGAATTTATTAAAATAAAATGACTTTAAAATCAAAAACCTGTTCTTTAGTTGAATTCCAATAATAACGCATAGATTAAAGACTAAACATTATTAATAATTTTTTTCAAAAACTTTCGATTTAAATTATTAAATATATATATATATATGAGTATCATTGTAGTAGTTTATCAATTTTAATCAAATAACGCAAAAAACTATCATTAAAAACTCTAAAACTTTTCCAAAGCATTTATTGTTAACCAAAACTTTTAAAGGATTTATTAAAGACATTTTTGGAAAAAATCTAAAGTTTATCCTTCAGTAGAGTTCAAGTATTAATACATCTACTTATCAAAATATTTTCAGAAAATCTTGTTGTTTAAATCATTAATTAAAAAAATAAATAAAGTAGAGAAAATTGTAGAATTGCATGGATGTTAATCAAGTAATGATACAAATTCGTACAAGATATTCTGAATCAATTTCAAGTGATTAAAAAAAAATCTAAATATGCCCGAATGATAATTAAAAAACAGACACATCATTATTTATTAAAAAATTTAAATGATGTTTTTAAATCTTTCATAGAAACGGCAATTTAAATTAATATTTAAATAAATTTTCAAAAAATGCCTATATTGATGAGTAGGTTTTAATCAAATATTGAATAAAAATTTCTAAAATTTTCTCAATTCATTAATGTTAATTTTTTTTCTAAAGAACTTATTAAAAAATATTTTGAAAAATCTAAAACCTATGAAGCTATTTTTCATAAACTACGAAAATTATATTTAATACATTTACAAATCCTCGAAATTTAAATCTCCCTTTTGAAAATCTACAGAAAATATCGCAAAATGTATGGAGGAAAAAACGAAGTAATTTCTTTATCAAGAACTGTAACCTTTTAAAACAATTTTTAGATAGTATTTATCAAGCATTCATAGTTATTCAAAACTGAAAAAAATATATCTATATACGTATTGAAAAACAGTTTTAGAAGAAAATAAAATCACGGCTTAAGTTTGAATCAAACAATGACGCAAATTGTTATTGACACTCGAAATCTACTTATTGAAAAAAATTTTATAGACATTTTATCCCTCAAAAGTTTTATACAACATTTAATTATTTTAAATATTTATCAATTAGTAAATAAATAATCCTACGCTTCCTTTAAATTCAAATAATGACACAACGACTATTTGGAAAATTATACTTTCAAAGACTAAAATTTTAAAGGCTTATAAAAAAAATTTATACTTAAATTAATAATAATAATAATAAACCTAATTTTTAAGAGTATCAAAACGTAGATTACGTAATAACAGAGTCCTCTATTACATACGCCATGGATTAAAAATTAATATTCCTGTGCCAATCATAAACAAATTTTAAATGAAATTTTAGTTTTACAATTTTCGATACTGCAAACTTTTATACTTCTAAATATGGCACAGTTTCAATTTTTACACCGTTGTATATAGAAAAAAAAAAAAAAAAAGAAAAAAAAAATTAAATGCAATGTTTGAAAGTTGCATTTCAATTTGTTTTTAATTAATTATTTTTTTGTAGTTTTTTTTAATTACTTTTTTTTGTCATCGTAACAACAGAAGTACTCCATTTTTGAACATTAAACATAAACCAATCAGAAAACGAATAAAATAAAAAACAGAAGTATTCAATTTTTGGACATTAAACATGGACCAATATGAAAACGAATAAAATAAAATAAGTTGAGGAATTCAACCAATAAAAAGATTCAGATACATTTCAGATTTCGCGATTCTCTGCCGAGAACAACAACTATTTTCCAAATAGTTAATAAATAAATAAATAAATTTAGAAATATTTGTCAAATTACCTTAACAAAATCATAAAACAATTTCTTTTCAAAAATTCCACAACTTTCTTGAGTATTTTTCAGAAAGCATAGGCATTTATTATTATTTAAAATTTTTAAAGAAGTCATTAATGAAAAATTTCATAAACTCTAGAATTTCTACTTCACTTTAATTCAAATAATGACGCAAATCTTTATCAAAAACTCCAAATCTCCTTCTAACAGCTTTTGGTAAATCTAAGCACTTCGTCTTTTCTTGACAGAGCCATCAAAAGCATGTCTCTGGAACTTTAGGACCTCATAAAACTATAAGAGGGTCGTTCAAGCACAGACAGCTGTTATCCTTTGCTTGTCCGTAGAATAGAAGCATCGTAAAATCTCAAGTATGGCAACGCTGGCATTCTTATTTAATTTCAGTTTATTTTTGAGGACTGTGATTTTTGATGAAATATTTTACGAAGCATTGTCAACGATTGTAACAATATTCGTGAAATAAGGGTTTTAGAAAATTTTATTTGATGGATGAATTTATTATAAATAAAAGCCTGAGTTAAACTGGAAATGAACGTATTATTGGTGATGCCAAAATATTAGCTACATTGTAAAAATATTTTTTGTCAATTTACGGAAAAGGCCTTGCAGCACAATCGCAGGAATGTTTACGTTTTTTGAAGAAAGTTCCATTTTTGTAATCTCTGTTTTTACAACAGTATTTTGAAGCGCTTGAAGTGAAAGCGTGGTTATCAAAAATGCAAAAATACAGCAATTTCACTGAATGATAGATTTTTACAGTAATAATTCTGTATTTGAAACTGTGTAATCTTAAAATGGCAACAGATATACGGAGAGGTTCCATTTTTCTAACAAAAAGGAAAAATTCTGATCAAATGTCACGGAAGTAAAACTGTCAATAAACGAAAATTTTTAACAGTGGAGAGGTGTAATAGAGTCGATTGGGAAAACATGATAGTAATTTAATTTTGCATTGCTTTAAATATAATATTTATGTATGGTAATGTTTACATGCGAATATACGCACACACAAACATACATGTTCGAATTTTGCATTGTTATAATAAGCAAAATTTATATATTTAATTTATTTCAAACATTTTGTCAACAACTTTCAAACATTTATTTCAACATTCTTCGCCCGTTATAAAATTTTATCTAGTTTCTTATTTTTATTTTTTTTATTTTTTTAAGCTTATTAACGATTATAAACTATAAAAATTAAAGGATGTATTTTCTCTTTATTAAATAGAAGTTATTGACCAAGGTAAGAGTAATTTTTACTTCAAATGTCTTAATAATAAGACATTTGAAGTAAAAATTATCCATATTCTCGGCTTTATACAATTAAACATTTTTACTTCATCCTGAAATCAAGTTTGGATGTTATTCAATTTATATTAACTTTAAATAAATGTGTATAACATTTCTGAGCATTTATTCATATTTTGATTTACTTAGTTTACAAAATTTCGGCTTTTCTACAGATAAAAATGTAACTTTTTCAAAAGAAAATCATACAATGAGGGAAAATGGAAAAACTCGTAATTGTAAACTTAACTGTTCAGTTTCACAAGAAATTTAATAAAAACCTGTTTTCTGTACTGGAAGTCAAAATTCAATAAAAAAAATTCTCAAATTACTATTTAATAACGCTTGTTGCTAGCATGTAAGTCAAATTATTAAATAAATATAAATTTATTATATATTTTCAACTAAAATTCATTTAATAATAATAATAAAATCCTATAGAGGTCTTTATTATTTTTTTTTCGAAATTTTCTACTCTTCTATAATCGTCACTAAGTGTGGGGTTGCCATCAGAGATTATTATTTTTATTTTTTACTTTTCTTTCTTAATTTTCTTTCTTTTTTGTACTGTTGCTATTTTTTTTTCAAATATTTTTTTTCTGTACATTTTTCAAACAATTGCAAGAGAAATCTACTAAAAAAATATTGTAAATAATGGTACGAATAGGGAAAAGAATTGCTTATGGCAACACTGTAAATTTAATTTTCAAATTCATGTTTTTTCTGTTTTTTTTTTTTTTTTTTTTTTTCAATAATTTTTTTTCACGTATAATCGAAAGTCATTAACCTGATAATTGTTTAACAAGTCACATACTGAACACTTCTTCTAATCCATTTTCAAAATAGCTCCCCCGGAAAACAAGTTTCACCAGTGCGAATTTCAAAATTCAAGCCTTGCATGCGTTTAATAATTCGGCTAAAATATTTTCTTTTAAAAAATGCTTAAAATCACTAATTTAAAACTTGTTAAAAAGTTATTCTTTAAACATTCCCTGTATCCCATTTTCAGAATTGCTCTCTTAGGAGAAAAAGGTCACCAGTATACGTTTTAAAATTTGCACATAGGTTGTTTTTACAATTTTGTTTAAAACCTTTTTTTTTATCCAAATACTTAAAAAGCTTCTAATTACATACTTGGTTGAAAGCCAATAATTGAGTGTTCTCTTTAAACTGCTTTAAAAAATTATCTCTCAGGAAATTGAGATGACGAATATAAATTTTAAAACTTACATATTAAAAATCTTTTGTATTCAGAGTAACTATGTTTTCTCACTCACTGTAAAAAAAAAAAAAAAAAAAAAAAAAAAAAAAAAAAAAACTGTAATTTTACAGATGTAAAGTTTCCAAAATCTGTATGGTTACTAACATTTTATTTGTACATTGTACAGAAAGAGTTGTAAATCTACAAAATTAATTTTTGTAAAGCTACAGAAATCTGTAACATTACAAACGAATCTATTAAAATTACAGTCATCTTACTAAAATTTTATCTGTAACCTGGGTTGCAGTTGCATAAAAAATTGTTGGAAACCCAGTTTCCTAAAATTTTCTCAGTAACCTTACAGATTTTTTGATTTTCAGTGCAAATCTGTATCTGTTACAAGAATTTTTGCTATTTCCGTTACATAAAAAGTTTTAGGAATCCCAGTTTCTTATGAAACTTTTAGTAACTTTACAGATTTTTTTTTTTTTTTTTTTTTTTTTTTTTTTTACAGTGTAGCCACGCGAATTTCATTAAGATAAAAATCATACAATGAGCGTTACCACTATTTAGTTTCCAAATTCGTCAGTTAACCGCACTAAAATCATTAATTTGAATAGGCCTCGATAAAACATGGGTTTCAGTTTGGGTAGAGTTACATCGGGTTAATTCAGGGTGGCGAGTGGTTAGATAAAAACACAGTCAATATAGATGATAAATACCAGTATTTTGTTAAAGATAAATTCAGTTTATATAATCTCTTTATATTATTTGAAGTATTTTCTGTAAGAAAATACTGGTAGTTTCTCTTTGATTGACTGTATTTTTCCCGGTTTTTCCTGACCACTCGCCACCCTGTAATTGTTTCAACTTCGGACCGGTTTCAGATTGGGATTTCACTTTTACAGATCGGGTTCCAATTGACAAAATTTTTTTTTTAAATCTAGATTTTTTTTATTTTTCTTTTATTCGGATGAAAAAAAAACTATACACGTATATTTGAAAATTGATGAGTATATATACAGGCTGTCCACTCACAACGGTGGCCAATAGCTAATTTTTAAACCGTTAATCATAGACATATGGTTACAATTGCAAAAATGCTTTAAAAAAAGGTAAATAATTATTTTTCAAACGATTTAGGTCAAAAAGAAATTTTATAAAAAAATCACGAAATTAACTTTTCATACGGTCTCCCGGTCCTATTACGGATATTTAGTAAAAATTTTCCATCACTCTATCAAGCAATACAAAAAAGGTCCCATTCATGTAACATTAAAATTGACCGAGTTATGAAACTTTAAATTTCATGACTTAAACCACTTTTTTGTAGCTGAAAATGAATGAGTTGGACTAAGTTTTTAGGGATCGTACACAAAGTGCTTAAATTGTTATAAAGGGCGTCCATTTCCAACGCCCTTCCTAAACCATGTCACACATATGTAGTTCCAATTACAAAAATGTTTTAAATTAGATAAAGAAATATTTTTAAAGCAATTTAACTGAAGGTGCGCTACCACCGTATAAGTTTTACGGTAGTTTTAATTTTTATTAATTAACTTCTAGATTGGTTAAAATAGTTGAAGACTTGAGTTTCAAAATTCTCTTTATGGAGAAAATAAAATGTTGGCAAATCGCGATTTTATTTTTAAAAGGAGTGTTATTTTGATAAGCTTTTATTTTGCTTAAAACGTTCGTATATATATTTCCCTAGATCAAAACTTCTATTTAAATTTTAACTCCAAATATCCGATCGAGATTCAATTTGCACACTTATTTATATCCAATGACAATGTAATATTAATACAATTTTAGTTGCGTACCATTTATTTATTTTATAGGACTACACCAAATTCTGTTAGGTTAAGTAATCTAATAGAATTTTAAATATATGTCATTTTGTAACGAATTGTGACTGTTGCTTTTCATAATTTAAATTAATAAACTTTCTGTTACTTTTTTACTTATATTTTTAGTACAAATTTTACTTTAATATGAAATCATCAACATAAATTAAAAAAAAATTGTAAAAATTATTTTACTCTCAATGTTTAATGTCAATTTTTATATCTTGTGTTTATTTTTATTTCCAGTAAATTTGCGACTGACCCCTAATTTGCAGCAAAAAAGATGCTTCAACTATTACTCGGTTAGTTTTAATTGCAGAGGAATGGGACTTTTTTGCATTACTTGTTAGAGTAGTGGTGAAAATTTCCTAAATATCACTTATAGGACCGAGGGACCGTATAAAAAATTTTATTTTCGTATTTTTTAATAAAAGAAATTTTTGACCTAAATCGTTTGAAAAACGATTTTTTACCTTTTTTAAAGCATTTTTGCAACTGGAACTATATGTCTATAACTAACGGTTTAGAAATTAACCATTGGCCACCGTCGAGAGTGGACATCCTGTATTATATATATATATATGTGTGTGTGTGTGTGTGTGTGTGTTTTATCATATTTCAATATAAAAAATAAAACTGATATTAGACATATAAATTGCATAAACTGTATAGACTATTTGTCATTGTATAACAATATGGATTAACTTTCGTTTTTTTCTTTTCTTTTCTTTTCTTTTTTTTTTTTTTTTTTTTTTCTCCTTTGGTGTTGTACAGTTTACTGGCGCAAGAGTGAATTTGAACTAAAATTCTTAATCGTTTTAAAATGGTCATGAAAAAGGTGTCTCGGAAACTTTGTAGAACTTCATAAAAAACGCTGAGAACCTTTCAATTATAACGGCTGGTGAGCTACGGAATTAATCAACCAATTAACACACAAATTAACTAATAAATAATAGCACTTGTTTTATTTTAAAAATTATATTCAATATATGCTTACGAGTTCTTTTCTACGTGTAGCTAAAAGCCTACTAATTTAATTTTTCAAATCTGCTTTATATTTGAACCCACGGTAATTAATTACAAATAGTCAGTGTGAATTTGAATCCACGGTAATTACAAATAGCCAGTGTAAATTTGGAAATTCTATTAAATGCTTTTAGTATTTTACGAATTAATTATCTGTGGCAATCTGAATAATATTAATTCGATTTGATAAACATCTTAACAGAGTATTGCCACTATTCAGTTTCTAAATTAGCTTCCACGTAGAGGCATCTACTTGAAAATCACCAATTTAAATACGCTTCGGCAAAAGAGTCATAAACGACACATCTTCTGCCACTCACAGACATATTATTCGACCAAAACACTTCGTCTTTCTCTTGACATGGTCATGAAAAACGTGTCCGGGGAATTTTAGGACCTCATAAAAACGCTGAGAGCTCTCCAAGCATGGCAGCTGGCAAGCTACAGAACGAAATCGTCATAAAATCCTAAGTACGTGGTATTTTTATTTTCTTCATTTAATTTTATTTTCGATGTGTGAGCCCTATGTTTTAACGATAACTGTAATCGGGAGGGAGTCACGGAGGTTTGTTTTTATGGGATTTTAAGAACAAGTCAGGAGCAAGAGCGGAATGATTTTTGAGGTTTGTTTCGGATTTTTTTTTTTTTTTTTTTTTTTTTTTTTTTTTTTTTTTTTTTTTAATTTAGCTGTGTGGCACGTTTTAGGTTACAGTTGGACTATTTCGTGTCACGCTGTGGATACGATTTTATTTATGAAGATCTTATTTGATAATAGCATAAGATTGAAATAATGGTGAAATTGTGTCATAAAATGCCCGTTCATGGACGTTTATTCTTGTGCAGTAGGCTTTTAATTACTCGTAAAAAAGAAAATTGCAGTGCAACGAAATTTTATACCACGTTTGAAATGTCTCTTAATATGGAAGAAAGGTTTATTAAGCCTTTGTATAGCTTTATTTTCATAGTTATCACAATTCTGGAAAAATTTCTTTTCCGAAAATGCTAAAAGTTTAATTAACCAAACAACACATTTTCGTTTCACAAAGCAATTTTTTTCGTTTTAGAAACGGAATTTTTACTTATGTCGCTTTTCTCTCAAAAGAATCGCATAGCTCAAAAATTTCTGAAATTCCACAGTCAAAAAACGGGAGCATATTCAAATGAAGGGTAAACGGTTTCAATCACTGAGGTGTTCAGATAAATTGTTATTGCCTGTACTTTTCACATTTTGGCGATTTTTTAACACGTTTTTACTGTTGAATTTTGCTTTTGGCGTGAATTCGATGTCGAAGGAAAACTTTGATATTATTACTTCTTATTATTACCTCTTATTATTTACTTTCTCATTTTTCTTCGACATCGAAGTAACACTGATAGGGATAAAATTAAGTTAGAGATGCTTATTGATAGCATATATGCTCTTTATATAGCAAAAGACGCTAAAAATTTATTCCAATTAAACTTAACGTATTAGGTAGATTTCGTATGAAATACTACCTATTGCATTGTCTCCCATGTTGGAATTTCTGAAAAATTTTTGCGGATCTACACGAATCATGACTCCTAGACCCCAAAACTACCATCAGTAAAAAAGTTTATATATCTATCTATCTATCTATCTATCTATCTATCTATCGGTGTATATCACTTTCTACTAGACACGATAACTTCCATAATTATGCTCAGATCTTCATCAAACTTTTACATAAAATCAAGGGGCATAAAATCTCGGCTAAGTTCGTTAATGGGCAAAATCGGACCAAGGGGGTGGAAGTTAGGAGGGTTTTTGTGAAAACAGAAAAAACGCGATAACTTTTTAATTAAAATAGATATCGAATCAGTTTAAAGTTTATATTACTTCTAAAAAATGGGCAAAAAGTTTATGCTTGACAGATTTTTGATAAAGTTAAAAATGGGCTCAAGGGGCGAAAAAAACATGGTTTTTGGGAGAAAAAAATTCATAACTTCGTCAATTCTCAAGATATCAAATCCAACTAAATTTTATATAAATGTACTCAATATTATATAAAACTTTTGTATTTACAAGTTTTTGATAGGACCAATTTTTACCGATGAAAAAAATTAAAAACGAAAAGAAAAAGGGGGGAGGAAAAAGAAAAAACCCATAACTTACTCAATTCTTAAGCAATTAAATCTAATTAAATTTATTTTACATCTTCACAATAATATCTACAACTTTTATATTGACAAGTTTTTCATAGAACCAATTCTTATAGCAAAAATAAATTAAACAAAAATAGGAGTTGGAGAAAAAACCTCAAATCCAAACTGCTTATATTCTGACTCATTTTAAAATTCATTTTTGATTTTAAACGCGTCCAAATGACAAATCCTCTTATTTAGCAACTATATAATGCGACGTATTGGCCAATTTTTTGATAAAGGCAGAATATATTTTTAAAAAGGCTGCCAAAAAAGGTATTTTGAACAGATTTCCCAAAGTTTTCATCATTAAAAAATTCATTAAGTATAACAAATTGCGTTTTTTATGAGTCATTTTTAAATTCATTTTTGTTCTCAAACCCATCCAATTTACAGGTCCTATTATTTAGGAACTATATAACTTGACGTATTGGCCAGTTTTTTAATAAAGGCAGAATATATTTTTTAAAAGGCTGCCAAAAAGGGTATTTTGAACAGAATTTCACGAAGTTATGGTAATTAAAATTTGCGAAAATTTAAGAAATTGCGTTTTTACCGAGTTCATTTTTAAAGCTTTTTTTTGTTCTCAAACGCATCCAATTTACAGGTTCTCTTATTTAGGAACTATATAATGTGACGGAGTGGCCAGTTTTTTGATAAAGGCAGAATATATTTAAAAAAAGGCTGCCAAAATGGGCACTTCGCACAAAATTTCCCAAAGCGAGATGATTAATGAACTGTGGGTATTCAAATAACAAATTGGTTATTTTATGACTCATTTTTAAATCCAATTTTGCTCTGACACGCATTCAATTGACAGTTTTTTGTTACTTAGGAACTATATAATGTGCGTATTCGTCGATTTTTTGATAAAGGGTGAATATATATATTTTAAAAGCTGTCAAAGTAAGCACTTCGCAAAAAAATTTCCCAAAGCGATCATGATAAAAGAAATGAGGTTGTATTCAATTAACAAATTTTTTATTTTATGACTCATTTTTAAATTCAATTTTGCTCTCAAACGCATTCAATTGACAGTTATTTGTTATTTAGGAACTGTGTAATGTGCCGTATTGGTCAGATTTTTGATAAAGGCTAAATATATATTTTAAAAAAATCTGTCAAAGTGGGCACTTCGCACAAAATTTCTCAAAGCGATCTTGATTAAAGAATTGTGGATGTATTAAAATAATAAATTGGTTATTTTATGACTCATTTTTAAATTCAATTTTGCTGTCAAACGAATTTAATTAACAGTTTTTTGTTATTTAGGAACTATATAATGAGCATATTGGTCAATTTTTTAAATAAAGTAAGAATATAATTCAAAATATATTGCCAAAATGGGCATTTGAGTAAAGATAGGCAATTTTTTTTTTTTTTTTTTTTTTTTTTTTTTTTTTTTTTTTTTTTTGAGATGAAAACTTTTCGAAATCTACCTCCGCCTATAGGCCATGCCGAAAGGGATTTTTTTCTACATTTTGTAAAAGATATTTATAGAAAAAAAACAGAAATCAATGAAAATTAGCCAGTATTATTATTTTAAAACGCTGCAAGTCTAATAAGTAAAATAATAAAATAAACCTTTCTTTAAAAAAATTAGACCGTATAATTAATTTAATCAAATTATCATAATTAATTCATTATTATGAAACCTTAATGTCTGTTAAAATTTTTACTCTTTTATAAAGCAAGATATTTCGGACATTAAAATGTTATATATATTTTCAAATGAAAAATGGAGAAACAAAAAATAGAGAAAACAAAATATAATGAAGCATCAATTCATTTCTCAATATAAACAAAATTTGATGGTTTATTTTCAAATCAAATATTAAATTAATTGAAATTTTACATTGCATTATCCTTAATTTATAAGTTTGTGCATTTTTAAAATTAGAACAAACAAATATATATATGTGCACAGAGAATAAAGAAAAAGTCAAATAATGCATGAAAACACTTTGATTTATGCCTCTCATTTATGAAATTATTCATCCAATAAAACAAGCATAAAACTTTTTTTTATCAATTGAAAACCAGCCATAAAGCGAACTTTTGCGGAATTCTGCAAAGGAATTGATACAGAACTGTGTCAAGTCCAGAAAGTACGGCTGAAACAACATTCGAAAAGCCGGTGCGGGCCGAAGAACTCACGATTTGCAAACAGAGAACTCGCGCAGAACTTCTCTTGGAGGACGAGTTTATGGTCTCATATGTTGACTCAGCTAATTAAGAGTCAATATTTAAGCAGCAGAAGTTAAGGCTTAAAGAAAGAAAATCACTTAATGCCTCAATTCATCTATTAAGGGATTAAATGAGACCGATTTGAAAACACTCAAGTTTGTCCATAAGGAATTCAAATTAAAAGTGATAAATGGTGATAAAGAGCTAGAACAAAATCATCCATTAAAAAACAAATTAATTAAATAAAACAGCTTTTGAATTTATATAAATTAATACTTTTATTGAAAATATAAGTGGAAAAGTATAACAAAGAACATTTGTATAAAATACGAATTTATAAGAATGTGATATTTATAAATAATATTACGTATTTTTCAATCCGTATTATACAGATAAAGATATCTGTAAGTACTTCTGACGTCATATTGATGACGGCAATAGCTGATCACTGCTTTTACAGCTATTATTTTAAACTTTTAAACGGCGCGCAATTTTATTTTTATGCTGTCGAAATACTCGTAGGTTTACCATTGTGCTTTCCTTCATCCAAAAGTGTGACAACATGAAGGATTGGGAGCAGGAAAGCATAATGGTAAACCTATGAGTCAACTGCTAAAATCGGGTTTTTTATTTCCTCAAAGATATGACTTGGCAGACCGATTGTGTTTTAATATGCAAATCGAGATTTAACTAATTCTAGATTTCCTTCGTGAAGTCAATAAAGTGATTGTCTGTGCTGCTGCCTGCCGGTCTATCTATTTGAATTTTTAAGTTTAAAAAAAAATGGTTTTCATCAACGTGCTATAATATTTACAAATTAGATCAACTGTTTTCTGTAACGCTGTTTCACATCATCATTGGCTCTAAAATTTTTGAAAATAATTGATTAAATATTTTTTTTTGGTAAATATTTTACCAGTTTAATGTATTTTTTTTTTAAATATCGTATAACTGAAGGGTAATATTGCATCTAACTGATATTATTATGTCTTAGTAACTGGCCTTTTCGGAAAGAAAAAGCATGATTTAAAAAGAAGGAAAAGAAAAAAAAAATACTACAGCACTAGAATTATTTCTCAGCAACTGTTTCTGGGGACATGTTCCTGCCGAGTAACGAAAATGGATGACCGCTCGGTTAATAGGAAGAAAGCTGAAAAGAATGTGCTTTAAAAAAGAAAAAAAAAGTAAGGAGAAGATACAAGGAGAAAAAAAAAAAAGTTATGGAGAAAAAAGGAGAATGGAGAATAAATTTGAGATTGCTGGTAGATCGGAATCTTTTTCGGGGTGTCTTTGAAGCTGGAGACAATAGCAAAACAAAAGGAAAGTTGCATTTCTGATTAGTGAGAAGAGCCTACAAGGAATGTCATGGGGCCACGGGTTGTAACAGTTGCTGCCTTGAAATGTTTGGCGAAATATTTGGCGAATTCCGTAAGATGCAAAAGATTAAGATTCATAGGAGGAAATATATTTTTAAAAGGTTAATTCGATATTTGAAAATAGTGCATGGAATTTTTTTTAACCAGAAAAAGGCAGTCCTACAAATAAATACACCAGTTAACTGGACTCAATTTAAGAAATTCGCTGCATCTGTTGAAATATTAAACTAGTTTAAGCAGTAAACTACTTAGACAGAATGAGAAAATCTTAAAGTTTGATTTAAGGGGGAAGGGGTGGGGGACTTATGATCGAGCAAATTGTACCTAGTGGGATATTAGGCCCTGAGATTTGCCTTTTAGTCACCAATCTTTTATAACAGAAAAATACTAATGTAAATCTGCAGAAATATCAAAATTATTTGGAAGAATTACAGTAGTATAACGCATTAAAAACTATTTATATATTTAAATGCATCAAAAAAAATTTTTTTTGGTTATGCGAAAAAGCGATTTGAAGTTATCAAATGCTAAACAGAGAGCTAATTAACTATTTATACAAATTTAGTACCCACATTTAAAAAATAAAAACCTACTTTTACTATTTAACAGATTATAACGGACGCATTCGTTATCCTTATGATTCGCTGCATAAATTTTAAAATATCAGATTACCCAAAATGTTGTTAAGAAAAAATTCTTATATAAAATGATCTAAAATTAAATAAAAAACACATTTGTTAATTTCACTGTAAAAAAAAAAGTGTCGGTCTACTAAAAAAACTTTAGTGATCCTTGTAATTACTAAAAAAAAATTAGTAATCTTAGTCGGTTACAAGAAAATCTGTAAGAATTACTAGAAAAAAGTTAGCAACGAATAGAGTTAATAATTTTATATTTTTAATAGCTTTTACTAGAACTCACTTGGTGGGGCCTTGATAGCATAGTGGTTATAGTAACGGACTCCAGGCTAAAAGATCCCGGGTTCGATACTGGCCACTGCCAAATACGCCCCGAATGTATGCAGTGTAAGTACTCGTTAATAAAGGGATTATGAATATGCTGACGGAGCAGTAGCAATTTTTGGTGCTGCCATCTATTGCGGTTTTGCCGAAAATCTTCCGCTATAGAAGTCTGGATGCAGCTCGAAGGAAGATCCTGCCCTTCGAGCAAACGTAATGGTTATTAAAAATAATTTTGGAGCTATTACTAAAATTTGCTTGGTGGCTCATACTAAAAATTTTTAAGTTAGTTATACAAAAAATTCTTTTGTTCTGTTTACAAAAGAAATGCTTGTTTCGCTTGCAAAAGAAAAGTTTGTAATGGTTACTAAAAAATTCTGTGGAATACAAATTTACTAAAAAATTTTTAGTAACCTCTTGAATTTTTTTTACAGTGTTCCTTGCTTGTTTTTTGAGCTAAAATTAAGTACTATGAATGAATTCGATCTCCAGAAATTAAGCAATACAGAACTTACGCCCGTAATGTTCGAAATAAGCTAAAATTAGAACAACGGATAGCTTTATTTTAAAATTTCTCATTTTACATTTTCGGCATCTTTCGATTTTGGTTGCAATTTACTTATTTACTTTCGTAAGTATTGCCCTTTGGGACCCGGTTTCCCTTTTAAAAAAACCTCCAATTAAAATTGAAAAAGTATGAAGTGCTTCCATTGGTTTAATATTAACATATATATACCTGAAGCACTTACGTGATTAAATTAGGGCAAATAAATTTGATAACGGTTTTAAAACGGAATTTTTAAAAAGCTTTCATAACTTTAAAAATTTTTACTTTTTAAACTTTATTTTATTTCATTTATTTTTTATTCTACGAATTTATCCCCTTCTCAAAATAACAAGTAAATCAAACTTTGTGGAAGCTGTGTAATTATATTGTAACTTATTTTGAAATATAATAATTATAGGAATAATAATAATAATAATAACGGCATAAAAGCAAAAGAAAACATAACCCAATTTGCTAAACAATTAAATGAAATGTTATCCGTGTGCTTTAGGAAACTCATTGCCACAAATTATTGACAAAAAGCAAAATTGAGAATTTCGTTTTAAATTTTCAATAATGTAAACAGCTGAAGTTTTTGGAATTAAAATTTTGATAGCTTTAGGGACTAACCACTGAAAGATTAACTTTTCAGTGCTTATTATTTTTGTAGGTTTATTATGAATCAATACAACAATTTTTTAAGGCCATTTTCTTTCACCGATATTTGACCGGTTTCCACTTCGTAATAATAATAATAATAAGCCATGCAAACAGAAGCAAAACATCATCCATTCATTTTCTAAGCAATTAAATAATATTGGTGAGCTTTAGGAAATTACATTGCCAAAAATTACTAACATAATCTGCGCAATGTATTTTTGAATATGAAAATAACATACTAATTTATTATGCTCTGACACTTAAAACTTGTATTATAATAAAAAAAAAAAAAAAAAAATTGCCACAAAAAAATTTTATATGATTTTTTAAGTACTTTTCATTATTCAATTTTTAAAATCCGAAAATTTTAGTTTATAATTTTATTTCTTATAATTTTTACACAATTGTTTCATCATTTTATTGATTTTATAATTTTAAAGATAGAACAAAAAATGTCTGTATGCTAAAATTGATTTAATGTGTGTGTGTGTGTAGGGAGGGGGAGGGGTAGTATTTCGTATTTCAGTGTGTATAGCACGTATTATTTTATCATTAATACTCACAATACATTTCTCACAATGCGTGTGAGAAAAAATGAATATTTTGATTGCGAATTATAAAGATTTAATGTATATATTCGAGGTAATTTCAAAATAGTTTTAAAATATCCAAATTTAAATATATATTTGTGCGTGTATTTATTTATAAAAAGGGAAAAAAAAGAGATAAACAGCCAAATGCTAGATTCATGTCTTAAATCTAGCAAACGCAGGACTCCGAAAAAGAAAAAAAAATTAAAGAAAAGAACTAAAAGACAAAAAAGGAAAAAAAAAAAAAACTGGGAAACAGCGACGGTGGTTATCAATCTCTATTCTACCGTCCTATCTCAAGGGAGCTATAAATTACAGGACGAGTCTTTCTGTGCACAGGAGGGGGGAAAGGTAGAAGAGATAAGGATTGGAAGATAGAGGAAAAAAAGTCCAAAGAAGAAACACATCGCAGTCCATTTTGCTCCAGTATCCAACTTTTCGGGATTAACTCCTGGAAATGCGCAGTTTCCTGAGGCCCTTTTTCCCCGGAGTTTAGTTCGCTATTCCGGAAATTTCTATTTCCTGAATATCCGGGATAGATGCGTGACGAACAGCCTAGAATAAAATGCCGTCAGTTTGCAGCTATACAGGAAAAGGCAAAAGGTTGTGATTTTTGGGAGTGGCTGATATTCCTTCAGAAGGAAATAACACCGATTTAGAGTTGGGTTTACATGTCACCAAGGCGGTTAAATGGTGATGCGTTAGTAATTACAAATTAGGTGACCGATACAATATATGAGACAGGATAGAATAAATTGATATAAGATCGATTAATTTTTCCATGCTATTATATAATGAAATGTTTTTTAAAGGCTTATATATAAATAAAATAAAATAAATAAAAATTTTCTTATTGGTTCAGTAGCTTGCGACTCTTGCATAATGCAATAAATTGGTAGAAAGATTAATAAATGTTTGTACGTTACAATGATTAAGTATTTTCTAGTGGCTAATGTAAAATAATAATAATAATAATAATAATAATAATAATAATAATAATAATAACAAACACTTTTGAATGATATTTATTACTACTATTATTTATTTATTAAGAATAATAGCCAATTTTGTATAGAAACCATCGAATACAGGTCAATTACTGCCATTTTCTCATGAAATCATTTACTTGTCGCTTTAAAATAATTATTTTATAAAATATTAAGTTAATACTTCATCAAAATTAAATATTGCGATAGCAAAAAAAAAAAAAAAAAAATAATTAAGTATTTTACATAACTTTAGATATTATTATGTAGTTTTTTTATGCATAAGTTCTTCATATAAGATATTGGCAGATGGAATAAGAAAATAAGTACATGCAATATACAACCGAAATACTCCACATAAAATATATATATTAAAAAAAAAAAAAGTTTAGAAAGTTTAAATATAAAAGTTGGTTTAAAATTATGTACAGTCGGCTCTCATTAATTCGAAATCGTCGGGACCACAAGAAATGTTCGAATTATCCAGAGTTCGAATTATGGAAAACATGCTTAAAAGGGTACTATTACAAAGAAATTAATGTTATAAGTTTTGTTCAATTTATTTTGGCTGTTATTACTAGAATATCACTTAATAATAAATTAAAAGAAATACATAAACTAATAAAGGAATTAGAAAGAAGCACAATGGAAGAAGGAGTCAAAGTGTCATTGATGGACAGACAGGACACTAAGAAAGCGGATATCAAATGCATAGGATTATGTGTATACTAGTTCAAAACAATTCTGACAAAAAGGAAAGAAAGAAAGTTATTTCAAGGATCTGAACTTCGTGAAAAATATGAAAAAAACGAAAAATCGTAAATCTCTTTAATTCGAATTAAATGAAGTCAAGAGAAAATTAGTTAGAACAGATGAAATTTTTTAACGTTATTCTGCCATTGAAAATTTCGGGACTTCATATTTAGTTCGAATTAAGTGAAGATTTGATTTATCCGATTTCAAATTAACGAGAGCCGACTGTAACATATTTTTTTTTTTTTCATCTAGTTCTTCAAATTGTTGGCATACTTTGTATTTTTAATAGGGAATTTTTAAAAGTCTATTAAATTTTTTTTTAACATTATTTCTGAAATCTGCATGTATATATACTTTTATTTTTCAATCAGGAAATTAATTTTATAGAAAATAAAACAAATAAATATTTGACAGGAAAGTTAAGGGTTAATTAATTATGCAGATTTCGGATTGAAATCAGTTAAATCCGAGCTTTTGACTAACACGGTAAGACTTAATCTCTTTCTGGATGCGTTGATAAGGTCACAATAAAAGGCAATTTTTCAACAAAAGGAGTACCATTTAAAAAATAGAATTATCCACCCCTTCTCCGGATATTAGCTCAACTAATGGATGCACGCTAGTGCGGGAGGAAATCAAAACAAGGGTCGTCACAAACAGGGTTACCTAATTGCCCTAGGATTAACGCAAACCATATTAACACGCCCCGTGCTGCGGTGCAAAGGGGAAGAGAAAGGGGTAATACAACCCAACTAGATCCTTTCTTTAATCCAAGCCGACAGTGAAAGTAATGCCATTACTCTCATTTTCAATGTAGGGACCTTTTAATATTTGGCGATTTATCCTTTTTTTTCAACGAAAATTTTCAGCGGTGTGCAATTTTGTTAACCTTGCATCTAGCATCCATGTTTCAGGCCGTTCCTACATACACCCTAACACTGTAAAAAATAATAATAATAATAATAAAAATAAATAAATAAATAAATAAATAAAAATCCGTTAAATTTACGGCAAAAACTGCTGGAGTTTTTGCCATAAACCGGACCGCTTGTGGAATCCTGGGTCGAAAACATAGTATATCTAGCCGTATCTAAAGAGTGCTGTGTTTTGTCTATTTTTATATGAAATAAACATTATTTTTTTACATTTAGTACTGAATACACTCCAAGTACTTTTTTATTTACTTTTTCGTGTATTTTGAATTTTAATGTTTCCATTTAGAGATGTCCGTAAGATGTTTTATGAATTTTAATGAATACCAGTAAGTTATATTCCTTATTAAAATTATTATATCTCACGTTCTGTTAATAATAAGAATAATGTTAAATAGACCTACAAACTTTCAGAAGCATTTTATTGCTCTTTAATTTTATTTAATTTTTTCAGCATTCCTTTTTGTGAATGAAACGTAATACCTGTCTAAAAATAGAAAGTCATTTTCATATTCTCATTCTTTATACGCTTAATTTTAAAATGAAATAATCCAATAAATTTCAAATTAATTACTTTGAATAAACATTCTTTGATATCGTTGCTTATTTGCTACTATGTTCTTCTTATCAAACGAGGATATAATCACTAAAATAAGTCGACGTAAGAAGATTGTCTTTGTAAATTACCGAACATAATCATACTGAAAACAATTTTAAAACATCCTCCACTCAAATAATTTATATTTAAGAATCTAAAACTATATTTTGACCTTATGTTCAGTTTTAGAATTTATTTTATTTATTTATTTTTATTTAACATAAATTGAGAATTCCAACTAAATTCTCATAAATATATCTTCAACTAAAACCAATTCTGCAAAATACAACTTTTTTTTTTCTTTTTGTGAAGAATGTATTTTTATATACCGGAAAAAATATTCAAAATGCAGGAAATTATAAAATATAATTCATCCAATAATTATTTATCTAATAATAAATCACCCAATATAATTCATCCAATTTATGTTTAAAGCTCTGAAAATTCTTTTTGCCGGTAATTTTGAAATTTTTCATTAATAAAATTATTTAGAAGATCCAAGTAATTTTAAAAGTTTTTTTAAGACAAACGGCTAAATTGTGCCAAAGGCAGAAAGAAATCTTTACAAATCAAGAAGATTATTTATAATGTGAGGGAAAGTCAATAAGTATGTTACAAACTGATATGAGAGTTCAGAAATTAGTAGTAAATTATTTCCAAATATGCTCATAAGGCATTATCCAACTATAAGATGTTAATTTCGAATTTATGAGACAAAAGTTGTACAAGAAGAGCAGGGACGTTCAAAAGTTGATGAAGAACAATAGTATTTGCAACAGAGTACACGGTTTAAACCTATAGCTGACTTATATAGAATTTGTTGGCTGATGAAGCAGCTGAACTATTGTTTTGTTCGCCTATCATCTCACCATTTCTTCAACATTTTGCACAGCTTCTTCTGTCGCAGTCTCAACAAGGCAAATACTTAGTTCTTTGCCAATAGCTTCTTAACGCCCCTTCTCTTCTTGTACAACTGCTGTCTCATAAATTAGAAATTAACATCCTATAGTTGGATAATGCTACGGTTGCCACCTATGAGCATATTTGAAAACAGTTTACTGCTAATTTATGACCTCTCATATCTGTTTGTGACCTTCTTATTGACTTTTTCTCGTATTATCTATGCTAGTATTATAAAGAGAAAATATTTAGTTGTTTGTTTGTTTGAATTGAATAGGCTCCGAAACTACTTGACGGATTTGAAAAATTCTTTCACCGTTAGAAAGCTACACTATTTCCGGTGAACATAGGCTATATTATATTTTTTTAAAAAATAGGTATTTTTACTAAAATGCCAATAATAGTCTATATTTATATAAAATAGTTTGTTCCGACTGACTGAAAATCAAGGCTCAGCCTAAACTACTGAACCTAGATGCATGAAAATTGGGGAAAATATACTCCTTATGATGCAAGCGTGTACTAAGACAAGATTTTTGAAAATCCCCCCCCTAAGGGGGTTAAAATGGGGGGGGTCGAAAGTTTTTGAACATCTTGCTATATCTCAGCAGTCATCTCAGCGGCCGTTTTAAGAAGGAACGTGAAATTACAGCAAACAAATGTATTATAAAAATAATTAAACATGTGTTTCAGCGATTTTAAAATTTCCACCCCTAAGAAGGCTAAAGTGGGGATCGAAAATTTTGAAATATTTTTGGACCTGTCATGTGATATATCTTTTTAAAGCATTCGGACCACTCTTTCAAATTCCTTTCATTCCCGCTGCCAAATTCGGACCGAAGAACGGGGACAATTTTCGAACTCTTTTGAATTTTGCATTGTTTTTATCATTTTAAATCTGATTTTTTTTGCGGAGCCCTCTGATAAATATTACTTATAATCCATGAAAATTTTAAAGAAAGAGAGGAGGATGTTTTTCGGGGGGGGGGGGGGGGGTTACGATAGTTGGAACCCTGAGTTTTTTTTAAACTTTTGTCGACACTAATCATGTGATATCATTGTAAAGTTCTATGACTAATATTTTATGTTATACGCCTCCCAAGTCTCTTACCCCACTTTTCCCCCAGGAGGAGCATTTTTCTAAATTTAGCCGACAACTTTCATGTGATATATCGTTGTTTAGCCCTGTGACACTTATTAATATTATGCACTTCCCTTGCCCCTCCTGGGGGGGGTACGTTTAACGTATTTAAGTAAAATGTCTTCTAATAACAGTTAAACTATGGAACTGAACTTAAATGACGAAGAAAAAAATCAATAAAAAATATTGATCCCATTCATCATCCTTTTAGTTCCTGTTTTTGCCACAAGGGGAGCTTTTAATTCTTATTTCTGTGGTTGTTTTGGTACTAATTGCCAAAAAATTCTAATTTTTGTTACTTAAACTCCTTTATCTTTTTACACTTACTTGCTCCTTTTCTACTTTCTACATCGAGGGAATACGTTTCATGACTTTTCCACTAATAGACATTTCGATACATCTTTGCAGCAGTTATAGGTAGAAGCGCGAAATTCAAGATCTGCTAAAAATTAGTTAAATATTTGTATATTATGTTGTCAATATATTTTTTGAACCGGGTAATGTGAGATTATACGATTAAGACAACGATTTGGGCTATTTGATTAGGTATTAAGTTTTTAGCCGTTACTAGATGCATTTTGTTTGATACAAGATTATTTTAAAGTATCCGACCAGCGTAGCGGGCGAAGACTGCTAGTCAATTATAAAATAAGTTTATTCAAGTAATTTACATTTAATTAATGGAAGTAAAAATACACTTTGATTGTTTAGGCTTTGGATTTGAATTTTGAAATTTTTGAAAGATCAATTAGGAAATCAAAATAATTTAAAATGTCTGTTTTAGCTAGAAAACTATTTCAATAATCAATAATTCTTGATTTCATTATGATTAAACTTGCTTTTCTAATAAAAAAAAAAAAAAAAAAAAAAAAAAAAAAAACACGAAATATTGTGGCTGTCTTGATTTGCCAGTCGAGATGCACATAAAACATGACGAGAATCGTTCTTACCAATTAGAAAGTTGATCACAATGCGGGTAATTATAAAATACCAACCTCTCAAATAAATCACGAATACATCACTATAGTTGACACTATATGACTCACTCGGACGCCAGCATCGGATTTGTTTGGCGACTGCTCTTGGCTCATATATGGGCAGGGTTATTGGACCTATAGATGATTAATTACAACGGTGCAAAATTGAGCAACGAAAAAGGGTTAAGAGCACAAGCAAAGAAGGGGAGAGAAAGGCACCAAAGGGGATGCAATCAAATGGAAAGCAAAAGAGGGGGGTGAAGAGAAAGAGGGGTGAAGTTTTTACATATCCGTCTGCACCGTATATAAGCGCTGTTCAAACTTTAATTAAATTTTATCATACGCGAGAAACGATGTTTGCAAAGAAAGCAAACTTGTGACAGAGATTTGAAAACCCCAACTGTGTACTCCGGCATGTTTCATTTCGTTAATGATAATAATATTCATTTGGCCCATAAAGCAACATGGGAATAATAATACAGTTTTCTCTTGCGTTAAGGCCTTTTTTTTTTCTTTCCCTTCTTCTACCGTCGACTTTGCGGAATTAAACTTTTATTAAAAATGGGATAAAAATCTTACGCCGTGGGTTTTAAGTTTTCTGCGTCCATAAGTCCTCTTGCCACGGCAAAAAGGAAAATGCAGTAGCAAAAGGTGGAGGCCATTAATCATAGCTGAAATTGGATAAGGAATGCAATATAAAGTTTGTTAAGAATGATTAGGTGCCAGAAGCATTTGCATACTAATTTTCGTCGTACTTGCTAAGCTAAGAATGGGTGAATTAACAAATGCTAATTAGCGCAGTGATTAAGTAAGGAAAATGCAAATATTCAACTTTTACACATGTTAAAAACTGTTTCTGCGAGAAAAATAAGAATGTAATGAGTGGCACGATTGTGCTTTAACACTTTTTATGTGAGAATAGGCCGCTTTGTATGATTAGCAGTATGTAAATAATTATATTGCCTTTTAATGTGAAAGATAAATAATTAGAGTAAATATTGTTTTATCTAGTATCTAGGCAGTACATGATGTTTTAACACTGAAAATAAGTATCAAACGTTGAAATTGTTTACGTTATTTTCATATCAATAGAAAGAAAAAAAAAAAACGAATTTTGCAGCATATGACATTATAGATATGGGTTCATACAGGTCTATTTTCTAGGTAAAATATCATTTTTTAAATAAAAAAATCATTTCAAACACGCGAATTAAAAAAAAAAAATGCACCCAGCTTTCAAAATTCTT
This sequence comes from Maratus speculifer, assembly GCA_964019185.1. Taxonomy (NCBI): domain Eukaryota; kingdom Metazoa; phylum Arthropoda; class Arachnida; order Araneae; family Salticidae; genus Maratus; species Maratus speculifer. Next base: position 137,006,788 of record OZ025297.1, on the reverse strand, counting down.
TCAAAATGATTTAATTTTTAAAAATCTCATACATGTTATCGAAGAAAAACTGCTATAAAAATCACATGAAAGTTTAACCAAATAAGCCGTTGAAATGCTATATTTTTAGAAATATTTTTACATTATTTAATTAAAAGTATAAATTTAATTATTTAGTATAAAACGGTTATTAATTTTATCTTTACAATACATTACACGCTATTATTAATCAGAAAGAAAAAAGTGCTATTAAGAAAGGAAAAATAGTTAATCGCGCCATATATTTATGGCAGACACGTATAGAAAACACTTTATTCTGTAATTTATTTAGAACGTCCTGCATCACATATATTTTGTTTAATTAAGCTCATTGCATAAAAATATGATCCCTTGTTTTTTTTTACTTGCAGATGATTTAAGCTTCGCTCAGTAATTCACAAAGTTCTTACATATGCCGAATACAGGGCATTGTTTCGAATTCATCCGCATAATTGTCATCTTGCTCGCATCTGTATAATTTTCGATAAAATGTTAGATACAATATGAAATCAACTGCGTTACAACCGAAATCAGCTGCGTTAATCTCCCGAGAAGAAATGAAAATGCTAATTTTTAGTCTATGGGAACGTCATTTAAAAATTTGGTTCTTGGGTTTTAATATTTGTGAATGACTTTTTTGCATAGAATATCTGAGGATAACCTATAGCTGGGCTAGTTTTTATTTTTTTTTCATTTTAGCTATAGTTTATTTATTTATTTAAAATAGTTTCAATTTCAAAAAGGGCTCCGAAAGCAACTGTAATTAAAAAGAAATCAAAAAAGTAAAAACTAGCCCAGTTCTAGATAGTCTTCAGCTATCCTATGTCCCTCCGCCCCCCCCCCCAAATAAATAAATAAATAAATAAATAAATCAAAAATATTAAAATCCAAGCGAGAAGTATGAAAATAAGTCCTCCATAGGAATAACATTATGTATTCTCGTTTCTTTCCATGGACCAGTATAAGCTCTTATGAAAACAAAAAACTTAGAGAAAATATTTAAGTTCCAAAATTGAATGCTTGCATAAAAAAAAAGTACATAAAAAAATAAGACATAACTTCATAAGAAGTAAATACGAAGATTGTAACACGTCAGTAATTTCCAATTATTTCAATCAAGACGAATATGTAAGCTAATATTACTTCCACCGTCTGCAGAAGAAAAATTTCAAGCTTCAGCTATAATCAGATTAAAAGAAAATGTGAAAATTGGGGATCAAATATCTCGCGAATGGGCGGAAATTGGGAAAGGGAGTGCAGAAGAAATTGATTTAATAAGAACAGAAGAGACAGGTGTCAAGTAAAGGGACATGTAATGCAATTATAGCTTCATCATCGATGTCCCTACTCTGAATTTCTGGAATTTCTATAAATGCATTCGATCGATTTTTTCTCCTCCTTTTTTTTTATTTTAATCTTCTTAATACATAAGAAGGGAATAAAGGTGAGTAAAATTATTTTTTTCTGCACTTGCTATTTTTGAAATATCGCAATATTTTCAGAAACATAATTTTACTTGGATGTTTTTCCTTTAAAAATATGTTTCTATGAGCAAAATTTATGTACAAAATTAATTTCATACTTGGATCAATGTTTCTGTTAAATTGTTTCAAACATAAGTACGTTTTTCTGTCTGTTTTTATAATTCATATATATCCAGGCAAATTTTTAAATAATTATTTGAATTATTACAAATAGTATTGCTCTATTGTGGTAAATCGGTATATTTTGCACAATACTTTATTTTATTACGCTGTATTTTATTAAAGGACATTGAAATAATCTGGTATTCATATTCCAACTTTGAACATTAAAAAAAAAAAAAAAAAAAAAAAAAAAAAAAAAAAAAAATTAACGACACTCAAAATATGTAATTAGAAACTATTGTGCTTTGAAAAAAAAATCACTAATAAATCGAAGTACCGTCACTATGATATGAAAATGATAAAAAAAATCACAAAGTGGGCTAAATGTGACTTCTTTTTAACACGTCATATTACGATTCTCAACTTCTTTAATTTTATGATAACTGTGATTATAATTCTGAAGTGACTGTAACTTATTGACTTCACGCAGTGAAGTCAATGTGATGATAAATTCAATTAAACTGTCGGTCTTAATTCATTCAATATTATAAATTCAACAACTTATTATTTTATCCTTTTAAAGAAAAAAAAAATGTCTCTCGAATATTTTTTACTTGGTAGAATGTTCAAAATTTCAAGAAAATATCTGATAAGAAGGGAAAAAAAATGTGCCAAATAACGACAACACGTAAAGAAAGCATTATAGATTATGAACGTTTCTTTTGGGTCGTTCGTCGTATCAGAAAATACACCCAACCTTTGATTTTGTACATAAAAATTTTGAAATCTTAAGATAATTTTCTATATTTTTGTTTGAATCTTTATACCTAATAGTAGTAGAGTAGGGGAAAAATGGGGCTCCGACCCCAGGAGGAGGAGCCCCATTTTTCCCCTACTTAGTAGTTTAAAGTTTGATATGATTGCACAAAAATTTTGTAGCAATGTTATCAGAGCAAGCATAAAATGGATGTAACTAAGACAATGGAATCGTCAAACTTCACTTTTCATTGCTCAAAAAGGCAAAAATTAGTATAATTTGTTGTTGCTAATATAAATATAAATATATATATATATATACAGGGTGATTCCAAATTTTTTTTTACAATAAAAGAGGGGTGATAGTACACATCAAGACAAACAATATTAAATAGGAGACCAAGGGTCCAAAACGTTTTCCTAAGGAGATGGCCGCCATTAAAGTTTAGGGACCAAAATTTCAAATAAACATAAAAAACGAAAAAATCGGTCAATTGATTTGCGGTTTTCACTAAAATTATTCTTTATGTCGGCATTTTCTTGAAATTAAATTATAAAGATAAATTTCAAAAAATGCCGATAGAGGGCGCTTTAGACTTTGAAGTAACGAACAACTATTTTTTGCCGGTATGTTTTACATCTCATTAAATGTTTTCGTAAGTTTACACTCAAACTTAAATTTTGAGCTCAAAATCTGTAGTTAGGAGTGGTTAAGTAACACAAACTGAGCTGTGTTCAGAGGGTTCAAATTTCAAATGATTAAAAAAAACGGAAAAATTGGTCGATTAATTTGCGGTTTTCACCAAAACTATTCTTTATTTAGGTATTCTCGTGAAAATAAATTATAAAGATAAATTTCAAAAAATGCCGATAGAGGGCGCTTTAGACTTTGGAGTAACGAACAACTATTTTTTGCCGTTATTGTCTGCATCTCTTTAAATGATTTAGGAAGATTAGACTTAAACTTAAATTTTGAGCTGAAAATCTGAATAGTAGGGAGTGGTTAAGTAGCACAAAATGAACTGTGTTCAAGTGGGAGGGGGAGGTTCAAATTTAAAGTAATTATAGAAAATGGAATAATTGGTCGATTCATTTGCGGTTTAAAATAAAACTATTCTTTAAGTCAGTATCTTCTTCAAAATAATTTTTAAAGATAAATCTCAAAAAATTCCGTCAGAGGGCGCCTTAAACTTCAGAGTAACCAACAATTCATTTTAACCATTATTTTTTGGTTCTAATTAAATGCTTGCAAAAGCATTTTAAATGTTCTCGGAAGCTTAGATTTAAACTTAAATTTTGAGCTCAAATCCTGAATCGTTATGAGCAGTTAAGAAGCGCAAACTGAAGTGTGTTCAGGAGTTGAAATTTAACCTTCTTTCCTCCTCGAGCACAATTCAATTTTTCGCTACTTAAACACTCCCAACGATTCAGAATTTCAGCCCAAAATTTAAGTCTATGCATTTGAAAGCATTTAATGAGATTAAAAAAATTACAGTTAAAAATAGTTGTACGCTACTCCAAAGTCTAAGGCGCCCTCTATCGGCATTTTGTGAAATTTATCTTTAAAAATTATTTTCAAGAAAACACTGATTGATCAAGAAAACTGCTGATTTAAAAATTATTTTTAGCAAAAACCGCAAACGAATCGACCAATTTTTGCGTTTTTTACAATTATTTGAAATTTGAACCCTCTGAACACAGATAAGTTTGTCTACTTAACCACTCCCAGCTATTCAGATTTTGAGCTCAAAATTTAAGTTCAAGTCTAAGCTTACGAAAGCATTTAATAAGATGCAAAAAATAACGCCAAAAAAGAAGTTTCGTTACTCCAAAGTCTAAAGCGCCCTCTGTCGGCATTTTTTGAAATTTATCTTTATAATTTATTTTCACGAAAATACCTAAATAAAGAATAGTTTTAGTGAAAACCGCAAATCAATCGACCAATTTTTCTGTTTTTTATAATCATTTGAAATTTGAACTCTCTGAACACAGCTCAGTTTGTGTTACTTAACCACTCCCAACTACGGATTTTGAGCTCAAAATTTAAGTTTGAGTCTAAGCTTACGAAAACATTTAATGAGATGCAAAAAATACCGGCAAAAAATAGTTGTTCGTTACTCCAAAGTCTAAAGCGCCCTCTATCGGCATTTTTTGAAATTTATCTTTATAATTTAATTTAAAAAAAATGCCGACATAAAGAATAATTTTAGTGAAAACCGCAAATCAATCGACCGACTTTTCCGTTTTTTATGTTTATTTGAAATTTTGGTCCCTAAACTTTAATGGCGGCTATTTTCTTAGGAAAACGTTTTGGACCCTTGGTCTCCTATTTAATATTGCTTGTCTTGATGTGTACTATCACCCCTCTTTTATTGTAAAAAAAATTCGGAATCACCCTGTATATTTGTTTGCTTATTACAACTAAATAATGACTTTAAAATTTTGGATGCGAAAACATTTTTATTTTTTATTTTTTAGGTCTTGTCCCAATAAGACCGAGTAATTAACAAAGGTATCGACATTGTTTAACTGAAACAAAATTAGAACATAAAAAGCTGTTTTGACAATGAATCATAGAAACAAATAGTTTTTATTTCTGTTCACTCTTCCATAATTACATATGATAAGAAAAATTGTTAATTTGAGCTTCCAGTAATTTTTAGTGACATTGCCATAACCCATATACTAATTACTTTTACAAATCCTACTCAGATGCAATTTAGAAAACTAATTTCTCAACACCTAAAACACAGACAATACACGTAGAGATAATTAGGGAAAATAATAGCTTGGGAGCATTTTATGCATATCCTTGATGACAGCCATCTTTGCTTTAAAAACCCGCCACGCTGTAATGCTAAGGGATTTTGAACAGAATCTCTGCCAAGTACCTCTATCGCTTTTCAGTGATTATTTCCTTTGATATGCTTCTCGAAATCCTGGTATTCAAGTGTCAAGAACTTTTAAAACGCATTCTTAATTTAATTTCGGATGTCACAGAGGATTTCACTTCCAGCGGTTGAAACTTGACGTTTTGAATTCGGATTAAATCCTGGCACAAAGGGCTTAATGTGACGGGATCTTTGAACTCCGGGATTCAATTTTTCAAGGAAAAATTTAATTGAGTTCGGCTTTGTAGAGCACCGTAATCAAAGTTAGACTGCCAATAATGGCGTCCGATTAATTAATCTTTAAGTAAGAAAGCATTGATAAATCTTAAGTGTCAATACTGAAACATGTATAATTAATCTAACATAGAGAGAGAAGCATTTCTAAAAGTGAGGGTGCTATGGAGAAAAGAGTGTAAAATAAATCGTTTTAAGTGTAAATGTTGTCTCAAAAAGGATCAGCCTATCGATTACGAATGAGTTTATTAATGTTTTAACGCAACTCTCTGTGCTTCAATGTGCGGAAAATAACGAAAATATCAATTTTTGCTTAAAATGTATTTAGACATCACTACTACCTTATAATGAAGTTACGTAATTATCCGATGATTATAAATATGTGAAGTATGCTTTTTATGTATGCCTTTCAATTAAAATGCATCAGAGTTGCAATCTTTAAATTTACTTTATCACTTAGCATTGTTTCAATACATATTAGTATGATCAAAATGCTAAAACTTAACATATACTTTTCAATTGACTCGCTATTTATTTTAGAATGCATTAATTAAAATTAGAGGTCAAATTTTCAAGTATTAAGGAAGAGGCGTAGGATAATCTCCTCTCTAGCTTAGATAAATGGATTTTTCATGCAGAATTATCCGATTTGTTTCAAATTTGATACATCGGTTTATTCTGATAAGGTGCTTCCCCCTGATTAGATTTGGAAATTCACTGGTTAAGTTATAAATGGGAAAATGGGGACTAACACACTTTTTAATTCAGCTAAATAAGTTTTTTGGCGATTTCATTTTTGTCGAGGGACATTTTTCTTTGAAACGTCAGTATATAATTTGCAATCAGTGTGAATAGCCTATGAGGTAAAGGCCATCAGTTCAACTGGAAACTTTCCATTTTATTACTGTATTGTTATGTATTTTATTCATGAGATTTTATATATTTGTTGTTAAACTTGACTTTATTATTATTATTATTATTATTATTATTATTATTATTATTATTATTATTATTATTATTATTATTATTACTATTGGACATAAAATCCTTAGAATTATTGAACACTACTTGTAAAAAAGAACATGAAGAATAAAAGATTAAAATTGTAAGAGATAGCTATAATTCTAGCACTAAAATTGCAAAAATATAAAACAAAATTCCAGAAAATCCTCTTAAATTATTCATAAAATCAGCACTAATCAATGTCTCTGGGTGACAAGGATTTAATGGCTTCAATAAATCATTCAGGCGGAAAAAGGGAGAGGAAAAAGAGAGAGAGAGTGAAAAAGAGAAAGATATTAAAATTTCATTTCTCCATGTGATCACTGTAATTAGAATATCTTTAAAAAAACCAATTCTCGAAATAGTCACTAAAATAAGTATTATGCCGTATAAAATTGCAGGACAGTGTAAGAACATTTCATTGTCATCACATTTTGACAAAATATGTCAATTATCTCATTGATATTCCAAGACATAGCGATATATGCAAAAGAGCTATCAAATAATCTCTCACCTTAAAACCTTTGGGTGACTAACCTTGTAATAGACGCTGTTTGTAATTGTGATAAATACTACTCCGACTTCAGACCACCCCATGTGAAGATACGAAATATTTTTTTATTGATATGCTGCCATTACCGTATATGAATGATACCGGACACGATGTAAGGTTGAGAATCAGTTCAATAGGACACTTCAAATAAAAATTAAATTGCAAATTTATTTACAATACACTTACAATATTTACATACATTTACAACAAAAACTCATTAAACAATAATTTCATTTATAGTCAAAGGTCCCTACGTTAAATTTATTATCTACGCACTAGGTTATATCCTGATGAACGCACTATTCTTATCTGTACATAAAAAGGATTACCATGTTTAAGGTACATCAGAAGCTATCTTGCCCTAAAACTACAAAAATATTTTCTCCTTAAAAAGTTCATTGAAATATTCTAAAAACTTATTTATGACTTACAGCGCAATTCTACCGTTTACGAACACAACTGTTAACAAGCAATGGTTTACAGTTACTTTCTCACTCTTATGATCCTTTTCGTGCTATGCTGGAAAGACTAACTTCTCCAAATATTAACCCTTCACAGAGGCGTGAGTGTGATATGCTGGAGGCAGCGAGCAAACACGCGTTCCAGAGTAATCAAGCTCTCCTTCGTTTCCGATATCCAAACGCTATCGCTTTTCCCCCGCTATAGCTTTTCTCGTTTTGACGTATACCCTACGGATATTCCGTAAACTAGGTGTGCGGGAACTGTAAATATCGGTTTATATAGTGCTGAAATTTTGGTGATATGCATGGGAGTCAATATTACCAAACAGAATTAAATGCGTCATTTTCGGCTCCCAGAAACATAAATAAAGAATACTGCCCAGTTAAACTGATGGCATTGAGCTCACAGGCTACAAATACTAATTGTACATTAAAGCCTTATATTTTCAAGGGTTAATTCCGTTCGAAAAAAAATTAAGAAGGGGAAACAGCTCTCCCCTTTCCTCTTTTTTTATACTTAATCATTGAAACTCCTATACTATCAAAGACATGCTTTATCATATAAAAAATCTATATCCAAAATTCAGAGCAAATAAGATAATTCTTAATAAAAACCCATTTAGCATTTATATAATTTAAAAGGAGTTATCCCCCTCTTTTATACTTAACCATTAAACTTCCAAAACTATTCAGAGATTTGAACGAAATCTGACAATTCTGCTTGAAAAACCCATTTATATAAATTAAGGGGGGGGGCATTAGAACCCCTGTTCCCCTTATTTATACTTATTCAATGAACACCTAATAACAGTCACGGAATCGCCTCATCAGAATGATCCTAATCTAAATTTTGAACGAAAATTAATTCTGCATGAAAATCCCATTTATATCAACTAACGGGGGGGGGCATTAGAGCCCCTGTTCCCCCTATTTATACTTATTCAATGAACACCTAATAACAGTCACGGAATCGCCTCATCAGAATGATCCTAATCTAAATTTTGAACGAAAACTTAATTCTGCATGAAAATCCCATTTATATCAACTAACGGGGGGGGGGGGCATTAGAACCCCTGTTCCCCCTATTTATACTTATTCAATGAACACCTAATAACAGTCACGGAATCGCCTCATCAGAATGATCATAATCTAAATTTTGAACGAAAACTTAATTCTGCATTAAAATCCCATTTATATCAACTAACGGGGGGGGGGGCATTAGAACCCCTGTTCCCCCTATTTATACTTATTCAATGAACAACTAATAACAGTCACTGAATCGCCTCATCAGAATGATCCTAATCTAAATTTTGAACGAAAACTTAATTCTGCATGAAAATCCCATTTATATCAACTAACGGGGGGGGGGGCATTAGAACCCCTGTTCCCCCTATTTATACTTATTCAATGAACACCTAATAACAGTCACGGAATCGCCTCATCAGAATGATCCTAATCTAAATTTTGAAAACTTAATTCTGCATGAAAATCCCATTTATATCAACTAACGGGGGGGGGGGATTAGAACCCCTGTTCCCCCTATTTATACTTAATCAATGAACACCTAATAACAGTCACGGAATCGCCTCATCAGAATGATCCTAATCTAAATTTTGAAAACTTAATTCTGCATGAAAATCCCATCTATATCAACTAACGGGGGGCATGAGCCCCCCGTTCCCCCTCTTATACATATCGAATGAACTCCAAAAACTAATCAGGGAAGCGCCTTGTCAGGATATACCTACATACAAAATTTCAAGTGGATCGGATATTTTTATCATGAGTTATCGCGTTACGTACATACGAACATACATACAGAACGGACGGGCACATAAGCTCTCAGGCTATGATAGCCTGTGAGCTAAAAATATAAAGTGTGCTGATGAGCTCTCATTGGTAACTTCAGTTATTCAAAAATAACAACTATTATTTGACTTTGGCAAATAATAGTTGTTATTTACAAGTTATTCGGACCCTTACGGGTCCGAATTTTTTTCCGATTTTTAGAAAAAATTACTTTTATGTTTATAGCATTAACACTAGTTATCCAAATTAAAATCCATGTACAATTAATAGTACACTAGACCCGAAAGGATTAAATGTACAATAAGTTTTACAGAAATTTATTTAAAATTTATCCTCCAGTTATCATTATTATTATTTAGTAAATGTTTTTTATAATGCAGCCTACTGGTCACATATTTAATCCCATATCTTTTGAATTTCTAAGAATAATAGAGAATGGATGATAGCCATGAAATTCCTTAAGTGCACTTAATATCCCTACTATAAATCAAAGTATGGAGAAGGTACTAGATCAAAGTAAATTTCTACTCCCAAATGCTTTATTAACTCTTTCTGTGCTAATAAAGCTTTCAGAATTATTAATACTGCAGTTAATTACTAATGCTTTAATATTGCTTCAATTTGCAGAAATGTCAACACTACGTATTAATACAATAGAAACAGCAACTCAGAATTAATTAACTCATAACTTTAGAAATATCGTTTTTAACAGAACCATTCATAAATTTATCTTTAGTTTAGTTTTAATAATAATAATTATTATTATAGATACTGGTCGTATATATATATATATGTATACATGACCAGTTCAAGGGGGAAAAAACTACGAAATATTAAAATTAAATAAGTTAGAATTTTAATTTGCGAAAATATTGATAAAATTAATATTTCTTTAAACTTAGGTCAAAGAACATTAAATTTGAAAGTTTCGTATTGATCACACAAACAAACTCTATTTTTTTTTTAGGGATAAGAAGAAAAGAAAAAAAAAAAACTTGTATTAAACAAATGTTGGTACATTCACTTTCAATTATTTTGCACTGAAGATGATTGTACTTGAAATTTTTTCAAAACTTTATTTTGTTACCCTATTTAGTCTAGTTCTTAAAAATAAATTCATTCTTAATTTTTGTTACTATTTTTTTATTTTTTTCCTTGCCTTTTGTAGAATTACAATTTACTGTGAAAGAGAAAAATTGACAGGATCGTGTAATTAATTCTCCAAAAGAAACAACAACAACAACAAAAAAGTCAACATTGTTCTTACATTCCCTAATAACAAGAATTTTCGTAGGAAAATAAGGAACTGAGACGAGGGACAGACAGATGGGATGGATATCCTCCGACTCTACCAAGTAGCAACCCTTTGAAATCATATTGGTGTCAGGCATAATATTAGATGAAGAAGATGAGGACACAACACTGAACGGGGAGAGTGATTACAAGGGGTGCCTAAGGGGTTTTGGAGCGCAGTTTGACACTGCAGTGACGCGGACGTGTTAGAAACAGAGAGGGGTGAGTTCAAGGATCAGCACTTCAAATTCGAGAGGTTGGGTAATTTTTTTTTTTTTTTTTTTTTTTTCGTACTCTTTCATTTAGTGAAGTTATAAGAAGTGCCTCGGGAAATGAATACACTAATCGTGAAGTCTCGTGAAAAATTTAATTTCGATGTCTTTTATTTATTTTGAGTATTGACGATTTGCAAACGGAAACAGAAGTGGAAAGTGATATTAAACTTATTTTTGGCATGATATGAAATGGAAATTTTTGAGAAATTTAAGTTGATAAATTTAAGAAGAATAGGGTAATTATTAAAATAAAAAATTTTGCTATAAGAAATTTATAACAAACGATATAAAGCGTTCTATTCCGGTGTATTTTAGAAACATAGAGGGATGAGTTAAAGGGTCAGCACTTCAAATTCGAGAGGTTAGTTTTTTTTTTTTTTTTTTTTTTCGTACTTTTTCATTTAGTGAAGTTCTAAGAAGTGCTTCGGGAAATGAATGCACTAATCGTGAAGTCTTGAAAAATTTAATTTCGATGTTTTTTATTAATTTTGAGTATTGACAGTTTGCAAACGAAAACAGCAGTGGAAAGTGATATTAAACTTACTTTTGGTATGATCTGAAATGGAAATTTTTTGAGATATTTAAGTTGATAAGTCTAAGAAAAACATGACGATCATTAAAATGTAAAATTTTGTTGCAAGAAATTTATAATAATCCATGTAAAGCGTTCTAGTCCGGTGTATTTTATATTGCATCGAATAATATTTGACTGGAATTCCAACATTGAAAAAAGAAATTTCTTTAAACTGTCTTCTATGCATTTATAATAAAAATAAGTTTTATAAAACATATTTCGTTATTTTTCGTAATATATGTATACATAATCTAACAATTCACAATTATCATATGTATCAATACATGTACTTGGCATGCTACGGATAAAGTAGCATCTATACTGCCCAATTAAAATAAATGAATAAATAAATAAATAGATAGATAAAATTAAATTATTTTAAATTGAGAAAGCCTCCGATGAAGGGGGCGAAAGCGTTTATGGAATTGATCAGGGCAGTATTTTTTCGCGTGCAAATTTTTACCGACTTTATTGTTGGAAGATATATATCAATCTAATGGAGCCACCTTGTTGCATTGTATAATTATTGATTTCTGTATCAACTTTTTTAATTCAAATTTTTGCCGTCATAAGCAAATCATTATTATCAGAAGAAATAATTATCAATATAATGTATCTACAAATTCTGTGTTGTTTTATGTTGCATTTTTATAGTTACTTATTTCAGAATCAATATTTCAAGTGCAAATTTTGTTATCATAAGAAATATTTAATAATCTATATAATGAAAATGAATTTTCAATATGTGCAATACTTCATATTTTATTACATAATAATTGTGTTGATAAACATTTTTTAGTGCAAAATTTTGCTATTAAGAAGAAAAGCGTGCATACGTTGCATTGTATAATTAATGATTTGAATATCACGCTTTCAAGTGCAAATTTCCGCTGCCTTAAGAATTATTTGATAACACATATAATGAAAGTGAATTTTCAATCTATGTACTTCATATTTCCTTGTTTAATAACTGTTTTGCGCGAAAAATTTTTAAGTGCAAATTTTTGCTACTTTTAGAAATGTTTAAAAATCTATTAATAGTGGAAGTGAATTTTCAATCTGTGTACTTCATACTTTTTTGCATAATAACTGTTTTGAATGACATTTTTTAAGTGCAAAATTTTGATATCTGAAGACAAGTGCGTATTTTATGTTGCATTATATAATTATAGCTTTGAATATAAATTTTTCAAATGCAATTTTTTTAATCCATAAAAGGAAGGAATTTTGAATCTGTGTGTATTATCGTATTGTATATAATAATTGTTTTACGTTACTATTTCTTAAGCGCAAAATTTTGCTATCAGAAGAAATCTAAATTATTTTATATAATGGAGCATTCTATTCAGTTTGTATCTTTTGTATGATCGCACAATAATTTATTTGAGGGCAATAATATATATTTTTTTATATATATAAAATTTTGCTAATTAGAAGAAATCTGTGATAATCTATTAAAGACGCAATCCATTCTTCGCTTGAATAAAAGTTACAAAATGATCATAAATCGAAGAGAAAAATATTACAATTAAAATTACACTCTACAATATTTCATTTAAGAAAGCGGAATGGAAGGGAAATAAAAGAAAGTTTTCTATGCTCTTTACAAGTTTTATTCCTAAAATTAATATCTTTTGGTTATTTAGCAAAATTGTTCCACTTTAAAAATTAATTAATTAAGCATTTAGAATTTTAAAAAATGAAAAGAATGGGATTGTAACAATTTTCTTACAACAGACATTTTCGTCTGATCTTTATAAATATTTTTGAACTGTCAAAGTTTGAAAAATTTTGCATTTAATTGAAAACAATTTTTTCATCGATGAAACTGTTTGATATTGTTTGAACTATGTTATTGGAACTTGATTTCTTAACGGTTGGATAATATTATTTGAAATTTGCTGCATCTTAACACGCAACAATATAAATGCATCTTAATATATAAATTATGCAGAGTTTTTAAAAAATTGTGCTATAAAACCTACATATACCAATGTGACTTGTTTTAAAAAATCTGCGAAAAAAAATGTCTGTTTGTTACTTACAGTGACAATGAATTAAACCAATACGATACAGAAATGTCAGGAAAAATAGTATTGAGTTACATTTCTTTAATCAAATTTATGTTTTTTCTTTTCTTTTTTTAATTTGAATCAATATTTGACGCTGAATTCATTTATAAAAAAAAAAAAAAGGTTGAAAGGAAGGAAAATGAGAATGAGAAAAAGTCCGCGTGAATGGACTTTTTTGTCAGAGTCGATGTAGAGAAGAAAAATAATGAACGAAAGAAAGCAAAGCAATCAGCACTCCAGATACCACGTCATGCTGGAGCATAAATAAACGCTGAATATTTATTTTTAGACTCCACTTACTGCTTTTAGAATCTAACAATTATTATCTCCGTAATCGCGTCAGCTGTTTGCGGGGGAGTGCATTCTCTTTGAAGTGCATCCCGACATCGCCCTCTGCCGGCAAAAATGAAAGCCAGAGCAAGCCAAGCACAGTCGAAGAACACATATAGATGGTAGATCCACCTTTATATATAACCAGTGGCCGGATTTATACCAACGCCACACACGGATTCAAAGTCAATGAAGGCAAGCTGTTTGCACCAGATGACGGCCCTTAACGCCCTCCCACCAGTACACAGGTCAGGGGACCTATAGTTTTCTGGTAGGGGAATACCGACAAAACGATCGTCGTCCTGCTGTGTCTGCAGGCAAAGCTATACAAAAGGGGACTCTCTCTCCTGAAAATAGAAAGCGAAGAGCTTTACTTCATTAGGATCTCAAAGTTTTGACTCCGTAGTTGCCAACAGCTGTCTTTGATGTGGATTTTCGAATGGTTTTGATGGCAGGGGTGGAGGGATAGGATGCGAGGGAGGACGTTCTAATGTTTCGATAATTCGCGAACTTGTTTGGAGAAACGCGGGCTGATCTCGAGAGGCAATAACTTGCTGGTGTTGTCGTAAGGAGAGGAACGGGGAGGCACAGAACTTGAGTCACATCCATTCTTGCAGGAAAATTAGCTCCAGAACTCCTTAACAAGCAGAGAGTGAATGAAATGACCTTAACAATAGTGATAAATTTATTGCAGAAATGATAACACGACCAATTTTTCTTCGTAATTTTGAAGTAATTACCATTCTACAGAAAGTTAAGAAGTGTTTTTAAATTGTACCTTCACTAAAAGGAAAGCGATCAAAAGCTTTTTAATAAATATCGGGCAGATTTAGTAGCTATAGGCTACCCTCCCCCCCAATAATATATCCTCCGAAGCTCTCAAAGAGAACTTGTTTCAAAAAGTGAGGAAGTTAATGAATGACAACATTATACAACAACAATAATTATTACAAAATAAAATCCGCAAAATAATTCCTCTTCAAATGTACACATCAAAGGCTAGCGTTTCAAACAGATTAACAAAAGGAAAGCAAATAAAATGACCTTAACAATGGTTATAAATTTTTTATAGAAGATGGATCTGAATACAAGCCGTTTTTTACTTTTTCGATTTTAATTGCAGATATTTTTTATGAGGGTGCTTTCGCTTTCCAAACCAGTTGCGAAAATGAAAGCGTCCTCATAAAAAATATCTGTAAATAAAATCAAAAATAATAAAATCAACCTGCATACAGATCAATCTCAGCTATCCAATGAAAAAAAAAATTAAACATATTGAAATGTTACCGAGATATTTTTAAAAATTTCTTCCATAGGATTAATATTCGTGAACGAGCCTTTTCATTTGAATGAAATAGCCTCTTAAAACTGTCGATAGACACTATATGCTTTGCAGAATGTGATTATCATAAATGAAATGCTATGTGGTACACAGGCAGTCTGAGTATAGAGAAAGTTAAGTTTCAACATTCATTATTTAGATATAAATAAGTGTCGCAATATACAAGAAAAGGAAAAGTTACTGACCGTGAGGTGTTGAAATAGCCACGCCCTCATAATGTTTGTGGCTACTTTGGGGAAAATACCGCGCTTTTTTTGTCGCTTTTTGCTTCTGTCGTCGTCGTCATCTTCCCCCGTACCGTCACCGGAACCGATACTCGCATCACCTGAAACACACAAAAAATCATTGTTTCACTTTTCAATTTTAAAAGAAATATATCATATCACTTTTACCATTACTTGTCATTTGCTAATAATTATTACCAAACATAATCTTTAAAAGCATTCTCTAAATTTTCCCTAACTTAAAAAAAAAAAAAAAAAAAAAAAAAAAAAAGAAATACAACAGGCCTAGCTTATTTAGGCACATAACTAAAAATTTTAACAAGAATCATAGGCATATTATGTGTTTGGAGTTAAAATTTCTAGCCTGGTGTCCAAGATCTTTAAATCCATGTTCTTGTATTATACAGGGTGCGGCAGGTATTTGAGAACACGCATTATAGGTTAAATATTTTTCAGAAGGTTATAGTTACAATTTTTTTTCTGTTGCAGGTAAGTATGTCAGAGTCTAACCTAACGCAAGAAATGAAGCGGCACGCTGTTATTGTTTCCTTGGTTGCAGGACACTCCGATTTAGAAATTGCCACATTTCTGAAAGTCGCCCGATCATTTGTTTTCAAAGTACGGAAAGAACTGGAGGCTTCCAAGGGTGATGTGGCGCAAATTACTCACAGGAAACGACATTGTCAGCGATCTGACATTATCAGGACACCAGAATTTGTGAGCCAAGTTCAAGTTAACATCGATAATGATCCTGGGAAGTCAATCAGAGCACTGGGTAAGGAATTGGGAGTTAATGAGGCCACCATTCGACGAGTGGTTCATGAAGACCTTCGATACAAGTCCTATGTCATCCGGAGAGGACAGTTCTTGTCTAAAAAGACCAGAGAGAACCGTCTGATTAGAGCCAAACGTCTCCTGATTAAATTAAAACATCCAGAGGAACCGGGAATGCTGTGGTTTTTTCCTGATGAAAAAAACTTTGTGCAGGACCAGAAGACAAACCGAAAAAATGATCGCTGGCTATGTAAAACACCCGAGGAGGTTCCTACCGTCATGCACACAAAGTTTCCAGCCTCTGTGATGGTTTTGGGGGTCGTTAGCAGCAAAGGAGATGTGATGCCGCCACATTTTTTTGACCAAGGTGTTAGAGTCAACGCCGCTGCTTACACTGAGGTTCTGAACACGGTTGTGAAGCCCTGGATTACTACTGTAGCACAGGAGAGGCCGTATGTTTTCCAACAAGACTCTGCACCATCTCACACAGCTCATACAACTCAAGAATGGATGGCGGAGAATTTTCACGATCACATCACCCCAAACTTGTGGCCTCCCAGCTCCCCAGATGTTAATCCAATGGATTATTATGTATGGGGCGTTGTTGAAAGAGACTCTAATAAACATCCTCATAGCACAATTTCGTCTCTCAAAACAGCCATTGTGGATGCAATGGCGAATATTAACAAAAATCATCTGATTGCTGCCTGCCGTCGGTTTCGACACCGTGTAGAAGCTGTTATTGCAGCTGAAGGAGGTTTTATTGAATAATATTATTTAATGTACATATGATCAACTGTATATAATGTCAAAGTTAATAAATGTTCTTTCGTTAGTATTTATTCCTGTTTGTCTGCAGAGATAACTTTGTTCTCACCCTGTATATTATGATGTTTTCAAGGTAGTGATGGGCTGGAATATTCCTCGTTTCTAGTCCATGTTTACTATCTTAAGTCATTCAACATCCGCAAAACGTTCATTCAGATCATGCTCTCTTGCTTTTTGTTGTTAAACTACAATCTTCGTTGTCTAATGCTTACGTAAGAATTCTTGCGACTCCCACCTCTCCCCCTTGTCAGCAAAAATATGCAAACACTGGATCCCCCTCCCCCTGATTCCTAAGTAATACTTGACGAACCCCACATCATTTTTTTTAATCCTATTTTTAAAACAAAAGCAAAAATAATTTTACTCATTTATATTTAGTTCTTACGTTAGTTTTTGCTCTATTTTCGAAAA
The DNA here is from genome assembly GCA_964019185.1 of Maratus speculifer. NCBI lineage: Eukaryota > Metazoa > Arthropoda > Arachnida > Araneae > Salticidae > Maratus > Maratus speculifer. The sequence goes on along the minus strand of OZ025297.1, from coordinate 136,989,355 downwards.
TAATGAAAATGATTTTGCTCATTTAGATTTAATCCTGAAATTTTTGCTCCTTTATATATATATATTTCTCTTCAAACTTCAACTGTTTTTAATAATATGAATGTAAAAATACTGGTTTCATTGGTTCTTTTATTGGTATTGTCTGAATAACTTTGGATGTATTTATAAAAGTATTTATATATGTATATATATATATATATATATATATATATAAAGGAGCAAAAGTACTTTTGCTTATTTATACTTAATTCTGAAATATCTGAGAACTGCAAAAAATTTGCGCACTGGTTTTTTTAACATATTGCAAGGATAATTTTTCGATACATACCTAGAAAGTATTAAACTATCTACCATGAGCAAGGAGAACAAAAATGTATTTCAAAAGAACTCCTTCAGCAGCCATTATCAAAATTCAAAACTATAACGATTTTTTCTTCCTTACACCTTATTTATGCACAGTTTTTTTTCTTACGCTGTCGAAACACCAAAACCTAATCATAGAGAGGCACAAGAACAAGACATATCCCAGAGTCGATTTGCGCGCTAAAAGGTAGAAGACAGAATATTAACTCCATCCTCATTGTTCGGCGGATTGACGACCGCTTTTAGAAAAGCCTTGTGGTACATGACACCGCCGTCCGTGAATATAAGCGCTAAGAGATAAAAGCAGTTGGGAAAGGGGCCATAGACAAAGAACGATTACAGTACAGATATGATCGGTTATTCCGAATCGATATTCAAAACATTAGTTTTAGTTCAGTTTTTAAAAAAAGGGATAGTGTTAAATTTATTGATGAGTTAAAATTTTGCCAAAATATTTTTGGCAAGTTATATATAAATAAATTATTTTGGCAAGTTATATATAAATAAATATATTGTAAATTATTTTTGGCAAGTATTAATAATTTGACTTGGTTACAAAAACCAAGATTTTTTTTTCCTTCAGTTTTCACTTTCTTTTTACTGACCAATATTACAAATTCAAAAATAAATTAAATATCAAATATCATTCATATGTCTTGAAAATAATAAGTAGTATGTAAGTAATTTCCTCTCTCTGTACATAAATACACCAAAAGGATGGTTTATTATTATTTTTTAGATAAAAATTACTTTTAAGCCATAAAAAGGGGAAATGTACCGAAAAGAGGCCTTTTATTTCTGTTATTTTTTATAATGCTCAACCTAAACTTTTACAAACCTGAAAAAGGATCCAACACTTTCAATATCAGTAGAAATATTTAGATCAGTTTACCGTTTTTGTAGAAAACATGATGCTATATTAAACAGAAATTATAGCTATATACTGTTAGGCTTTCATGTTTTCAATAGGGAAAATAAACCATATAAGTCACACGCACAGAGGCGGATTACCCATTAGGCTGAGTAGGCTGAAGCCTAGGGGCCCAGAAGAAAAGGGGCCCCGGTGCTAAAATTTTTCAGATATAAAGAACAAGAAAATATTATTTTACACTGGTCGGACATAAATACAAAAGACAAAAGATGTGCGAAATTCTTTGTCGTAATCTTTTATATTTTAATCATCAATGATTTAGGAGTTAATGAAGCAAGCATGTGTTTTAATTTTTCCAGTATATACCACTTTGAAGGAGTGAAAGGGGGCCCTCAGAAAGTCAAGCCTAGGGGCCCGGGTGGTAGTTAATCCGTTTCTGCACACGCACACATAGATATAATAATTGCAACTAATTGCAACTATAATAATTGCTATTAACAGATTACATATGCAAGTTGTAATTTTCCAATTGAGTGAAAAAAGTTCAGGCCAGGATTCGAACTAGGGATATTTGGCGTAACTCTTTTTTTTTACTCAGCTTGAAAAATAGTCATATGATTTATTTACAAATTTAAATACTTGTGTGAAAATTAATATAAAGTGGTTTCGTAGCAAACGTTTTTAAGAGTGCCTTTACTTGCGATTTATTGTGTTGAGTTGATTCAGATATCCGACCAGAATTCATAATCAACAAGGTTTTCTGGATGAGAAAGTGCCAGATTTGTCTTGGATAACTTAATTGGTAGAGTAATGGACACTTATATTAATGGTTCCTGGTTTAAATCCTGGGCTAGATTTTTTTTTTTTTTTACTTAGTTGGAAAATTGCAATTCTTATGATTTTTTTTTAGCAATTAGAATAATGTCTTAGAATTAATATAGACAGCATATAATTAATTCATGTGATTATAACACTTTGTAACTTTGTGTGTTTTTAAAGATTTATTTATTTATTTATTTATTTTCATTTTTGTTCCTTTTGTGTGATGCAACAGTTGGATGGGCAATTTGAATATAGCTATTTCAGTTTGGTGGTTTGATATGTTCAAACAGAAACCATTTGTGATTAATTTGTAATGTGCAGTATTGATGAAATGTTTCACAATATCAATTTGCCATTTATATCTTTTTGTAAAGTTATTAAATTTTTTGCGTGAATTTTTTCTACTACTGTTTATTTAATAGTTATATTAAATAAACAGTTTTATTGTATACATATACATATAATAAAACTAAAATGATCATGCAAATAAAATGACTATTAAATCGTAATATATATGTAAATTTAGAGGCACCGCAAGTATCGACTCCGATTGGATTACAACATATATAATTCTCGTAATATTTCTAGTTTTATAATTTTACAAAACAGCCTGAATAGATCTTAATTAAACATTTCACATTTTTTAGATTTATGACTCAGCTATTATAAGCCTTGTAACTAATCCTATATTGATGTACATTAATAGCTTTTGTAATAAATATGCATTGCTATAGTTTAAGTTATTGCGTTGTTTTGTTTTTACATTATTTTTTACGTTGGGAGAATAACGTATGTGCACAAAGATAAACATATTTTCGTTCCGTTTCTATACTGAACTAGAATAATAAATTAAAAAACAACAATTACACACAGATCATTAAAGGTATCTTAATACGGTAGACCGTTGGAAGCTATTGTTAGATTTTTCGTCAATCACTGTCTAATCCTCATTGTTGCACCTGATATCTCAATTCTGCTGTCAATATTTTTTTCTAATTTTACCAGTTGGTGATGAATTAAGACCTCGTGGATAACAGCTGTGTGACACACAAAGAAAATGCTTGATATAAACTGAAACAAAATAAAGACTCTGCTTAAAAACTATTTGCCAGCTGTTTTACTTGTAGCTTTTGGGCTGTTTATTTTAATCCTAATAGTTTTACTCTGTACTCAGATTTGACGTAAGTTTACAAAAATTCCACATTTATTGACCAAATGTTATTATATTATATTGTACAATATCGCCTTGAAAATAGGCGACATAATTAACATGCAGCATATGTATAGAAACCGAAATGATCTCAGTCTCCGTATAAATGCGTAATTTAAGAGGCTACTTCAGTCATCTGGAAAGAGTCGCTCGCTATAAAGCGAACCAATTCTAAAGAAGAAAATTTTTAAAATATCGCTCACCCGCAAAAAAAGTGACGCATCTTGACAAAAATTAATTTCACTGGAGAGGCAAAAGAAAGTTTACATTATTTTGCTGAAACATTTAATTAAATCACTTAGCTCTGCATAAGGAATTAAAACACGCATAAAAGCATAAAACCTTTAAAAATGAAACGTGGGATGAGGTTTGGAGGGTTGGGTGATTTTACCTCCCCACACAATCCACCCCTCTTCTGTGGTCATAAATGGACACATAGTGTAATAAAGTGCTTTCCCATATAATGACACTTATGAAACTTTTACGATAGCAAGATACACCAATGACAGACCATTTTATGGAAAAAAAAAAACTCAAAATGAAACTTTGCAACATATGTCACTTTTCTTGAGTGTGAGTGATATAGTATCTCGTTCGGATTTTAATATTTTTAAATGATTTTTTCTTACATTGGATAGCTGAGACTGATCTCGACATTTGCCCTTTTTTACTTTTTCGATTTTATTCGCAGTTTTTTTTTTTTTTTTTTTTTTTTCACTTTCAAAACCAGTTCCGAAAATGAAAGTGCTTTAATTAAAAATATCAGTAAATAAAACCGAAAAAGTAAAAAAAGCTCCCTTTGTGCAGATCGATCTTAGTTAGCCAATGCGAAAATAATTGTTTAGATATACAGAAATGCAAACGAGATATCTTTAAAAATGTCTTCCAAAGGATTAGCATTAGTGGGGTTTTTTCAGATGATTCAAGTAGACTCTTAAAAAATCAAAAGAATAAAGTAATAAAACTCAATTTTAAGCAATAAAATGGGATACTGATTTAAATAATAGTCAGTGTTGCAAAATTAAGGAATTTTTTTTTTTTTTTTTTTTTTTTTTTTTTTTTTTTTTTTTGTCATGATTAAAGCGAAGATAACAATTACAAATTAGATATTATGAAAAACAAATTGACTAGCAACTGCAATAGTGGAAATAGTGAATTCGCGAAATAGTTACTTATACTATCAGTTTTATAAATATAAAAATTTGCAAAATACAAAGAAAAGGTAAGTATTTTATGCTCTGTTATGCTTATTAAAATTTAAAAAAATAATAAAAATGGATTATTTATTTATTTATTTATTTTTCATATATATAACTCAGAAAAGGAGAAAATGTCTAGCTAATAAACAATGAAGCTTTTATTATTATTGTTGTTGTTGTTTTTGTTATTGAATTTTGAATCCTATTTTCCTCATTACTAAAAAAAAAATCCCGATAACGGAGGAGTTTTTTAAAAAGTAATATTTCTTGTGACACAAAATCTTCTAACTATAAATTTCCGCTGTGACACTACCGTACGCCCCCTGAAATTATCATGCATCGAGTGATCTATCCCGAGGGAAGAGTCCCGTTTTTATCCCGGAGCTCCAAAGGGTATGGTGACGTCACATTCGGGATAGTGTTCTGAGGAAACGCGATTCGGACAAGCGACGACACCAGTAATTAGGTTGACGCTCCATACGGCGACGTTTTAAGGCCCTGAAAGGTGGCCCGGACGTGCTCGGGCCCCAAGAACACGGATACAGTTTCAGCAGTCTTGCAAAAGAAATTCTTTTTTCTCCTTCCGGATTTCTCCCGATGGAGGGGAATTTATGTGTCGAGAAAGGGTTTGTGAGGGAAAATGATGGGGAAATGCCTTACAGAGGTTTCAGTAAAGCATATTGTTACTAATATTTTTTTTGCCGAGAAAATGTATTTCTATATACCGTATTTCCGCATTTATTTTTCACACATTACTTGTTTCAAGCTGTGAAAATGACACGATTTTTTTTTTTTTTAACCACCGGTGTTTATTCTTGCAGAGTACCGCAATAAGCAGACGAATAATTTTAGCAGAAATTATACGTGCCAAAATAATTTTTAAAAATGCCATGATCCAATAAGAAATATACCCTTTTACAGGTTTGCATAACTTACATAACGATCAACTGAAATACGTCCATAGTAAAAATTTAATATTGGTTATATTGGGATCCAATATTCCGCCGATATTGTATTAATAGAGAATGTTTTTTATAAAATATAAGTGTTGGTTAAATATCAGAAATTTGGTACTGAAACCACTGAATTGCAGAACACCACACAATAAGCAGATGAGACTTAAAATATGTCACTATACACCATAAAAAATTGCTGCAGTAATTGTACTGCAGCAGAGATTCCAGCAATGTCCGTAAAAAAAAACGGACTTTGTTCCTAGATTTAATGGACTTTGCCTTTAAAGAAATGGGTTTTGCAGGTAAAACATAAAATTTACGGAAGTTGATCGTCTATCTAAAAAAGGGACATTTTCGGAAAATTTACTGGAGTATTCACGGAAAATACCGTGAATATACATTTTTTTTCAAAGTACAAGAATTCGTTAAAAAATTCTCATCACAATAATATATATATATGATGTATACACTTCCTATAGGGCAAACCAATATTGTTTATTATTGGTACCTCAATATTGCAGCGATATCGTATTCATAATAAATACTTCCATTATGATACGAATATTAATTAAATATGAGATTTACATTCAAAATATTGCCAACACTTTCTTTTTTTTTTTTTTTTTTTTTTTTTTTTTACTTAATTACAATTTTATGAACTTACTGATGACTACACTGTAAAAAAACGGACGATTTTACGGAAGTATTACTGGTAATCTGGACGCCAGTACTATTTACTGTTTTTTAACGAAAAAATTTCCGTAAATTCCGGAAAAAACTCGATAAAAATGGAATTTTTCCGTTAAAAAAAAGTAAATAGTACTGGCGTCCAGATTACCAGTAATACTTCCGTAAAATCGTCCGCTTTTAGGTGCGTTCGTAATTATGTAAATACGTAGCACCTATTGTTGTCGCTCAGTCCGTCCGTCTGCCCGTCCGTCTGTCCGTCTGTCTGTCTGTCTGTCCGTCTGTCTGTCCGTCCGCATATAACAACGCAAAAACTACCCAACCGAATCGCTTGAAATTTAAAATACATAATTATACCATAATTTTGTCGAGTCATTTCAAATTTTATGAAAATCGGATGAATAAATCAATTACAGGGACAATCAAAAGGATTCCGTTACATTACGGTCAATGGGGAAAAAAATTTCAAATGCATTTTAATCGTTTGAAATTTAAAACATATAATTATTACGTAATTTTATCGAATCATTTCAAATGTTATGAAAGTCGGATGCATAGATCATTTACAGGAACAATCAAAGGTATTCCATTACATTACGGTCAATGGGAAAAAAGTTTCAAATGCATTTTTATGATGTTACACTCATTCGAACATAATAGAATTGGCATGAATCTATAAAATATATACTAAAATATGCATTCTGTACAATCTGTGATGCAAATAATTTTTATTATTAAATTACAGGGTCACACAAAAGTATTCCACTACATAATGCTACACGGAGAAACATTGTTTGGGGCGTGTTTTAATTATATTCACCTAATTCACATTTTATGAATAAGATATACGTTGCTGAGGTGTAATAAAATTACTTTCTGCATATTTACAGAAACACAAAGATTTCGACTACTATACTCTATCCGAAGTACGCTCTACTATATTAGCAAGATCTGAATATTTTTAAAACTTCGTTATCGTACGAACGCACCTCATTTGCTACGTTCACGTGCAATTTCCAACTTGTTTTTTTTTACAGTGTAAATAGTTAAAATTTTACAATCTTCAGAGCTCCACACATTTTACATTAATTATTTTTATTTTACTGCCTCTTTTTATTACATACTTTTACTATTTACTTATTTTTTGTTATCTCTTTATTTAAATGGATTATTTACATAAAATTTTCCTTTTTATTTAAATTTATTATTTATATTATATTTTTATATTTTTATTTAAATTTCCTATTTGTGTGTCTATTTAAATGAGTAATTTCATACTAAATGAACAAATAAGCACAAATCACACATTTTTGTGTGGTTGCATGTACGTAGTATTTTACAGGCGCCAAAACATGGATAATAAATCACTTACTGCAGCATAATTACGCTATTAATCGTTTACAGTTATAGTAGTGAATAGTCAATAAAATGCAGCTGCAATGGACGTATTTATAAGCAGTAAACGTATTTATAAGCTAAACGTGCTTACTCCTTCAAAACCGACCGGACAGCTGAAATTCCAGCCAGGCCAGCGTAATGCATTTAGTGTGCAGGAAAAGAGTAATGCGGCTCCAGAATTCCTGGATGTTGGAGATCGAAGCCTTTTCCTCCCCTCTGACTAATTAATGGCATCAATTAATTAGTGAGTGCTTCCTAAGTGACAGTGATGCAGGACTGCTTGTTGGCCACGGTATTGGATTGTCCAGGGACAGTAAGCGTTGTTTATCCACTCCCTTATAAGGAGTAAATGGATACCGAAAACACAATGGAATTCTTGACCACTAGGTGAGTTTAATTGTTTGGGTCCGGCAAAATATTTAGCTATAGGCTCAATGCATAGATAAAGAGTTATTTTGTGAGCGTTTATTTGTGGTGAAATCGATTTTAATATGGTATCTAAAGTTTGAATAAGGAAATTTTCAAAAGTTGGAATTTTTCAATATAGGCGAGTTTCGTTGTGTCCAAATAGGTTTAGTATTGCAGACAAGAATTATTTTATAATCTGCTTTATGATGGAGTTGACACTGAAACCAAGTTAATTAATGAAATATATATAAATGTACGAAAAGTAATTAAAAAAGATAGAACAAAAGTAGACGAATTTAATATTTTCAATCTCTTATGAAGAGAAAATTAATAAAAACACAATGGAATTCTTGATCACCAGGTGAGTTTAAATGTTTAAGTAGGGAAAAAAATCAGCTAAAGGCTCAATGCGTTGATAAATAGTAACATCATGGGAATTTTTTTATAGTAAAATTGTTCTCAGTGATATGCGTAAAACAAAAATGAGTAGATTTAAAAAAATTAAAAATCTTCATCATTAGCTGAGTTTGATTGTGTCCAAAGTTGGTGTAGTGACAAAGAATTTATTTTATGGATATTTATTTTTATGAACCAACTGACCCACCTGATGTTTTTCGAGCCTGTGATAACAACATTAAATATTACCAAAAATCAGCGTTGACTAAATGAATGCATTTAGATGAAGATTTTTGTAAATTATTCTAATGCTGGGTTTCAATGTCTTTATCAACATACACTTTTGAATTTGTATCATTTTACAGTTTTAAATCAAAATCTATCGAAGCGAATCCCATTGCCGACGGCAGCGTACACCCGACGTGCTAAACGCACTCCTGTCTATCTTGATTACATATTTTTAACAAAATACTAGCTTC
>OZ025297.1:136802623-136980466 GCA_964019185.1 Maratus speculifer | reverse complement strand
ATCTGCATATACATACAAACATTACATGTATGTGCATATGTATGTGTGACACTTTTATCGTTTTAAAGCTTTGTGTAAGCCTAATCAACACAATCAAAATGCGAAGTAACTATTTCATGCACTATATATTTCTATATTTATATGTATGATATTCACTAATCAAAAAAGCTATATGTTTTTTGCCCTTCGATGACATTCGATTGGTAAGTACTGACCTCGTATATAAATGTCTATATTGAAAAATATAATTTTTTTTTTAAATCTAAAACATATTTTTATCTCGATTTTATAAAAGAAAATATATATTTATATTTCAAAAGAAGACCGCCACACCCTCTGTAAAAAAATTATGTCGAAATATGACGCCTCACCTAGCATCCCACGAAATTGCCCACAGATGAAAATTATCTTTTATCCACATAAATTTCATATCCCAGGCGTTAGAAATTTGACACCAGCGACTTCCTCACTGAAGCCCCGTGCCTTTAGAAGAACACATTAATTTTCTTTGGGCTTCAAATGCATCGCTTCGTGGTTTTAAATGCGCACAATGAGCTTGTTCCCTCCAGCGACAAGATAAGATTTAAAAGGAATGTTTCAAAGTTTTTGGGGATGCAATCACTCTCAAAAAGTGAAAAACACCATTTTTGCTAGTGGCAATTTGGGGAGGAGCAGGGGGGGAGAGTTGATAGAAAAAAACTGAATTCAAAGATTTTCTTTATCCGGTGTCATAAAAAAAAAAAAAAAAAAAAAAAACTGAATATCTTTTTTTTTTAAGTCTAGCGATTGTAATAATATTTATTTTAATATGGCGCTTTGTTTTGTACAATTAAAATTCTAAAATTATCTTTATAAAAACATAAAATGTAAGAAAAAAAAATAAATATTATGCGATGTTATTCTGATGTATTATTTTTTTTATTCTTTGTACTTATCTTTATCGACTTTACCTTTGCTTTCAATTGGAATCTTTAAATGTTCTAGGTCTTAAGAATTTTGCGAATAAAGGGTGGGGGGGGGGGGGGGAATTAAGGCAATTATTTTTACAGCACATAGGAAGTTTGCAAATAACTTGGTATGATATGCATGTAATCAAATTCCATGTAACCCAAATGTATTGTATAATTTTAATGTTGAATGAGACAATTTTAATGTTGAATATCACATAAATACAAAAAATATCTGCTAATTTATATTACTATAGCGAATTTATATAAATCTTTAAAACAACTGGCTTTAAATATGAACTTTAAAAATAATATTTCGTCTTAATTTTGTAAAACATCAAAAAAAGAAACGAAAAGTCATATCTGTATACATATTAATAGTAATTGTTTTACAAAAATAATTTAAAGATTGAATAATTTAAAATAACAAATTAGTTCTCATTAATGGGAATTTCGCTGCATTCTACGATAAAATTAAATTATGTTTGCTTGAAATAACACTATATACATATATCAAGCCATGCATGCTTGAGAGATTTGGAGAATTTTCTTGTCAAGCTTAATGGACCACTAGGCTTTCGAAAAATATCTTTACACGTGCAAATACTACGCTTCCATCTCGATGCACATCTAAACCCATTTTTAAAATTTATGTTGAGTGGAAAAGAGAAGAAAAAAAATACGTGATTTAACGGGGAATTCTTACGGGGTACTTAACGAAATAAGTTCCGTAAAAATTCACCATCTTTCTCGACAAGAAAGACTCAATTAACTCTACCTAAATTCTCAGAAACCTCCGGCGTATTATTATATCTTGTATCTTTTTGCAACAGACACCACGTTGCCATGGTTACAATGGGCATCGCTTAAAATAATATGCTCTTGTGTCTCTCCAGTTGCTGTTTACTGCAGCCAAGGGACCGCAGTGGGGCTCCATTTTTCATAATTTGAGGGTGGAGGGAAAACTGTCCACACTCATAATCGGTAATTGGGAGCCCCCTCTTTTTTTTTGGGGGGGGGGGGGATCGATGGGTCCACTCTTAGTGATGTCACATGTGCATGCACACACGCACGCTGCCAGTGGGATTTAGAAGTTTACTTTTGGTGAAATCGATATTCTTTTTGAAGACAATGAAGAAAGTGGATTGGAAGTAATGGGAAACATTGAAAATCTCACTGAAACGATAAGTTACAATGCTTTTTTTAAACATAATGGCATAAAATTTTCTAGGGAATGAAAAATACTTTCATAATGAGTAAAGTATGTATAGTTTTCTTTCTAATTATTAAAAAGGCATAAGGAAGATTTTAAAAACAGAAAAATAGTTTATTTAACTGTTGACATGTTTCAACTGATCACCCAGTCATTTTCAAAACAAATAAAAAAAAATTATACTCCAAAGTTGCACGTTCTATGGTACATTGAACAAAACGCCTTCATTCAGTTTTTCATGTGACCACGTTATGTTTTTCATTTTACTGGAATTTTATTTCTATTTTTTGAAACCATTGAGCAACTCGTGCCATAGTTTTGTTAGGTTGAATAATTTTGTATCGTTTCATATGGAATTTTTACGTGTTAGAATGTCTATTGTTTCTTTTATAATGAATAGATGCGTTCGTGTGTCACATGAAAAACTGAGTGAGGGGGATTTAGTTCAATGCACTGTAGATGTGCAACTTTGGTAAATACTTTTTTATTTATTTTTGAAAATGACTATGTGATGAGTTGAAACATGTCAATAGTTAAATAAAACTATTTTTCTGTTTTTAAAAACTTCGTTACATCTTCTTAGCAATTAGGAAGAATGTATTCACACATTATGCTTTTCTATGGCAAATCCAATGATTTTCAATTTTTTTCCCCTGATAGAAAATGACACATTTGATTAATGGAATTCAATGATAAATGAATACTAAAATTTACCGGTTAAATTATTCGTATTGTTTTGAAATTTTGTCTACGCATTTGTCAGATTTTTTAAATTATTATTGTAAATTTTGGAGATTTTTTTATAAATGTGTTTCAATAATATAAACTAATTTGTTTTAGAGATTTACTTATTTCAAATGTATTTATTTCATTTTCTTTTTTTCTCTTAATGGTTGCTAAGCAACCATTCATCTTAATCCTTATCCTTATAATGTTATAAATTTGAAAGCGTGTACGAAAATTTAAATGAAGTCAACATCAAAACTGATGAATTAATTAATGTCTTTATATCTTTACGTATAGATATAACATAGCCCAGAAAAAAACATAGGCTATGTTTTATTAATCTTATTCAAATATTTTCCTTAATAATTCAAAATTTTCTTCTTTTTCATATAGAATCAATCGGGATTTTTTAAATAAAATTCAATCAATTTCCTTTATCGTTGCCAAAAAAAATCAAAATTTGGAATAATAATTTTTCAACAGCAATAAGTTTCGATTGAGCAATTTCCATTCGAAAAATTAAACTAAGAAAAAAAAAATATGACGTCAGAATTAAAATAAAAATAGATATAGTACTTTTTGTTAAATATTAAACACGGATATTTGTTTCGTTAATAAGAATTTTTCTGACAAAAATGGGGAGATAATTAGAAATAAAAGAAATAAAAAAGAATTATATTTTTAATATATATTTCACTTAGTAAAATATGACGTCATATTTAAACAAAAACAGGTATTTTATAGTAGACGTTAAAAATACCAGAAACATGGATACCAATAACTCATGAATAATGACGTCATTGCCGAAACTTCAGTGAAGGCTTACTTTGGAGACATGAAATTTATTGTTTTTCACCTGTCAGTTTGTTCTTCTGTATGTCTGTCCCGCTATAACTGCCGCAAAATGCAATCAAAACATTTTTTTTTTTTTTTCGGAAACAAAATTGTAAAACTCTAGATTACTGAGTTTATACTTACAAAAGTTCCTGATACATCAGATTTAGATGTTTGTGGTTGGCAGATATATAGAAGTATGAGGATAATGAAAAATATTTGTCCAAACTGTTACTTATCCTTATAAATCCAAATGTATAAAGAAATGCAAGATATACAATAACCATTATCACAATTATTAGAAAGTGACAAATTTAAATTAAGTGAGGCTACGGGGGATTCAGGGGGGGGGGGGCCTGAAGAAATCTACTATGTTATAATAAAAAAGAAAAATAATAGATCATGAAAATTTCAGAATATCCTAACATAACTAAATTTTTAATTTAGCGCTTTTGATGGCTGAAAACTTCTAATTCTTATTTTATTCTTATAAATAATTACGTAATTTGAAATTTTTAAATTACAGTTTCCAGGAAGTTGAATATTCCCCAAAGTGTGTTTAAAAAAAAATATGTGCAAAGCTGACGTTGAGGCTCCTGATCTGCAGATTTACTAGTATATGTATAATTTTAATTGCAATAACCCCACCTGTCGAAAATAATCAATTAAATTAAGTATTTAAGTATTAACGTTTTTAAATTTATTTAAAAAAAGCATTAATTTCGATCTGCATAACAGTGGTCAATAAGCAAAGAAAATCGTCAAAGATTTAACTATTTATAGCAATTTTTTTCATTTCTGACTATTTCAGTTTTTAATCACTTAGTTCAATTGCATGTCTTTTAAACATCACTTAGTTCAATTGCATGTCTTTTAAACTTGTTTATTATTTATTTCTTTGCATTATAGTGATTAACTTTAAATTTTGTTTTGAAATGTCAGTCGGAAACAAATGCTCAAGTATTTACATTATTTCAAGCGAAAACGTGTTGGTTTTTAACAATTGGTGGATTTAAAGAAATTGTATTTGAAAATTATTTTTAAAATCATAAAACTGAGTAAAAGTAGATACAGTTATGAAACAAATAAAATTTGTAAAAACATCCTTTTTTTCCTTAAAATTAAATTGGACAAAGTCTAGAAGTTAAAAAAAAACTGCACCAGAAACGAAATTTTATGATTAATTCGTTGCCACTGGCAAAATGTCACCAGAGTTACTTACGAGCATGGTTTTACTTTATAATATAGATACCATTCTTACTTATTGAAAACCTACCTACATTTAGGAACTACAGTTGTAAACTTTGTAACATTTACCCATAAATATTGTTACCATATGTATTTTTAACTTAAAATCAAAATATTTGGAATATTCTTATTTTTTGTGGTTTTCCATATTTTTTGGGAGGCAAAATTATAGCTTTCTAGTAACTTTAAAAACAAAAAATGATTATCTCGAAACTGTAACAGTGTCTTTTAAATATATTCTTATAGATATTATTTTTTTTAAATATTGCAAAATTAAATATAAATATTAAAATATTTTCACAAGAAAATAGTATGGTCACTATTACTATGAGCACAAACGCTTTTATTCGATGTCCAAACATAATAACAACTTGCTAAAAGAGTTCTTTATTAAAAGCTCCGAGACAATTAAGAAATAAAAATAATACTGCGGCTTGTAATAAATAAATCAAGCATATACAACTTCCCTCATAGCATGCATAGTCACTGTGACGTCACTGTGAGTCACTTTGGTCACATCACATCTGTGACCAAAATGCCACCACTCAGTGACGTCTCATTGTGACTGAGATGTGACTTTTTTAAAAATCTTTAGAAAATTACAAAAATTCTTCAAAACATGTTATTTACTTTAAAAAACATGTTTCTGGCAATTTAAATATCGTCGCTTTTGTCACAGTTCCGTCACAATGTTAATGTCAAAGTAGTCACAAATGACACATTTTTCACAAATTTGTCACATTGTGATTACTTTGTGAAGTGGCCACAAACGAGCTCTAAAACGGCCATAATGACTTCACATTTTAGTCACTGTGACTTCACATCGACGGTCACAAAGTCACAATGTGACTTCACAACGACGTCGCAGTGACGTCACCGTGCCTTACGGGTTTTGCCTCCCCAGTTGTAAAATAATGTATTGGAATTTAGTTTTTTGATTTCTCTGTTTATTTTACTACCGGAAGTTTTCATACTAAATAACTGTAAATTGCAAATTTCGAAAACAGAGTAGTTTTTTCGTGTTATTATTTATTTATCAGTTTGGTTAAATCGTAGTGTTTAGTTTTCCACATAAGACTTTTGAGTAAGAGACATTAAATTGGATATAGTACTTTTTTTCAAACATTGTACATTTACCTTGCCTCCACATTTTTATCGGCTTTTTTTCTGAAAATCAAGGAAAAAAAATGAATAATAAAAACAAAAAGAATGGCAGTCGATATGCACTTAACTTCTATATTTCGCATCATATTTTCCCGATATGTTCGATTCCGCCCGGTATCGACTCTCAATTTTTCAGCACGATATTTTTTTTCCTTTTTTACTTTCGTGGCGCTGTTTCATCATTTTTATTTGCGCAAGGGTAAATCTTGTGGAGCCAATGCCCCATGAAAACTTCCCCTGTTCCTATAGTTCATCGCAGTCGAATCAAAGATTTCCATGCATTTCTTTTTCTTATTCTCCCCCTATACTTTTTTTCTGATTTTTCTTCTTTTTCCGCCAAGAAAAACACAAATTGCAAAATCAATGTGACCGAAAACTCAGGTAAAGGATTCTTGGGGCACAAAGAAGAGTCCGATTCACTCCCGTTAAGAAAATGCATCTCGTCTGAAGGGGGCTGTCGCCAAAGAATTGATTCGTTCTTTTCGTAAATGCATATATATAATAATATTCTACCATTTTTACATATTTATGGGCAGCCAAATGTTATTTTTCCTGTTCACACACATTATTCTCTGGCACATTATTTTTTGCCATTTGCTCGCTTGTTTTTTCTTAATCGGTAGTAAATAATGTAAAAATTTAATAACAAAGATCTAGATTTAAAAAAAAAAAAAAAAGTTGAATAATTCTTTAGAGCACTCAGAAAAATGACAGTTTCAAATTTGATTATCTATGTCTTTCATTTTTGTTATGAAACTTTACTTGTTGTTTCAAATATAACGACTTTTCAATTCTAAAATACCAGAAATACTCAGTTTCAAACAAAATTACTTTTTGTTCGTTAAACATAGTAAATTTTACCAGGATAGTTGAATTTATCCACATTATTTCCTTTATTATGATTTCGAACGAAACGCTCCTTTCAGTAATAATTTATAACATGAAATGCGGCGAACTACATTTTTATTGTATTCGCCAAGTAACACCTGCAGGCGATGTGCCCAGGCAGGGTTCGAACCGGAGAACCCACGGTCAGAAAGGGTACTCTGAGAGGGGGGGGGATATTTGATTTTTAACTGGTAGAATTAATAAACAATTTTAACTTAAAAATTTCTCTTTCTCTTCTTTATCTCTTTCTCGCTCTCTGTATATGCGTATGCGTTTATTTCTTTAGAAGAACTGTTCATTGAATTTGTTGCATTTCTTTCAGCAAAGCTAAGTTCTTCAAAATATTCTGTAGAAAGTCTCACTTTCTAAATGGGAATTTTTTAGAAAGTGATCAAGTCTCTGAGTCGAAAGAAAGAAAAATCTAGAGTAAAATCTTTTGTAACTAAAGAAGAAAGTAGATAAATTTTGCAGAAAAAAAGTGAATTTTCTCAAGAGAGATATTCAAGAGAGATTTGTACTGAATATATTTTATAGGAGAAAAATTCAAGTACTGAATGACCTTACTAAATTTGAAAACATTCTCGTATTTTTATAACTTTTCAACCGTTTATAATATTTATTTAGAAATGCATTTTTGTTTATGCAACCATTGAAATTACGTTGCAATTTTGATTTGATTTTTAGAAACCAGGAGTAAATGTTACTAAAAATTAACAGCTATACCAAATTTAAATAATAATAGCATTAGTAACACAAGTCTAACAAAAAAATGGGATAATAAATCCTTTTAGTAATTAATAAACTAAATATTAAATCTCACTAGAAACAACGATTTAAGATTCTAAAGTGATTCCGTTATCGGTAATACTTGTATTTTCAAGCACTGTGATATCATTTAAAAATTTATCTTCCGTTTGATAAGTAAAATTTAATATTCTTTTTAAAGATAGGCATAGAAAAAGTTTAATAATTATTATTAATACTTCTTTGTTATAGCAGACTCTGCCATTACGATTAGGCCAAGAATGCAATTACGAAATTGCCCAAGTCATCGAGAAGCTTATTATATACATCATATATATGCACCATACTATAATTTCCAAACGCTCATATGTGAATCATATATGTCAATCTGTGCGTAATATGTACGTCTTATACACACGTCTTATACATATTAAATGTACGTCATATATGATTGCAACTAGTATATATATGTCATGGAATGTTATAATGTATGTTATATATGTCTTATAATTCGCTAATACATCTTGGTCGCTTGGCGATTTATTTTCGGGGGCCGGTATAAGAAATAAGTACCTGATTAATTTTCAATTCAGATAAGATCTTTTATTTTCTTAATCTTAAATTGTGTGCTCTGTTTTTATAGATTGGAATTCCAAGAAAATTTTAAATGTAATGAATTGATAGATAAATAAGAATTCGACGTTAAAAATACGTTTATTGCAATTCTTCAATTTTTTTTATATATTTCTTTTAGAATATATTAGAATTTCGAGATATCTTTGATCTCACGAATAAAAAAAAAGTAAGTATTTGATGTTTAAAAAATATTTTATTGCAATTGTTCAGATTTTTAAAAATATTCATTTTCTTGGGAACAATGTTGACTGCATCCGGTGGCAATAATGCTGTTATAAATCATAAAAGTATTCTGTTAATTCATTGTTTCAGCCTGGAAGAATGATTTTAAATTATTATATTAGCAAAAAGATTAATACACATGAATAGCCTCGGATAAGTATTAATTAAATTTAAAAAAAAAAGAAAGAAAAGAAAAAAAAAAAGCTCTGAGATTTTTAATCAAGGTTTATATACATATTTTCTATGTGCGTGCTCTAGAATGGGTTTTTAATGCAATGAATGAATAAATTTTATAGGGGAGGGGGGGGATCCACGTTAGGTACAATGGTGGTTTTTTTATCATTATTATTGTTTCAATATGTATTCCAATTGTTCAAGTTCTTGCTGTGCGTATTCCCAATAGACCTATATTTTATTTACGTAACGTTTCGTTCATTTCTATCTGAATGATTAAAAAAGCTTCTTTTCTTCTCTGGAATTCATTTATTCATCCAAAGGCTCAATCATTCATTTATTTCTCTCTGATATAGAACAATTGCCAATAGTTATTTCATTCACTGGGGTATATATAAAAAAGAAATCTATTCCCTTTTTTCTTCTACATATTGCAGAGCGATTGCTCGCGTTTTTATATTTCATTGATGTCAAGACGAAGTTGAAAAATGACATGATAGGATTCCAATTTCTCTCCTCATTACCATTTTCTAGAGAGGTACGTGGAGGTAGCTCATTGGCCGACGGGGAGCATAAATACCCAGATTAAATTCTCTGTGCTTGGAATGCGTAATAGTGTGGTTTGGGGCCAATTTTTAAAGAAAGATGGGTCGTTTAATTACCCGATAACACTGTGGAGTATAATCCTCCGCCTTTCTTATGCGAAAGCTCTCTTTTTTTGTGTGTAATTGGTAATAAGAGAATATATTATGGCATAGGAAAAAAAGTTTGGGTTGGGGGATATTAAGTCTTAGCTCACTGTTAAATGTTATTTTATAAAGACTTAGCTACTCTAAATGTTAATGTTGTTGTTTTATTTTATTTTTTTCTTTTCTGAGAGGCATTTGAAAAAATTATTTTAAAATGACTAAACATTAATTATCTTTATGTTGTATTATTGTATCTGTATCTATTGTATCTAATAATGATAATCTGACAAGAAGAAAACATTACATTTGATGTTATAATTTTAAAAAATAGGATATATTTGTCCTTTAGTAGTCGAAGATAGCTTTTTTATTATAGAATAATAAAATTTGAAGTAATAAAAATTTATAGATAAATCATTTTAATTGTTTTTAAAGAGCTCTTTCATTCTTGTTTGAGATCCTTGTTAAAGATATATTTTACATTTATAAGTAATAGAAAAAATGCATTTTAAAAATTAATTATGCGATATAATTAGTGACTTAATTACTTGCACATTAAATGATATCTTCTTATAATATGTTAGGTATGCAAACATTCTTAAAGCTGTTCTCAACTGCTCTGCTCAACAAGCGCAAAGCGTTTTACACATTTACAAATTTATTTTTTAATAGAAAGGTTAAAATTGGAAAGTCTGGCTATGGAAGCTATTTGTAATCAAAATGTGTTTCCTATTTTTTGATAAATAATTTAGCTATTGAGTTATAACCGAGTTTGAACTCGAGATGAACAAATTTTTCACCCCAGTTTGAGTAGTCATTCTTCTTTCGCGCGTAAATTCGGTTCTTAATACTCACTTTGGCTCTGTCTTCTCAAAGATCTATAGCATTTGCAAAATAATGGGAAAATGAGTGCGATTAGATGGTCTCTGAACAACAACACTTGCTAGTTTCATTGCATTTCCGAACAAAAATAAATTAAAACTTTTGTCATAAAACTGCCCTTTTTGATTTAAGAACAAGCTCAATAATTAATGATACATTATAAACTTTAAAACTTTAATTACTTTGAATATTTTTAGGGAGGTCAATACCCCATTTACTCACGTATAAATCATTCATTTATTTATTTATTTATTTATTTTTAAAGACGTTTAACCATTCCCGATACTAAAGATGAATTTTTTTTTTTTTTCTTTCAGCAAAAACATACTGAAATACAGAAAATTATATTTCTTAACAAAATAAACATAATTTCTCCCTCATCAAATATTTTCACAATTATGAAGGTCGCTGAAAAAAATAAAATAAAATAAAATAAAATAGACGATATTTGCACAAAATTTTAAAATGATCCATTTTACTACAGAAAAAAAATGAAAATAACAAAGAAAAAATATGATAGGGTGGATTTATGTTGTTTTGTTTTTTTATGCTTTTCAGTATCGTTAACTAAGTTGGCAAAAAATGTTAAATGAAGTAGCAGATGTTTTCTAATTAACTTCTTTTTTCATATATTCATTTATCGAATGCAAAAAATAAAAAATAAAAATAAAATAAAATAAAAATAAGAGAGAGAGAGAGAGAGAGAGAGAGAAAAGAAAAGAAATCATAAAAATTTTGATTTAGTTTTTAAATTAAAGGTTAAGAGTGTGATTCGCAATGTATTTCTAAAGTATGTGTTTAATTAAATTTTAAATTCATACATAAGGATACTACAACCCATGAAGGATTTTGACCTCCCTCGCAACACAATGCCTTGAAATTTGTCAAAATATCTTTTTTTTTCTTTCTTTTTCCTTTTCTTTTTCTTTTTTTTTTTTAATATAAACTGAAAGTTTCTTTAATTGCGAAAATGTTGACACCTCGTTTTTACCTATACGACAATTATACAGCGAGATATTGTAAAATTTGTTAATAGATCAAATGCAATTACTCATACAAATAAAAACTTTAAACTGATTTTTCACCGTGTTCATATTTTTATAAATTTCTTGTGCGATAAACAATAAGGTTTTATTGCTAATTTAGATAGAGGTTTAATTTTTCTTTTTACTTTTTCCCATGAGGTTTTTAATATTTTTGTGTATGGATATAACATTCAAGTTTATAGTTATATTTTAAAAAAGATTTAAATTGAGCTTGTTAAATTTCCTTCATTTTTTTATATACACGAGAGAAAAAAAAATCACATTAAATGTAAAATCCTATACATCTAAAAATCCATATGCAGTTTTATAGAGCATACTCTTATGAATGTGGGGGAAAAAAATCGAAATCAAAATATTCATACATATAAAAGTAGCGGGGATTTTTAAAAAGTTATTTTTTTTTTTTTTTAAATTTTAGTAACGCAGGCTGTTTTACAATTTTCTGAAATTTTATTATTAACTATCGTGCCTCCACATATATTACAATATTATTCAAAATTGAAGAGATGGTTTCAAAGGCACTGTGTCCCGTTATGAAGAGAGTGCAGTAATAACGAAGTTAAAAAATTTATTTTCCAGAAGAAATTTTTTAAAAGTACAAAACGCATTCCAAATCCATAAGATTAAAGTTTTCGAAATTTTTTTTTTAAATATGACCGCTAAGCGGCATTAAATAGTCTCTCACGAATCGTTCAAAATTATTTCTTCTAAGTGATCTTATCCAGCATTATCTGATATGATCCCTTAGCGCCAGACATATGATTATTCTCAATCCATCACTTTACCAATAACACAACGAAGCTTCAACAAGCACGCGTGAATACGCGAATTACTTATAAGAGGGAAATATTAAATTTTCTGTCAATGCATCGTTATTATTATATTTTTATCTGGACAAATGTGCCAGTTTTCCTAGCATTTTGAATATGTTCCCAAACCTTCCTGCCTAAATTACTTCTGCGAAATTGCCGAGCTGTCATTACATCGAATTTATGCCTAGTCTATAATGCCTGCCTTCATCGCTTGGGCCCCATTTTCCTTTCAAGGCAAGCAGTATTCAATTTGCCTCCATGATTTATCGGCGCTGGGCACCCCCTCGCTACCATGCCTCCCATTCGCATAGAAAATGGTGGTACGATCGAAATGAGTGACTAGCTGGGCTGGAGAATATTGCCCTTTTTTTTCTGAATGAGCATCGTCAAAATTTGTTATTATTCCATCCATATTATTCCAGCAAATATTTTTTTTTTAAATGCAACTATTTATGACAGATAATTATATTCTTATTGGTAGAACAATATAATTTCAGTAATGATGAAGAGCTAATTCTCTATTTAGTACAAGCGGTTTACTAAACAGACTTTTTGCATTGGTTATTATAAATATTTGCTCGTCAGGGATTATTAATTATGTCTTTATTAATAACTAACAAGCAAACATTTAAAAAGCTTGAATACAAATTTTTTAGCATTGACATAAGAATAAAAAAATTTCTTAGGCAGTAATTATAACACAATGCTGTTACCATGAAATCACATTAGTTTTAATCAACCATATTCAAGAGTGAAACATTCGGTGAAAGAATTCATGGTTCGCAGTCCAAAGACCCTACTGAACCAAGGACGTATGCAGAGCTTCGGAGCTATAGTCCCCCTCCCAAAGAAAAAATTCCGATAAGATCTGCAATTTTTTTTTTTTTTTTTTTTTTTTCGTAATCATAGGAATAATTTAAGTTGTTTCGATAATCCTGGATATTCTACTTCTCTGACCACTCTTGGGTAAATGATATTAGCGGTGAAAATTGAACAGAACATTTTTTATTTTTTATTTATTTATTATTATTATTATTTTGAGTGAAAATGTACGTTAATATTTAAAAATTGCTTCTGCTTCAGAAAATGGTCTCATCAAGATTGTACTGGACTAGTTCTGAGCCGAACTGAATCAGAAATCATGCTGAATCAAAGTTTGAACTGAAAGAAGTTATTTATTATATAGTTGTTTAGAATTGTCAAATAGTAATTCGACCATTTAATCATAGTGAATTATATAATAGTAGGTATTGACCATGTCGTATCAGAAAAAGTTTTCGCTTGATTTAGACCTTTTTATATTAATTTTGCTAATTCAACGAGGGTCAAGAATAGTATTAATAATTATGATAGAGCCATTCTTGTGATTTGTTTATTCTCTCCTTAATTTTAGGCCGTTTTCGTAAAAGATACAGTAAATTTGAGTTCAATTAATAAACAAAGGAAATAAATTAAAGAAAAATATATGCACTAACATCAGACACCTAAATAATTCAAAATATGAAATACCAAATTTCAAACTTTTACCTCAATTTTTTGGCAGGTTAAGTGTTTAAAATCGTGACTTTATGACGTCATAAACTTTAAATACTCAATTACTGAATTGCGTAAACGAAATATCCTTATAACTCTAAAAATGATAATCATATTAACTAAAAATTTAGTACATCAGAATAAGCGTCTCACCTCCAATTGAAATTATCTTTGAATTGAAATTTGAATGAGATACAGGGTCGTGAAAAATCGAAGAGTGTGTAAAATAGAATTATAAAATATCTTGGCTACTAATTATTCGATCAAGTCCACTCTTTATACAAAATGTATATATATATACATATATATTATTTTATTTTATATTCACTCCTTAAAGTAAACAATTTGAAAAATTCTTATGTATTTTTTATCAAAACGAATATTTCGGAAGTCCGAAAAAAATAGTTCCAAATAATCGAGGTTACTGATATTTAATAGGCTTCTTCTCAATATTATATATTAAGTACACACCAAATTGTACGTTTATATCAATTTGTTTGGGTATATAGCATTTACAGACACATAGATGGGCGGTATTTTTTCCCCCTAAAATTTGTTTTTTGGAATCTCCAGTGTACAAAATGTGTAAATCCGTTGAAAATTTTTTTCGATTTAAAAAACTATTACATGATCTACCTTATACTACGTATAATGGGTAAGTAATATTACGATATACTATATGGTTAAAAATTATTTTCACCCCCTTTTTTTTTTCCTCTCTTTCAGCTGAAAATGACAAATTTGATTAACGTCACTCAAACAGTCCCAAATAGTAAAAAAAAAAAAAAAAAAAAAAATGAATAAAAATGAATAAATAAAATACAAATTATAAATACAATAAAATATAAATATTTTTTAAAATAGTATTTTGAAAATATTTTTAGGATTTCATTTTTCTCAATTGATAAAAGAGAGAAAAAAAATCGTATTTCATACATTTCACAACAATACGAAACGATAAAAAGTTTCTTTGGGGGGTCAACTTCATTCATGATATATTTTCCAGACAAACCGATGCACAAAAGAGAGCAAAGATTCGGACCTTTGCTCTTTTGTCATAGAAAAATGAGGAGATCCTCCGAATAGAACAGAAGAGAAAAAAAAATAGGACGGCCATTTTACGACTGGAACATTTTTTTCCATCGATAATAGTCCGAAGGGAATGTGATAGAAATAAATAGCAAGCCTCGCGCATCATCTTTTATGACCAACCTGTGTATATGCATTGTTTATTCCTTCTAAAATTTAAAAAGTAAATTTAAACTTTAAACATAAAGAAAATACATATAGTCATCCAAAATTCATGGAAAGAGGAAAAAAATCAATAATTGGAAAAGTATAAACTGTAGCATAGTGCTTTTTTCGCAAAAATGTGCAGGAAAACATGGGATATATATGTGAAAAATCTGGGGGAGACCTACATCCAGCAGTGGATCGAAAACGGTTGATGATGATGATGATGATGACACAAGGTGTTTCAAAATTATGCAAAGAAAATGCGAAGGCAGGTAGAAAGGTCCTGAATAAGCAACTTTCATAAGAATGTGAGTGAAGAAATGCATCGTTGCGGCAATAGAAGGCATTATTAAGAGGCTATTTCATTCAAATGAAAAGAACCCGTTCTATAAAACTAATTATATGGAAGAAATTTATATGTTCGCTACTGAGAAAACCCCAGAAATTCAGAAATTGTTAAGAAGTGCTTAATGTTTCATTAATTGACTTTTACAAATTCTAAAACCTCTATTATATGATTAATAAGAGAAATTAAAGTTATTTATTTAATCTATAAAAATGAAATAAATTTGTGCATAGCTTTATTCACTGCTCATTACATTCTTACGAAAAAAATCTGTAAGAAAAATTTGCTTTTGCTTGCGATTGCATGTAATTTGTTTCTTCAATGTGAAGTTTTAACCCTGGCAGTACTTTAAATCCTTTTGAATAATCTTTTTGACAAAAAAATTGTGTGGCTGTTTATTGTATTTTGTCAATTCATAGAATCTTAAAATCTCAAATCTTCCGGGGTTGTGATCTCAGATAAATATAGGGGGAGGAAGGATTTCCCCCTACTCACCCCCTAAATTTATCTTGATCACAAAATTTGTGACACATTGCCATGATAAATTTAGAGGCTTTTCACCTTCTCTTTTTTTTTTCTTTTTTTTTCTTTTTTTTTTTTTTTCCTTTCCGTTAAAAAATAAAAAATAATTTTTCATCCTTTTTCGCCAAAATTACTATCCGCTATTCGGAGTATCCGTTTTTCAAAGGTCAAGCATACAAAAATTTAAGTTTTGGGAGTGGGGACTGGAAAACTGTCCATTAAATACAGGTGTCCGCCATTCGGGAATGTCCGTTATGGAGATTTTACTGTATTACGTACATATATTTATGCACTTTGTGTGTTATGATAAATTATTAAAAAGTGCAAAAATTAATCCTCTTCTTTTAATTTCAGGTTTATTAACGCAAGGAGAAGAATCGTACAACCAATGATCGATCAGTCAAATAGAGCAGGTAATTTTCTCTTCTCTATTCAAACTATTTATTTTTATAACAAAAAATCTTTACATTTTACAAGTTTTATTATAAATATAAAATGCATGATTTTGTTTATTTGTTTTTCGTAAATAAAATTAAAAACGGCGAGAAAAACAAAATATTTAGTTTAAAGTGTCGATAACTAGAGTTATGCACGCTGATACACTGTTTAGTTTTATTGCATCATGCCAATATTTACATTATAATCTTTTTACCACAAGTTCAAATATTTTAAAAAAAAAATCATGTTAAAAAATTAATGTACATTATTAACATGTACATATCCCATTTGAATTTTCATAAAGGGCTAAAGGATATTTTTTTTAACTAGAAATTTTCGATATTTAAATATACATTAAATATTGTTGACATACCAGGAAAATAGGTAAAGAAAAAGAAAATCGGAACTATTATCCAGTGTTAAGGACAAAGAAATCCAAAATTACTCATCTTATTACAAGAATAGTTTCTCAAAATCTTCGAACTACTTGAAACCTGCAGCTAATTTTGAAAACAATAATTTTGTAGCTGTATTAATCAGTTTAGCATTGTATACGGTCGGCTCATATGTTAATGTCTACAGACATGTTTTAACTGCACAAAAATAAAAAATAAATAAAATAATTTCGCTTAAATAAATTATGAAATAAAAATTCTAATACATGGTAGTAATTCGAAAGATGGACAATATAAGGATATTTTACTATAAATCAAATGTCTAGCATTTTGCATAAGAAAAGAAATATCTATATTAATGACAGATTTTGCTCATCTTTCTAAGATATTAAAAAAGATTTCCTTTAAAATAAATGGAACAGAATTTTAAATATAATAAATTTAACACTTTCTCTTTAAATCGGCGGCATAAAAAGAAAGCTATACAATAAAAACTGTTTTAAATTAAAGAAAAAACTATGGTACAGAAATTGTTTATGTTATAAATTATTTCATCTGGTAAAGCAGAAATCGTATACACTTTAAAGTAGAAACTTCTACCTTAAATTATCAATTGCTTCACCTTATAATCCTTGCGTCAACCTTAAATTATTATTTTCTTGATTTCAATCGTACTATTATAATACATGCTATCAATTATTTGCTCTCAAGCTACCTATTTCATAGCTTACTGACAATCCCTCTCAAACTTATAGTTATCGTCTCGCTGCTTTTTCTTTACCTTTGAAAATTTTTATTGAATTTCCCGAATGAATAAAGTCCAATGTAGCTTGCCCTCTTTTTTGAGTGAAACTAATTTTAAAATTCACAGGTGACTAATTTACCAATGTTTCGTGCATTCATCACTTTCTGTGATATCGGTTTTACTATTGAAATTTTTCTATTCCACAATTATCTAAAATTTTCACGGACTGCTTATTTTACTTCAAATATTTTCACTCTCTCACTCTATCGTGAAAATAATTTCCAATCGTGTCTTCAATTCTTTGTTCATCATTTTCATCGTCATAGATCATTGGTTTTACCATTAATTTTTTTCTCTCTCTGGAAAGAACCTGCACGTAAAGGTTAATGTAAAAGTGAGTGTGAAGAAAAACAGAATATCTTACTATAAATACGATTTGTATCCCTGCAGAATTCACTTCTATGTATAGCAAAAGAGAAAAAAAATCAAGGAGTAGGGAGAGAGAGATTGTGCTTAATGGCGGAGACCCTGAAAACCCGAAACCAGAAACTGAGATAGGCTCCCGTTTCAGTCTCATTAGAAAACGCATCAATCATTCCTTCTTGGACAGCTCCTTTTTTTATTTCTCTCTCTTTGATTTTTTTCCCTATTTTCAGGATAACTCTCAAAAGCCCACGCTTTATGTAGACCCCTGAAAAGGGAACTTTAGCACAGAGAAAAGCTAAGGAGAAAGGAAATTGGGACTTAGGTTGTAGGTTAGATTTTTTTTTTTTTCCAACGCTTCGATTTTCATCAAATAAGTGTGTTTAAAAAGGGGTTGTGTTCAAATCCAGTCATTAAAGCATTTAATACCTAAACCATGCATTGCATCACGAGGAGTAGCAAGATAAAAAATAAATTTTTTGAAAAATAACAATACCTAAACCATGCATTGCATCACGAGGAGTAGAAAGATAAAAAATAAAATTTTTGAAAAATAACAAGCTGTAATTATTTTACGAAGCATGCTTTTCACTTCTTTTACATAAAACAGTTACTATTTGTCATTATTTGATGTTAAATATTTTAATGAAATATGTTGATGCTATAAATGAGAGGAGATTTGGAGCTGAATTTACAGTCTACTTGGAAACAATACTTTAAGAGTCAGAAAATTACTAAAATTTCAGACCGATTTCGGTAGCATTAAGACACTGCCGATGGTAAGCTTAATACCACAGAAACAAATCAGTAATTTTAGTAAATCTCCTGGTGGTTCAAGAGTTGTTTTTATGTACTGCATTTTCAGGAAACTGTAATGTTTTACAAAAATATTTTATTTATGAGCTATTCAGTGCTAGATTAAGCCACCTAGAAGCTCTTCTGCAGTTTTAGTTTCGAGGTTTTCCGTCCTTGATTTCCAAAATCATACTTTAACTTACAATGATTCTAGTTTATTTTTTACTCATCTAGCTCTCAACTCTGTTCATCCGTCTAAAAACATTACAAACAAATTTTTTGGACTTCAACAAGATTGGATTTTAATGAACATTATAAACCAATTTTATTTTACCTATAATAATATTTTAGCATTCGGATGTTTTTCTTACAAACCAACATTTGGACACGATACTTGTGCTTATTTTTATTAATAAAAATAACTTTGAGTACTTCGTAATATGTATTCTGCTACCAATACAAGAAATTAAAAAAATAACACAGAGTTTGGTTTTACAAAAAAGTTAATTCAAGGTAGTTAATGATAACATCATCATCATCAGATACTATTTAATTTAAGCTTTTCGAAATTATGATTACCAGGTTTGCTTTACGACCAGTTCCTTTATTGCCAGAATATTAACTTTGTACCTTATGCGAGGGATATCAGTCCTATGATAAGATCCAAATTATGATTATACCTCTGGAGGTGCCTTGCCAGGTGAAGGTCTCGTCATCTGATCAAGGCTCTAAATTACGAGACCATCTTGCGAAGCCATTTGCAGATCAAACAACAGGATGTACCATTAATTAACAGGCGAAACAAAGTATGCTCATCGACAAGCAAGTACTGCAGAAATGATGGCATGCGAAGCAAAGTTTATAGAAAGAAAGATCCAAATTATGAAACAGAAATTGCGCAGTTCACCTTTTATGAATGTTTAATATCGACTATAAGGTATTTTCATCATCTGATGATAACTATCACCTTAAACCTTGTGCCCTTCTAACATCACTCATCAGAAAAATCTAAATTCTCTTCTACTATATGTTTTTTCATGTCTAAAAACTGCATCTACTGCCAATCTTGATCTCCCCTAACATTAAGTAATACATTGACGGGAATTCAAAAAGTGAAAAGATATTGTGAACGTTTCAGTCACTATCATGTTATTTTTATACCTACTAGGCTTTTTGTACCAGTGTTACCGTGTTATTCTCTAAACGCATAATCTGTAATTTACACGAGATAATCACTTCCACAATAAGCTCAAAGTTTTTGCATAGAAATTACATAATTAGTCATTTATGAGTACTATTTAGTAACGAGGTTATTTTTGTTACCGATGATAAATTTCTTGCCTTAAACATTAAGACCTTCTATTCTCTCCCCTGAGAAAAAGATCTCTATTTTCTTCTTCTAGATGTTTTTCCACATGTCAGGAAATCCTCTCTACTTAAGGTTGAATAAGCCATTAATTACAATCTAATAATAAAAACTAATAATAAGAAAAAAAGGCAAAAAATTGATTTTTTAGAGCTTAATGATAAACTCATTTGTCAGTGAAAAGAAACACATTGTGACGAGGAAACATCATATATTCTAGCCTTAAACTATATATATATACATATATATATATATATATACAACCATGATGACACTCTCATATGATATTTAATACAATTTTGTTTATATTTATAATGGCTACAAGGCTACTTTACCATTAGTACCTCACTATTCTCTACATACAATTTGTAGCTTACATGGGAATTGGAAACTCAATCCCATATCAGCTCCAAGTTTTTGCATAGAAATTACATAATCAACTATTCATGACTATTTAGCAACGAGGATAGTCTCGTTATCCGATGATAAATTACTTTCCTTAAACCTTGCGACCTTCTACCCTCAGAAAAAAACTCTATTTTCTTCTTCTTGGTGTTTTTTCCATATGTCGGAAAATTACCTCTGCTGTCACAACAAGAAGAGTCTCAGAAACGAGAAATTCTCAGAAGAATGTCCCTCCATGAATATGAATAAATACTGAAGTTCACCATTTTCCCATTACCCTCTCAGAAACCCCGAAATAATGAGTCTTTATTTATTCATTTACTCTCCTCCCGCTGCCTATGGTTGATGGCTGAAATTTTTGCAATTTCCTCTTCGCCTTCAGAATGCACACTTTCTGCCTCTTCTTATTGACAGCCCTTAAGATGGATGGCTCATCAGTCTCCTGGGTTATATCTGTCACATACTTGATGACAAACAGATAGCCAGCGAATGCTTGTTGCTAGCACGATTCTATCGTTGTTGCCAGTTTGGATTCAAATGGCAATAACTATTGAAACTGAAATATCAAAATGTGTGTTGAATAATACTTCAAAATTGAACAATCCATTATTATTCAAAAAAATTCTTTTAATTTCTACTTCATCACTGATTTTGAAAAAGAGAAACTTACTAGCTGTATCTACAGAAAAAGTGAAAAGACAACAATAAAAACAAATTATTTTTCGTCACTTATCCCCTAATAGGGTAGGCGCTATCTCTGAGCAAAACTTGATATTCGCCTCGGTCTGCAAGACCTTTCATAAAATCCCGGAATTTGGCTAGCTCTGAATTGACTCAGATATTTTTTTCTAATGCTCTTATTAAGATTTGATGATGTCAATTTTCAAACTGGATAAATTTATCCCTTTCATTCATACGGGTCTCATTTTAGGATAGATAAGTACTGTCCTGTAAAGTTTTTAATTCACAAAAAAAAAAAAAAAAAAAAATGGTCAGCATTAATTTGTAGTGACCTGATTTGTGGACAGATATTAGCTAGTATCTGCAGCACAATAATAAAATTATTTTATAATGGGTTTTCATTTATCACAAAAAAAAAAAAAAAAAAAAAAACAATTGTTTGATTATTTTTTTTATTAAGTAAAAAATATTTCATACGTGAAAAGGTTAATAAACGCTAACATTTTTAATAATACTTAATAATCGTCTAAACTACGTGCAAAAGTGTGCAAGTTGCTAAAATTTAGCTTTAAATTCATATAAAATGGCAAATTGATGGGATTAAGGGCTCTGAAGCTCATGATATGTCTTGTCCTAAATTGTATTGTAAGTCTCTGAGATCTCCCTTTATCCACTAAGCCTAGCGTAATTTTTTGTTGGAGTAGGCCCTATTTAAAAAAAAAAATTATGTGTGAAAATTTCTTTGTAAATTTCTTTTTTTTTTTTTTTTTTTTTTTTTTTTTTTTTTCTCATAACTTGATTGTTCAATTTGTACATCGTACATACTAAAATCTATATAGATAAGTTCTTGGATTCATAAGTAAATGCTGTTTCAGAGACTGCAATGTTTTACTTTTTACCTCCTTATTACGGATTAAATCTTAATGTATATTAGATATAACACTATTTCTATTCATTTTTAATCGCATTTTTTCTTATTGTATAAGTATAACATCAAATCACATTACAGTAACGATGTTTTAAATCGGACACCGTCTAGAGAAGCATTTTCTCCATCTCTACAAAACATTTTGGTTTAAATCATCGATTTTTGAGTCTTTTACGCAAACAAATTGAATAGAACAAAGTTGCTACAATAGTAGCAATAGTAGCTAATATTAAAATCGTTAATAATTGCACTATTTTGTTGTTCTTCATAATTTTAAAATACAGCGATGATAATTAAACAAGGCAATCTAAAAAGTCTCTCTCTCTCTCTCTCTCTCTCTCTCTCTCTCTCTCTCTCTCTTCATAATATTAGCAAGCAGGAAGGCTAGAAAAATAACTCACGTTTTTTAAAGTTCTTTCCTTTAATTTTTTTGGTCTAAAACCAGAAAAGGCCGACTTCAAAAAATATATATCGTGTAGATTATAATTTTTTAAGAAGAAATTTTAAAATAAATAGGTTTCAGTCATCATTTGTTGCTGTTTTATAACTTCTTTGAAGATGCTTCAGATAAAGAGATTTCTTTTTATTTCATATAAATTAAATTCTGGCAAAAAAAGAAAAAAAAATGTTGGCGTGAATAATTGTCGTATTTGATATTTCTAAAATTAATTCAATCTTATGCTTTGTATTCCTTGTCGTAATTTCGATTTCATTTTCTTATTTAATTTTTAATGTGTATAGAAATTTGTCATTGGTCATATATTTATTGCTAAATCATCACGAAAACAAAATTATTAAGGAAAAGAGTAAAAGAGCAATACCACAAATCCTTTTGCATGCTTAAACAAATAAAAAGAATTCTTGTTTATCTGGAAAAAAAACTGTTTTTAAAAATTTATTTTCAATATTTATCGTTTTTTCCATTACCTTCACATGAACCTAGAAATAATGAGTCTTTATTTATTCATTTGCCCCCTTTCAAGAGATTGCCGGAGTTTTTTGCAATTTCCCTTTTTATCGTGTGCGCACATTCAATGCTGCCCCCCTTTTTCTCCATTGACAGTTCCATGATTGATGCTTTATCAATCCTAAGAGCGTGCTAGCCAATATTTTTTTCTTTTTTCTGTTTACCAAAAAAAAAGAGAACTTTTTAGAACCCTCGTATACTAACTCGCTCCCTTTCGTGTTGTGAATTCTTTTTTTTTTTTTTTTCAACCAAACTTCCCCTTTCTTCCCCCCTCTCCCTTTCTTTTAGGAATATCTGTTTTATTGTAGCAATTGACGAATGAACCACTTAATATTATTGGTTAGCTGCGAAAGATGATTTGATTCATACAGCTCAATCCGGCAGTTTGCGTTTTTGTTGTTATTATATGCCTCAAGAACATATATTTTTATTTTAAACAATCGGGATTATGGATGCATTAGTTATTGAAATAAAGCTATGCATATTGTGTGACAGATACGTTGTATGCTTATGTGCAATGGGTGATTACTTTGGGTTTTATTTTATTTATTTATTTATTTATTAACGAAATAAAAGCGTGTCAAACATGATGTTGAACATGCTACAAATTTGATGCGCATACGTGACAGTTGTGATACAAACCAAACATTATTTTAGCTTTTCTTTTTTTGTAACCACGATAAGGTATAATTTAATGCGGAAAATAGAGCAAATTGTTTGTGAACATAAAGGAAAATTTAGATGGTTGTGATTAATTTTTCGATATGTTGAGACTACTAGCTATAAACGATCACTCAAAACCAGTATATCAATTAAACTAAGTGGTTTCTTTATTTATTTCTTTTTCTGAATTTTTCTTTTGGAAGAATAATGCGCGATATATTAATGTATCAATCATCATTATTTTAAGACCACTCACACAAACAAAACAATTTATAAGAGAAAATGAAATTTTATTATTGCGGAATATTTCTCTTTTTTCTTTTTTTTCTCTTCTTCTTCATCTCTTTTTTTTTTTTTTTTTTTCAAAAAATAAAGTAAAAGGATTAGGAAAAAATATGTAACAATTAATGTCGGTAAATATGTTTGTGTTTACAGTTTGACTAAAAAGTAAGTGACACATTTTAAACATTTAATATAAAATCAAGTAACTCAGTTCGGATTGAAATACGTCCTATAGTGTAAAAGTTTCAAAGTTTGACGACAGGGGTCGTTATAGTTAAGAAAAGAAGGGGAGGGCATCAAAAGCATAAATCAAGCGTTAATAGATTTCTATTTTGTCACAATCAGTTAAATTATTGCCAACCCGTATAGTGTTTATTATTTTTATTTTTCGGAATAAATAATAAACCCATTAATTTGAATATGTATGTTGACTAGACTCTTAAATTTGTTAAAGATGTTTACCTAAAATCTAAGAAATAATTGCATGTTATAATTTTTACTATCCTTTCGATGTTATAGCTGTAGATTGTGTTTTCATTTGTTGATAATATGCATTCTTATTTACAGCCAAACCAGGTAAGATCGTCAAAAGCCTTTTATTTTCAGCAAACGGCTTTCACTCATTACGCAACGCTAGTTCCTTGCAATCGAAGCTCTGTGTTATTATTTATTTTTGTTTTGTTTTACATGTTATTAAACGGTTTTTGTTTTGTTTCCATCATTATTTTCGGTACTTACCTTGGGTCCCATTTTCTCGGCGGCTATGGTAGGAAAAAGACATCCTCGGGGCGTTTAGTATTTTATGTGACAGATGTGAGGGAGAGCGGATTTATTACTCCATTGCCAGCATTTTAAAGAGATTATTACTGGTATTATAAAACGACTATATACAGGACATATAAAAAAGAATTCACAATCTCATGAATTCGATAATTTGTTTTAGCTATATTAAAAAAAAAAAAAAGTAACATGCTTATTAGATGCATCACAAATATTTTGCATGCAGTAATTTAAAAAAACAGTTCACATTTTTGTCAATACATCACGTTGCGCAGTCTCAAATTATAGAATACTCAAACTAAAGTATAAACTTAAATTAACCAATTGAACTGAATTTTTTATCTTCATTTAGTTTAGCTACTGAAGTGCAAGAAAAAATAAAAAGTTTACAGGTTGAAATTTTTTATTTAATTTGAGCGTTCTCACAGATTCAAACTGTGCAGTGACAGTCCACCAATTTTTCACAAATAAACCAAAACTACCGATTTTGTAGCCAATATTATCGCTTAACCACCAAAATGGAGATAACTCAAAAAAAACCGGCAGGCAAACAAAGGTTGTCAAATTGGTTGCTAGTATGTGACGTCAGTTGAGCTGATCAATTGACTAAATTTTGAATTATTTTTTAAATTAATGTATACAAAATAAATCATCTGCCTTGAAACATATCCACGTACTTGAGCCTCATATTCTTTATAAATTATTGAATTTTAAAGTTCAGGTGCCCTGTTTCTAACGCCATATAAGCAAGAATAGATAAACAAAGCGACTTAAGTTCATTCTAAATGAAATCATATAAAATTATAACAAGAACGAGTTTTTAATGAATTTATAACTTCTATGAGCATAAATCTTTTTAATTAAAACAGTATTTCATAAATAAATAAATGTGTTTGCAAAAATTGTAAATTTTCTTTACATTAGAACGTTTATATTGTACTGGCATTCAAAAATTCTTTTAATCGTAGTGATAAATTTATGTTTTGTAAATACTCAGTTTTACAAATAAGTTAAGAGCTTAAGATGTCTATTATATCGCCAAAAAGGTCGCCAAGAAAATGCAATCCGGGAAAGCCTAAATTTATCTTATTTTTTTCCTCCGGTTGCGTTTCGAACGCCAGCCGCGGGACTCAATGATTATTTTATGTTTTTTAATTTTCTAAAGTTATCTTTTTGTTTCTTTTTATTTCCGTTAGGAGGAGCTAGTGCTGCGTACGGACCTGATGGTGCAGGCATGGGTTATATGATGGACGGTAGCCAACAGATGCACATTAGACCTCCAGGTCAGAAGAAAAGCATATTCACCGCTTTAGATATCACAATTCATACCTGTGTTTGACAACATGTGACCATGGTTTGAAAATAATGTAGAGCCTCGATTCGTCTATAACTTCTAAATTCGATTTTAGTAAAACTATGCGTAAAAACGTATACAGTAAAGGGGGGAAAATCGCAGTTTTTAATCTGTTAAAGAAAATATCTGAAAATATTGAATTGAATGCCGTAATTGTATCGTAACCAAAATGTCAATGCACTTTGATCAAATGAATCTTTTATTGTTGTCATCTGACGTGGAAGATGAGTCATATACAAGTCACTGCGAAGTGGATATGTCCCATTTTGTGACGAGTCGAAAAAGACAAAAAAAAAAAATCAATAATGGTAGCTTCACAGAGAAGTCACAAATTAGCAGTCACATCAAAGTCGGGTGTAGCGAATTAAAAAAGTCATATTTTTCACATAACTTTGATTTTGACGCTTATACGTGGTTAAGTCGCATCGGTTAATTGCAGCCTACGAAAGAGATAAGCCACGATACAAGTCACTTCGAAATTGATATGTCTCACTTCGTAAAGAGTCGAAAAAGACTAAAAAATCAATAATGGTAACTTCACAGAGAAGCCGCAAATTAGCAGTCACATCAAAATCCAGTGTGGTGAATTAAAAAAGTTATATTTTTCACACCGCTGTGATTTTGACTATTACACATGGTTAAGTCGCATCGATTAATTGTAGCCTACGAAAGAGATAGGCCACGATACAAGTCACTTCGAAGCCAATATGTCCCACTTCGTGACGAGTCGAAAAAGCCTAAGAAATCAATAATGATAGTTCACAGTGAAGTCACAAATCGCAATCACATCAAAGTCCAGTGTGGCGGATTAAACAGTCATATTTTTCACACCGCTGTGATTTTGACGATTATACATGGTCAAATCGCATCGATTGATTGAATACGAAAGAGATAGGTCGCGATACTACCATGTCTCTTGGCTTTCATATGATAAAAATTTTCTGCTTTCAACCAATTATCATACTGAAATGTGATCAAGATAAGCTGAAAGCAATAGAAAATCGATGGTGTACCGCGTTTGTCGCAACCAAGTGTGCTATAAAAGACAGTAATACGAATGGTAACCTAAAATAAAAAACAGAAATCAAAATTTTAATTTAAAAACTGATATGCAATAATGAAATACTCACGCAGTCTTGAACCGCTTAACCTTTCCGGGACTATGGGTGCATATATGCATCCTCAAAAGATGCTCTAAGCACTTGTTTTTGATACCACTAAAAACGAAAAGTAAAATTTGTCTTATTTATTTGAGACATTTTCTTGACTGTTAAGCTAAATTTAATTATTTGATAAGAAGTTGTATCAACCGAATAAAATTTATGTAAAAGATGCTGGTCCCGATCGGATTAGCAGCTTCTATTGCTGCAGTATGAATTTAGCAGCTGCTATAGCAGCCAAATTCGTAATTTCGAATTCGTGTCAACGTTATTTATACAAATGTGTCAAGAATTTAAATATAACTTATGAGTATAAAATTTCATGAATTTTATAGTTACATATTACATATTTATGTACCCTATGGTAGCAACCAGCGTTTTGGGTAATACACGGAAAAGTATAGCAGAAATTTAAGTTTCCATTCATTTGTATTTGGTTGAACCTTCAAGAAACGACGAATCGAGGCTCTATTACGGTATATTTACATTCCAAAGAATGTTCCATGCTGTCTTGCACTGGATGGCTTCTAACATAGCATGTCTGCTAAAAAAGAAACCATGTTGCACTAACAAAATGCTTTTTTAAAGATAATCACTTGAGCACCAAATTTTTACACAAACATCTTGGGTCTTACTTTACCAACTATAAAATTTTTGCCTTGTAAAAATGAGGTCATCTATAGTCATTTTTATTTACACGATGCAATACTTATTAAGAATTGGCACCGATGTTCAAAGATGATGTTATTTTTTCATTGCAAAATATTTTAAGAATTTCAGATTTATGTACTTTGTTGCTATATATAGATACATATATTGAAATTAATGGAAGAAACTTTAAATAATAAATAGAATTTACCAAAGAAAGCATCTTCTTTAAATAAATATGACGTTTGAAATAAATCACTTGAGCGCCAGAGGATTTTTTTATGCTTGCCTTGAAAGTCTTGCTATCTTTTCAATACAATTTTTTTTATTATACATGGCTAAGCACTAAAAAAAGTCGCAAAATGGCGGCTGTTATTATTATTATTTTAACAGTACTGTAACTAGTGATGGCTTATGAATCAAAAATTACCTTGATTATTATAATTTACTGAATCTGATATTCTGCGAATAAATTTGAATAAAACAACGAAAACGTAACACAAAGAAACCGACAAATGAAACTGAAAAACAGACTAATAGAATACAAGCGTTTTCATTCCTTGTAAGGAAAATATTGGATACGATACGATAGGGATAGGATATAGGATGGTGTTGGATATCAGAGTACCGGGTGTTTCAAAAGCTCGGTGCGATTTAAAAAAAAAAAAAAAAAAAAAAAAAAAAAAAAAAGATATGTGGGTTGGAGAGACATACGGTTTGCAGATAAATATTCGACGTGGTACGCGATTTTGTATTACACCAACAAAGAAATCAATTTAAGATATCGACAATAGAGGGAGCTGCTGCAAATGATCCTATGGAATAATTCCACACTGAGCAATACAATACAAAATTTGGACACATTAAACATAAAAAATACTGAATTTACTCCTTTTTTTTAATCCAAATCTTGCGTTGTGCCAGCAATATGGAATTATTCCATGGAATAAGACCTCGAATGCAATAATCATCTTATAAGACATCGTTTAATCCTATAGGACCCTCATCTGTCTTCCTGTAGGATTATTATCCTACAAGACTTCGTAAGTATCCTATAAGACATTGTATAGAATTAAATGAAATTAGATAAGACCGCCGTCTCTCCTATAAGGCCTCCTGTAGGATTATTATCCTGATCTATTATCCTATTAGACCTCGTATAGGATAATCTTATAGTCATCTTATAAGGATATGGAATGTCGGATAGAATAAGGATATCGGTATGGGATACAAACTTATTGCATTCCTTAGAATACAAACTTGAAAATTAAACAAAAATATTATTGCAGTTCAAATGCCATAGATTTGTCAATTCATAGTTTTAACTAATTCAGACTACCCAATACCTTTCATTACAGTTTCTAAAATAAAGTGCATGTGATATAGGTAAGCCGCTAGGAAAAGGTCGAAAAACTTCAGTATAATTTCATTAAAACTGTAACAAGAGATGACTTATGAATCAAAAATTACCCTGATTATTATAATTTACTGAATCTGATATTCCGAGAGTAGATTTCGAATAAAACATAACGAACACAGTACAAATGCTAATATTGGAAAACTGGCAAACGATTCCACAGATCCGAAGGCTTTTGAATAAACTGGTGTATCGAATTACAAGGTAATACTTTTTAAGCTATATTTAATATGGAGATCTCGATTTGGTACAAAAAGGTTGTGTTACCTTCTTATAGTTTATTCTAACATTTATTCAAATCACATGCATAGAATAAATAAAACAAATCGCATTATAAAAATAAGATTTCTTTATAAATCGTATTTCTTATACGTTCTGCTAATCATAGCATGCAATCTTAAAAGTAACATCATACCCTTCTCCGACATTAAAGGGGCTGATAATGTATGGATATCTAATCACTGATGCTTATCTTTTTACACTGAAAAATATATTATTTTTCTTAAATGGTTTAGTTTTCTTTTTTCATTTGTGCAAATAGACATACAAACTGTTAAAAAAGTTTTCGAGTTAAAGGGATTTGTGAGGTCTGTTATAAAATTATTTTGGGGAAATTGTTTAGATTTTGTATTCTTTATTTTGGACTTAATGCTAATGAATATAGTTTCAGAGCCAAAAGCATTGCCAATTATATATATATATATATATTAATTACGACTGTCATCGAATATATGTATATATTTTTTAATTTGATGTTGGATTTGTATCGACCAAATTCACAATCGAATATTTTAAGATAAGAGTATTCACTATCAAGTGATTCTAAATTTATTATTTCGTTAACCTTTTCAGTCATAAATAAGTGTGTTTCTGTAATGTTAAATTCACACGAGAATTAAAAAAAAAAAAAAAAAAAAAAAAAAAATTGAAAACAAAAAATCGCAATTTTACAGTTTTTCTTTTACTGCTGAAGTTAAAAAAATAATAAACCTTTATTCATAAATTTCGCTACAAATATCTACTAAAATAAAGTGCTATGAAATATATACCACCTTCAAAAACAAGTGTACATAGAGGAAGGGCAAGGGGGTCGCAGTATGTTAAGCAGACTCGCTACCTAATTTCAGTATTTGATAATATCCTTTTGACATATTAATGAAAGATATTATGAAGGAAAATTATTTAATGAAGAATTATTTAATGAAGATTACTGTGGTTAAATTTGATTTTTTTTATATATATATATTAAGTAAATATAAAAACCCTACTTCTCTCTGTTTTTGAAACTTTTTTTTTTCATGCTTTTTTTTTTTTTTTTTTTTTTTTTTTTTTTTTTTACTAATGAGTTCCATAACATGCTAGGGAACGTATTTTCAAAAAGATCATTAGTTTTAAAATAGACACTAGGCACTATGAAAAAATACAGTAAAAGTAGTTATTTACTTAACACTTATATTTAAAAAAAAAAAAAAAAAAAAAAAAACTAGTTTAATATAGAAAATCCGAAAAAAAGGACTTTTTGAGATTCATCATTTTTATTTGAACACCTTTCTCGATTGAGTTTGCATGTCACCACTTTATGTTTTCAAACTAGATAGACAGTCAATACTTAAATAGCTGGATAACTAAGAAATTGATAATACATATCTGTGTATCCACATATATTTGTTGAAATCGAAATTCCTTACTCTCCGTTGAAAAAATCATGAGCTACTATTAAAGTGAAAAAATGTGTAATTTATTTTTTAGTGTAAAAACTATTAATATATATGCAAGTATACAAAGCCCTTGTTTATCGAAAACAATTTATCAATGTGATTGTGATATTTGGTTTTAATTTACTGTAGTTTTAGGTTGTCATTTATCTCCTATAAGAGATTTTCGCTCTTTGATTATTGGCTAATGCATTTTTCTTAGTCTGTAGTTTGTTAAATTAAAATTTTATTTTAGTAAAAGAACTCGACATTTACATTATGAACAGTTCAATATTAACATGAAAATAAACAATATCGAATTTATTGAATAGTTTATACAATTTGTTGTAATGTCAGAAACTAAACAAACATTAAAATAAAGTTGATTGTTATAATTTCATTTTAAGGCTGTTCTTAAATCAAAAAGAGCAATTTTATGACATAAATTTTAATTTCTGAAAATGTAGGAAACTAACAGATGTTGTTGTTCAGAAACTGTGTAATCGCACTCGGTTTCCCGTTTTTTCGCAAACGCAATAGATATTTCAGGAAATATACTGTCAAAGTTGACGTTTTGAACCGATTCCCCGATTAAAGCAGAAAAACTAGCCAATCTGGGTGGCAACCGTGATCATCACATGATCAGTTTCGCCTGTAACTCAATAGGTAATGTGTTGATCACAAAATGGAAAACATAGTTCGATTCCAAGTCACTTCCATAATGCGGTCTTCTAATTGAAAAATGAATTTGTAAAATGTGTTAAAAACGTTTTGCGCTTGTTGAGCGGAGCAGTTGAAAACAACCTTGATGTTTGTTTAGTTTTTAGTTTTGCGACTTTTTGTATATACCATTCAGTAAATTTTGATATTGTTTATTTTCACGTTAATATTGAACTTTATTTTAATTTCTTAGATTCATTTTTTGTCACTTTTTCTTACCTCCTTTTCTAATTCTTATATATTTTTTCTCCCCAACAGGTATGCAAAACTTATCGTGCAGCGAAGGTGCCATGGGTATGGGCCACATGGGTGGCATGGGTGGCTACGGTCAAATGTCTCAACTCCGTTCTCCCGTTCACTCCCAGGCTATGCTCCTTCCAGGCCACCCCCACGCCATGATGATGGCTCACGGGCCCATGGGCCATCCCGGTTTACCTCCACAAGGCTCCCCATACGATGCATCCGGAGGACATATTATGGACATACACGCTAGCTAAAGGATACTTAAAGGCTCTCTTTTCTCTCCATTTTTTCGCATCTGTATTCATTTTACTTTGATCTTAAGATAGGACTTTTGCGTGGAAACGACAGACTTGTCGATTTGGATTCTTAAGTTATCCTCTGGACTCGGAAGATGAGAGATACGAACGAGTGATTTTAATGCCAGAGAAAATTGGCAAAGAAACTGGTGGAGATTGTCTGTTTCCAGAAAGGTGGAATTCCTCGTTGTGCAAGGCCCGCTGTGTGACCCTAATATAATTCAAAGACAGCTAGCTATGCGTTGAAAAATTTGTTTTATTTTTCGCGAAATTTAGATGTATAAAGTACTGCTGCTGTGTATAGGTAGGGTCACTAAATGATGATAAGTTCTAATTTGTTGGCTGCAGACACAAGATGAGAGAACTTAGATTTAGTTTTGGATTAAAATATATATACAAGATTTATGCTGCTATTTCTTGTACAACTTATTCTTTATTTCTTTCTGAAAATGAAAAAGTTTTGTATCCACACCAATGTTAAAATTAAAAATACTTTGTGGATAAAATTTTAATTTAATATACCATTGAAAAAAAATGTGTGGAAATTTCATCTAACAAAATTAATGTGATGTCATACAATACCGTTCCCTATGATTATTTTATTACCGAAACAATTACGCGTAATAAAAATGATTTATACAACCTGATTATAGACCTGATTTTATCATTTTCAGAGATTTTATATACAGCAATAATAATATGCATATTTGCATATTTTTACGTTTGCTTTAAGATCTATCATTTTGTGCTGCAGTGGACACAGTAGTTTTCCCATTAGTTTATCTTTTGGAACTGTTATTGTTAAATATTATTTATTGAACTTACTGCATTTGTATTGAGTCGACAAATCGGTTCTTCTTGCTGTATCACTTTGTTAAACTTTTTTGCACAATATTTTATTTATTCTTCAACAACCATCTCATAGCTTCACTGAAAAGAAACTCACTTTTTTGGTACTTTTTATGTCGAGCTTAAGGTCTTGGCTTAGGAGAATTAATGTGTTTACATGATCGAGGAGTTCAACCTTTTTGGATGCGTTTCTGTGTTACATATTGTTTTGAAAGCATAAAATGGCGATTTTGTGAAATGGGCCGAATCATGGAGGACACACGAGCTTTACGATTCGGTCGGTAAACGTATTCGCCTATTTTCGATATATATTCATATCTAATGTAACGAAAAGAAAAATACGTTTCTATTCTTGTGATTTGTAATAGGGGGAAAAATGAAGCATAAAAAATAAACAATGCACAGATATTTACTAAAAACTTGTAAATATTACATGAAAAG
The DNA here is from genome assembly GCA_964019185.1 of Maratus speculifer. Lineage (NCBI taxonomy): Eukaryota > Metazoa > Arthropoda > Arachnida > Araneae > Salticidae > Maratus > Maratus speculifer. Next base: position 136,946,914 of record OZ025297.1, on the reverse strand, counting down.
TCCCGAGAAATGATGGCATATTTCAGTTCATGTTGAAACAAGTGTTATGTATTATTTTAATATAAAAGGACAATTTTATAGTAACTGTTGATAATCAATTTCAATTCATTGTCAAAAAAGAAAACACTGATGTGGAAGAAAATGTAAACTTTGTCATCAGTTTTTTTGTTTTCCATTGTAAAATTATGTCTTTACAAACGAGTGCAATTGTTTTGTTAAACATCCAATAATAAAGTTGCATTAAAAAAAGAAGATATGCTATTGTAATTATACGTGAACCAGTAATCTCAAAATATGTATAGAAATTCAGAATTTGCGTTTTAAAAATTCACAGGAAGAAACTCCATCGATAAACTTCATGAGATAGTTTCATGAACCAAAATACTTCTTAATTTACTTAATAATACCAAATAGCAATACTTAATACTTAATGAATTAAGACAAGGCAAAGAGAGTGTCTGATCAACAGGCAAAGAGAGTGTCCGGTCAAATATCTGTTATTTTAAGAAAACCGATTGCTGAATATAAAACATGTAATCACACGATACAAATATCACCTACTTAAAATGAAACTAATTGCTTTTTTAACCACAATTTCTCTGAAACTTATTTTAAGAGAAGAATGAATCGTGTTTTTAAATGCTATTGTTAATTTAAGGTATTATTTTACCAAGATAATTATATTGTGCTGTAAAAGATTAATATTTGCTACTCAGTTTCAAGTATTAGCAAGATGTATATTCACTTTTATTCATAAAACTAATTGTAAGTGTAAAAATTCTGTGATTTAATACTCTGTTAAAATAACTCTAAAAGGTTTCCCATTAATTATTAAGTGGTTTGTGAAAATTACGATTAAAACTGAAACGTGCTATTACAGAATTCAGTTAGTTGCTATTTTATGCAAATTTCGGTTACTAATCAATTCATAAATAACATCATAAGTTTTGTCTAAGCTTCTGTAGGTCAGTATTTTTGTAAGGGCATTATATTACTTTCACAAACAAACAATTTTTTAACACTGCTTATAAGGTTATGTGATATTGATTTCAACAGTAGTAGTACAATTTCAGTATTGATTAATCCAATAAATATGCCTATGGTTTTTAAAATGTATATGTATACATCTAAAATGAGTGAGAAAAAAATTTACAATCAAAACACATATTATGCAATCAAGAAAAAAATATGAGAAATATGTAAACTGAAAAATCTTGAAAATGCATGCTGTTATATTTCCAGACTATAAATTTTGCGTTATCATAGGGTAATTTTTTTTCCATTACAAAATCAATTTGCAGAAAAACTTGTAAATAGAGCTTTTTGTACAAAACTTTAGTTTCTGAAGATTTTTTAAAAAGCATATCTGTTTTTTTTGTCTATCTAAATTAACGTTCCACTGCTAAAACCTTTGTCTAAGGTATCACATTCATTTCCACGATGTTGATATGATATTATCCTTTCAGATATGTAATTAGCCAAATAATTTGCAGAAAAAATGCATAAGAATGGTTTAGAAACAAACCAGAACCCTTAAATAATCTCCTAAACAATAAGAAATTAAGTAAATCTTGCATACTAGAACAACCATAAATTAATGATATTGATTTGACATTTTATTACCCCTCCCCCCCCCCAAAAAAAAAAACAATTAAATAAATAAATAAAATAAAAATCACTGGATTTAAAAAAGCAGCTAATACTTTCTGATCCACTAATCAGTTGTTACTGTATATTATGTTTCAATTCCATACCTCCATTGGATATGTTTCATTCTAATGCTTTCTAGGGAAAACAATTATCTTATAATGTTGCCCGAATGTAGTACTTATTCCAATAAATTTCACATTTAAAGTAACATACTTTTTATTTGGTTTTGCTGTTCTATTCCCATGTGACAATTAAATAACTGTTTTAATATTTTACGTTATGTATTATATTTTTAGCTATTTAAAGGAATACAATAAAAACCTTTTGAAATTCAAATTTCTTTCTAAGCTTGTTTACTGTTGAACTGATAATAATTATTTATTTTTTTGTGTGTGTGATACAAAACAAGAAAATTATATACTTTTCCCAAAATATGTACACAACATGATAACTAAATTTGCTATTCTAACTAAACTTACTCTTAATAATTATTTTGATTATTTAATCCTCTTTAAGCTCAGAAACAATAACTATTCAATGGAAATTATTAATTGTAATGTGATGTGCAGTTATAACGAACAGTGGACTTCAAAAGTTTAGTTGTATAATAAAAGTATGAAAACAGTCAGTATTATAAAAAATATTTCCTGAAAGTAACTATTTTCTACCATTAAATTAAAGTAACAATTTAAAAAAAAAATGTTTTACAACCATTTCGTTTTCTTTACTAACTGAGAATTTAATGGCTTTATTGACGACGCATAATTTATTTCAGTGCAGTGGATACTACTTTTGATTTTTATTTATTTATCATCTTTCTTTTTCTGATAGAAAAAATATTTAACTAATGGATCTCTAAACTTTTACATTTACCGAAACTTACATGTCGTATAGATAAACGAATAGCATGGTGCATGCTTTGTTAAATTACGTAACGCTTTGTTTCTTTATTGTATAAAGAACAGGGTACTCTGTAAATTAGTGCAAATGTTTTAAATGTGTACTTTATATACTATGATAAATTTGTTTTATATTGGTTTCTTTGTAAATACTATGCTTGAGTGATTAACGTGTTACATGTTTTTGATTATATACACCTCACCGTCACTCTCTCACGTTATTTCTAGTAATGCCCTACTTTGCAAATCTCATTTTTAGTTCATTATTACTTTTGCAAATTTTAATAAATGCAGAATTAAATTACTTGAGCTATTGTTTTTTTTTTTATCTCTTTATATAAATGGATTAAATACTCAATGACATCTCATATATTTTTTAACTACAATTGTTTCTAAATCAATATCAATATTATGTTCATTAGAATGGTCTCAGTATCAGATATTATTAAAAAAAGCTGAAATTTTTTTATTCTTATATATATGTATATATATATGCAATATTATGCATTGAACATGTTTACTAAATACTATGGCTTGATTATTGAATGCAATACTCAAAATTATACTTTATTTAGCTGACATTTTGATTTAAATCAAATAAAAGCATTGTTTAAGAAATCCATTTTCAAATAAAAAAAATAGAGCATAAATTTGAAGAATTTAATTCATGTAGCTTTTAAGTCATACATTTTTTCATTTTCCTTCTATGCATGGGTGCCGGCAAAGAAAACAGATGAGGACTGATTACTCGATGACTACTCGATATTTTTAAACTTATTTAACTAAATTTTCTCTTTCTCTAATAATTTTGAAAATAAAATAAAATTAATTTTCCCCAGGTGCCCTAAACTAATTAGACACCGAGAAAAAAAAAAATATGTCCCCCTTTCCCCCAACGAAATACAATATATAGTTCAATTTTCCTTTTTACGTTTATATACTTAAAAATTATCTTCAGGTTTAGAGGAGCATACTACGACGTCTACATTTTAAATTCTACATTTAAAAAAATGCAGATAAAGGCTTAGTTTTGATTATATTTTATTTGTTACATTTCTATATTACTTTATGTAGAAATGTTTAAATATTGTGTGGCGCAGGATTTTGATAAATAGAAAAAAAAATCTTAGTTTAGCTTATTTCATATTTAGTTCTTCATTTAAAGAAAACAAAAACGCGTTACAGATTGGGGGTTTTGGTCCTCTCTGTCTAAAAATATCTCTCGTCCCCTCCCTGGATTTTATTCTGCTGGCTCCCATGCTTGTATGCAATATGTAAGTAACAATGTATATATATTTACATATGATATAAAATCAAGAGCTCCTTGAACAAGCTTTTCTGCATTATATTTGTTATAAATACTTATACACAAATCAACACTTACAGGGTTTTTTCTTTTATTTTTTTGTTGGAAATATTTTTCGTCGACTGTTTGTATGAAAATTCTCACCAAAACAAAACTGCTGCAAACGGGCTGGTGGAAACAATCCAGTTCTTCGTTTTCCGGACCCCAAAAAACAGTTCTTATTCTGTACAGATTACAAGGGGGCATTTGCATTGTCTGTGAGGTAGTGTTGTATAATGCCAGGTCACTGGTGACTTGTTGTCTATGGTTTAAAAAAAATGTAAGAAATAAAAACATGTTCCCAAAAAAATGTGTCTTCTACTTTTATGCTTCGTTTTATTATTACATTTCTTTTCAACACTAGTAGGTACAGTAGAAGCCCGATATAATGCGGTTGTTGGGACACCTGCTTCACAACCGCTTTATAACCAAAGAAATGACACAAAATGATGAAAACATTTACCCGCTTTGTGAAATGTAACTAACTTTATCATTCAGTGAATACCGACTCAAACTTACGTTATCTTAAAAAAGTCCATAAGTATTGCTTGACGAACTGAAGCGTTTCGTTTCTTTTCGGCATGTTGTTCACACTAGCAAGATGAGTACTAGATTAATATAATCTGAATCATCTTGCCTCTCTGTCCATGAAATTACCTTCGTTAAGTATGAAATGACTTCACTAGCATGTTGAACGTGCTTTTAGTCTTTCATTATCACATCAATTTCAATTTCATCATCATCATCTGGCTCTCTGCAATTTTTGTGCATTACAGCATCAATGATATCCTGATCTGTTATGACCACTGAACTTGGTTCGCTGTTGTCAATTTCCATCCAGTCATTTAAATCGTCTAGAGAGGTATCGAGATGCATAGTACTTACCGCGAACTGTAAGTCCCTCATTGTGTTTCACTGAAATTTTAAACGCAAAATTTATCCTAAAATTGATTTTTTTTTTCTTTTATCAGGAGACATACTTTTTTTCGCGTTAAATCTGAATTCGCAGTATATTGGACCACGTTATTTCGGGCTTCTACTGTATACTAAGAATACATACAAATGGAAAATTTCCAACTGGCAAGGAAGGTATCCATGCGTGCAAACTCAAAAAAATCTGAAAAAAGTGACAGAATGTTCTTCTCTTGTAGATATACAGGGTGAGTCATAAATATAGAAACAATAGGCTATCTCCTTAAATATTGCCCCTAGACCCATACTTCCAATTGCAAAAATTCATTAAAAAAGATAAACTTTTAGATAAGATAAGTTGCAACTCCATGGAGGGGGGGGGTCTATTTGAAAAAGTACGAAAATTAACTTTTTATACGGTCCCCGTAGGATAAAAATTCCAATTAGGAAAACTTTCTCTATCCAGTCCTGAATAATACACAAAAAGTTGCATCTTCATATCTTCAAAACTCGCAGAGTTATAGCCGTTTGAATAATTCATCAGGTTTTAAGGGATTAGACACAAATTGAAATGCGCGCAATTCAAAAGACAATGTTACTTTAACAGTTATAGGGAACGTGTAAAAAATCTATCTTTTGAGATAGAATTTTGATTTTTTTTCTTTTTTTTTTGTGATGGTTAGCCATATAATTTGCTAAGAAAATCACATCCTAAAATTTATCATAAAATTTATAAAAATTTCATATTGGTATTGGTATAAATGGGATAATTAAAAATCGTTATAACTCCAAAAATTATTTATCGGATTTCCCATTTAATTAAAGATGAAATCTGATTTTAGTTTTGTTTCGGGGTTTTTGTTTTTCAATATTAATTTTAGAACTATCAAAAATATGTATTGAAAAAATAATATAACTTAAAAAAAAAATCATATTCTTAAAAGTAAATAATTTTTCAATTTTGCCCGAAACAAAACTAATGTAAAATAATTAAAAATGACATGTTTCAAGTTTGTACTTTTTTTCTTTAACAATTCTGAACTTTTAATAAGGTCTGCACTGGACGAAATTTTCAATCCCAGTTCCGAACAAACCGTATTAAAATCACCGTCTCTGACTGACCAAATACGTGCATGAGATAAGTAAAATTTGGTTCAATCAAAATTTTTACGAAAACCACATAAATTTTGAAATCGCTTTTATTTTAACCAAAAAAAAAAAAACTTTAAAATTTATTTTTTTAAGATTAGTATATATTTAAAAGCTAAAAAATTAAACACAATAAAACTAGAAAAAAAAATCTGCCCATGACGGAATTCTGTTTTAAACAGAAAATGTGTTGATCCATGCAAAATGAATACAATAATATCTGAGAAAAAATAAACTCCATTTAACCCTCCTAGGAAGGGCATTTGTCCATTCCGTATTTTTTCTTTTCTATGTGATTCCGTCTTAAAAGGTTTTACTGTACAACATTTTTCAAGGTCTCCAACGCGCGGGATATGAATTAGCGATATTAAAATATAAGTGAAACATTTAGATATAAACAGAGATTCATTGATAAAATACATATATCACAGCCTTTGGCGCTTCTTTAATAATAAAAAGTATAAATATAAAAAACGAAAAGCTATAATAAGTATTTTTGGTCAGTGCTCCTCCTCGCGAAAAAAATTTATAGCTACACTGAAGTAAAAAACTATGTAGAAATTCATGACTGAGCAGGGCTATGATTTAAACTTTTTTCCAGGCTGGTTCGGATTATGATTTTAACATTTTTCCATGCGGGGCAGAAATTGTTTCCCTATGAGTCGGTTTGGGACCGGACCTAGATATTTCGATCCATGCAGACCTGCAGTGCTAACGATCAACTTATTTTGAAAACAAGTTTTCATTTAAATCAATGCGCTGCTTTATTATTTCCAAATAAGAGGCGCGGTCTTGAATCGACATTTAATACGGACAATTTGTGGACGATCCCTCATTTGCTTTGAAAATCAGTGAAAGATTCTTCGTTTATAGGCATGGTAAAGGGGTGTAAATCACGAATTTTGGAGAATTTTGGATTTTAATATCTCTGTCAGATTTTCAGATATGGAGATGAAATTTTTTTTTGTTCAATTTAGGAATGGATAAGGAATAATTTCCTAATTGGGAATTTTGCTCTACGGGGGCCATATAAAAATTTAATTTTCGTATTTTTTCAAACTGACCCCCCACGGAGTTGCAACTTATCTTATCAGAAATTTCACCTTTTTTATGAATTTTTGCAATTGGAAGTACGGGTCTAGAGGCAATATTTAAGGAGATAGACTATTGTTTCGATATTTATGACTCACCCTGTATATGTTTATAAAAAATATTTCCAGCGGAGCTTCAATGTAATGTCCATAAAAAAAATAATAAATTCGTTTATTTGGCGATTTATCACTTGTTGGTGATAGAAATTTAAGAGAAAAAAAAACTAGCCAGATGTGGCAGTCCCAAAACTTTCTTCTATCTTATGCATGTTAATACTTGCTGAAAAATGCAGCATAACAGCGCCACCAGTTAGGTGGTTTACACCAAAATCTAGTCAGCAACAACTTACGTCAACTTATAACTGAATCTAAAATTTTATGAAAATCCGTGCATTAGTTTTTATGATAGAGCTTTTGCAAAATATTTTTAAAAAAATCTGCATAACATCGCCACATGTTGGGTAATGTACACCAAAAACAAATCAGGATGAATTATTTTTTAACAGGTACTAACTGAACTTGAAGTTTGATCAAAATCCATACATTAGTTCTTGAGATATAGCTATTGTGAAATCCTGAACAATGCAGCATAGCAACGCCATCTGTAGAACGATTTACACCAAAAACCAAACAACACTAAATCTATATCAGGCACTAAATGAATCTGAAGTTTCAGAAAAATTCGTGCATTAGTTCTTGAGATAGAGCTATTGTGATAATCAAGAATAATGCCCCATGGCAGCGCTACTTGTTGAGCGATTTGCACCAAAAACATAATCAGCGCCATATATAAAGTTTTATGGAAAACCATACACTAGTTCTTTAGAAATGGCAATTGTGGAGCTTGAAAATAATGCAATATAGCAGCGCCACCTCTTGAGTGATGTAACCAGACCAAAAACTAACCAGATCTAGTTTATATCAAGGTCTGACGGAATCGAAAATTATGTTAAATTTTTTGAATTAATTCTTGAGATACAGCTATTGCGACAATCACGAATAATAACCACAGCAGCGCCATCTGTTGAGCAATTTTTACCAAAATTTAATCAGCACCATATTATATCAGGTACTAACTAAATCTAAAGTTTTATGGCAATCCATGCGGGTCAATCCATTTCAAGTGGTCCAGAAAATATTTTTTTGGTCACTCGACCATTTTTAAAAAATCTGAAATTTTTTGTACAACAACCCTAACATGACGGAAGTTCAAAATGACCGTTATTTTAATTTTACTATTTTTTGTTTGTGCATGGCGGCCATCTTTGTTTCATCGTGTTCAGCGATTTTCTCAGATACTAGGACACACAAAATTGTAAATATCTCGTCTTTTATTTTTCCAATTGAAATGAGGTTTGCAGCATTTTGTTCAGAATAAAATAGGCTAAATGTACGGTGGTAGAATAATTTTGAAAAATAAATTTTTACAAGTGAAATTTTAGCACAAAATTTAAGATTTTTTCCAAAATCTATCCGTTTGCAAGAGGAAATTTTTCATGCAAGGAAAACTGTCAACCTTGCAAAAATTTTTCTACAAATAGGTTAAAAGCGTGTGTACTCATACACCAAGTCCCAGATCTGGGAATTGATTTCTCTTTGCGAAAAAAATTCCGAAATTTGTCAAAAATATCAAAAATCGCACTTTTTAGGCTTTGATATCTTTGGTGGGGCATGAGATAAAAATCTGAAATTCTGGCCTTTGATAGTATTGTGTAGTAGTGTTATGTACAAAAAATTTCAAGAAGGAGATTTGACTACAAGCTGAAATATGACATGGTCAATATGTGAAAACAATACTGCCAAACTATTGTAACCTACAATGTAATTGTTCAACAAGACTGTCAACCTTACACAATTTTTTCTACAAATAGGTCAAAAGTGCGTGTACTCGTACACCAAGTCCCAGATCTGGGAGTTGATTTCTCTTTACGAAAAAAATTCCGAAATTCGTCAAAAATTTCAAAAATCGCACTTTTGAGGCTTTGATATCTCTGGTGGAGGACGAGATAAAAATCTGAAATTCTGGACTTTGATAGTAATGTGTAGTAGTGTTATGTACAAAAAAATTCAAGACAGACAGACATATTCATAGACAGGCATTTTGTAAAAACATGTTTTTCGGGTTCTCTGACCCCTAAAACGTGTAAATCCGTATCCGTCGAAAACTGAACTTCGAAAATTTTCATGAATTCAACACTTTTTTCTTGTTAAAGATACAGTGTGTCACACACAAATAAAGTCACCCTGATTTTGTGCCGTGATCGAAAACGAAACAAGACCAGGAGAACGAAACGAATATATTCAGAAAGGCTATATAGAAATGCATATTTACAAGGAACAATTCGCTCCCTGCCCCACTTGATCAGGAAAAAAAATGAATTTATAAAAAAGAGGGAGGAAAAAGTGTCCCGCCGAAATAAAGCCACTCCTGTCAATAGCAAGTATATCCGCCATGTTTACAGATGACTTGGAATATACGATGTGGCGTAACATTTACCAATCCATGGAAGACATTAGCATCAATATCATCCCAGTCATCAATGATGGCGGCCTTCAGTTCTGCTACAGACTTGAACTGCCTGCCATTGGCATTTAAAATTCTACTCAGGTTACTCCACGCATTTTATTGGGGATTGAGATGAAGGTACAGGACAGGCCATCCAATAACATGTCCCCAATTATCCAAAAAACACTTCTAGTAGGTTTTTGCAAAGGTTATGAGGGCGTTTTCCTATTAAAAAATCCAACTCAGCCCACCAATTCTCTCTAGTTGTCAATAGATGGATTTCTACAAATTCTTGGAAATTGGTAGCCTGCATGTCGTCTGAAGAAAGAGCCAGGTTAAGTTTACTAATATAGTTGAAGCCTCCTAACACCATTGATAAGCCTCCATCGTGCTGTCTTTTGGAGAAAATTTCCTCTATTTTTCTCATGTCATATCATAAGAAAGCAAGACAGTCTGAGCCATCCAAACTACTTTTTAAAAAATCTGGGAATGTAAAAAGAGGCTACTGGTCTTTCCAGGTTTGATGATATTTGGACCCATCGACTCTGCTTTTCTTGTGGATAGCTTTCAACATGGGTAGATGGAGGCTTATTAATGGTGCTTAGAGGCTTCCACTATAGTGGTAAATTTAACTTGGCTTTTCCCTCCAACGGTATGTAGGCTACCAACTATAAAAAATTGCTAGAAACCCGTTTATTGCCAACTGAAGAGAGAATCGATGAACTAAGTTGCATTTTTCAGCAGGAAAACGTTCCTTTGCAAGATCCTCCTAGGAGTGGTTTTTGGATAATTGAGGACATGTTAAGGAATGGCCTGTCCTGTACCTTCATCTCAATTAAGTGGAGTATCCTCAATAGAACTTTAAATGCCAATGGCAGGTAGTTCAAGTCTGTGGCAGAACTGAAGGCTGCCACATCATTGAGGCTTGGGATAATATTGATGCTAATGTCTTCCAGGGATTGGTAAATGTTATGCCACATCATGTATTCCAAGCCATGTGTAAACATGACGGATATAATTGTTATTAACAGTAGTGACTTTATTTCGGCGGGACACTTTTTCCTTCCTTCTTTTATACATTCATTTTTTTTAATGATCAATGGGGAAGGGAGTGAGTTATTCCTTGTAAATATACATTTCTATATACACTTTCTTAATATATTTGTTTCGTTCTCGTGGTTTTGCTTCGTCTCTGATTACGGCATAAAATCATGGTAGCTTTATTTGTGTGGGACACACTGTACTAGAAAGAAAAAAGAAAAGAAAAAAAAACGCTTTTGTGTCAAATTTTATTAAAACACGTATTTTTATGCTGAAATCGAGTAAGTAAGTTTATCATTACTAAATGCACCTTTATAACTATGGATTGTTCATATACATTTATATGTGTCTATAATAAAATTTAATTATAATTTTGTACGGTTTAGAACACGGAGGGTTGACCTTTTTTAGAAAAATGTCATAATCTAAAGAAAAAATGTGGAAGCGCTTCATCAATGATTCTATATCTAAAGTTTGAACGAAATCTGATAATTCTGCATGTAAAAGCCATTTATCTAAATAAGGAGGAAATTAGCCTCGTGTTCCCCCCTTATACTTATCCAATGAACTCTTAAAACTTGTGAGGGAAGCACCTTATCAGAATAAACCTATATCCAAAATTTGAAGTAAATCGTATGTTTTTATCATGAGTTATCGCATTACATGCATACATACAGAACCGGCAGGCACATAAGCTCTCAGTCTTTGATGCCTGTGAGCTAATAAATTAAGAGAGGTAGCCCCCCCAATCCCCTCTTTATAGTTAACCAATGAATCCCAAAAACAAATCAGGGAAGCGCCTTATCAGAATGAACCTATACCCAAAATTTAAAGCAAATCGATAAATTCTGCGTGAAAAACCCATTTACCTAAATTATGGGAGGTTACCCCCATTTCTCCCTTTATACTTAACTAATGAACACCTAAAACTAATCATGGAAGCGCCTCATCAGAATGATCCTATATCTAAAATTTGAAAGAAATCTGATAATTTCTTCATGAAAAACCCATTTATCTAAATTAAGGGGGAGGATTAGCCCCCGTTCCCCACCCTTTTATACTTATCGAATGAATTCCCAAAACTAATCAGGAAAGCGCCTTATCAGATTAAACCTATATTCAGAATTTGAAATCAATCGGATATTTTTATCATGAATTATGGCGTTGTTGCATACGTACAGAACCATCTTTTTTTTGTTTTATTTTTTAGATTTTGCAACTAGACGACCCATTTATACTCTATATGTGGCAACTATTCTAACACTGACGTATACAATGGGTGGCCAAGTTATTAGTGAAAATTAGAATTTTCCTGAAGAAATTTCCTGAACTTTACATTCTCATCAACACGAAGCTTTGTTTTGTTGTTGTTTACTGGTGGATTGTTAAACTATTTTTGCTATACATAGAGTGAATACTTATGGGTCTATAAATGAAAATAAACTTTCATCCATAAAGTAGAAATTTACTGTAAAGAAAACTCAGCACAAGTGTTCCAAGACAACTTCCTCAATTTTTCGACGAACCTCCCTTAATAGATTGTGCTCCTCTGGATCTATTATGCATACATTTTCTACGCTTTCCTTTTAATTACTCATTATGGTGTCAGACAATAATCAATACTTCTATCTTTTTTTTTTTTCAAGTTTTCTTTTGATACATTTCGCAGAGAATAGAATTCACCATAAACAATTGAAAACATTTAAATCAAAAAGTGTTCCCATAACATCCCTCACACGTGTTACGCACTAAGAGTCCCTTACCGGTTGACGACATCTGCCAAATGTCACCTGTCAATGTTGTCAGCACATAAAAAATTAAATCAAAATTGACAATAGGAAATATTGTAGTATAACTATTAATTTGGCACCCACTGTAACTGTTTTAACCGTTTTAAGTGAGGGTGACAATTTGCAACACTGTTGGACTGTTGCAACTCTATTTGTGAGGTAAAATAGAAATTAAGACGCACATTGTCACTTAATCCAATGAAATTTTTATTTTTGAAAAACATAACTTAATTCAAAATTCTAACATTATCATTCCTTACAGCAAATGTTGAAAATGTTCGCCACCATTTTGAATGCAAACATGAACACGTCGAACCAAGTTTTTTCACACATTCCGCAACATTGTTGGTGTTATTGATGAGATTTCTTCAGAGTCCAAGAGACGACAGTACAAAACCCTAAGGTATCAAGCACCAGAAAATACCTTTATTTTATGGAAGAGTAGAAATAGGGGAATTTAATGATCATGTCTGCTAAGCCAAACATTAATACCTCTAATTGTTGACTCGTAGCTTTATCATTGTAGTCCAACATTAAAAGGTTTGAAAACATGGAGGACTGAGAGCAGGAAAACACAATAATAAACCTACGAGTCAATCACTAGTGATATTATTTTTTGGTTTATGCACCACATCACTTCCGGCAGACATGAATCATTAGATTCCCCTATTTCTACCCTTCCATAAAATAAAGGTATTTTCTGTTGCTTGATACCTTAGGATTTTGTGCTGTCGGCTCTTGGACTGTTATGATTTTTTTTTTTTTTTTTTTTTTTTTTTTCATCGAGGTTTGCAGAACTATTTTGAAAAATCCTACCTTTGAGATAACACTACATAAAAAAATCTACTGGGATGAAATCTACTGACTTTTGGTGGCCAGAGACCCTTTTGAAATTAAACGGTTATAAAAGAATTTCTTAAGCACTTTCATCATTACATTTGATGTATATGAAGAATTGAATGTTGAAAGATGCAGATGATTAACTCAAATAATTTCCGCAGAATCAGATTAAAAATTACTAATGGTGTTCACGCGAATTTATGATTAAAAAATAAGTTTTCCCATTTAAAAAGGGAAAAAAGGAAGAAAAAAAAAGATACCCGCACATTATATGTAAACATATTAAATAAGCAAGAGCAAGACTTTTTGTTATATATTAATAGATGTGGATAATACGAAAAACAAATGAATAGTGTTTTGAGGCTATTCTCAACTGCTCTGCTCAACAAGTGCAAAACGTTTTGATATATATACAAATGTATTTTTTATTCAAAAGATATAAAATTGGAAGACCTTACTATGGAAGCGATTTGTAATCGAACTGTGTTTTCGATTTTTTAATCAATAATATACCTATTGAGTTATAAATGATTTTGATCACCTGACAAACATGTTTTTTTTACACCTTTTTGAGTGGTTATTCTTCTTTCATGCACAAATTTAGTTCAAAACGCCCACTTTGACGCTATTTTCTGAAGGATTGTTTCTAAAAAAAAAGAAAAAAAAAAAACGGGAAAATGAATACGATTAGACAGTTTCTTAACAACAACACTTGCTAATTTCATGTGTTTCCGAACAAAACTAAATTAATACGTATGTCATAAAGTTGCCTTATTTTACTTAAGAACGCCCTTAAATTGATCACCCTGTATTTTACTTAGTAGGCACAGAAAATAAGTGAAGTGCTTCACTAAGAATAACAATTTTAAATCATTACATTTTAATTAAGCATTTGTTTTATCATTTGATGCTGAACAAAATTTCAAATGACATGTTCTTTTAATATGCTTAAAATTGTTTGTTGTATTGGATTACTTTTGCTATTGTAATTCATTACAATAAAACAAGAAAAATTTCAGTATTACATTTCAATTACGCAACAAATTTCAGCTGTTTATGCACTCTCCTCGTAGCTCTGCTCTCTGTCAAAATAATTTTGATCATGTGTGTCAATAACTGTCATCTATACCTGATATATTCTATTTACTGATGAATATATTTTAGAGATGAAGCACGCAAAACAATTCTCGAACAAATTCGTAACTATGGCAACCCCATGAGACTTTGGGTACTTTATTATTAACCAAATTGAAGTACTCGATCGTTCGTCATCAGATTTGATGAAGCATTCAAATTTTTCATATTCATACAAATCTATAACTTCCCTTAAAATCAACCAAACAAGTTCTTATCATAGTGGCTTAGTGTCCAGTTATGCTGCATCATTTTACTATCATTATTATTATATGCTAAATTTGAATCTATTTAATCTTGAGAATACGATTAAATTAGGCCAAATTTAGCACATAATAATACTGGTAGTAATATGATTCGTTCTTGTTCTAAAATAATCATTTAAAATTTAATCTAGTATATCTAATGGATCTAGATGTCGCCTAGATATTTATATATAGACCACATTTGCAATTTCGAAACATGGATTAGAAACCCTGAATGATTTCCTGGAAAAAATCCATAAAATTGACAACGACATCTAATTCACCATGGAAATTGAAAATAATAATATTCTTCCATTTCTGGATATTCTGCTGGTAAAAGAAGACATTAAAATTAACAGTAAAGTACATCGAAAGAAAGTAAAATTTGACCACATTATACGGAATGACACAGTAGCCCCATGGGCTTATAAACTCAGTGCAATAAAATCTTTTGTCCATAGAGCATTTAAAGTTTGTTCAAACTAGTATCTAAAAGATGAAATCAGCTATTTAATTGGGATTACGTTTTCCAATCAAAAACAATACATAAGATTATTAAAAGACTCAATAAACCAAATCTTAAACTAGAAATGACCACTAGACCAATCTCCAGAAAAATCATATACATTCCAATCATCTTTGAAAGGTTAAGACAGTCTTTTAAGAAATGCAATATTCAACTCATAGCATCGATCCCACCTGACCTTGTGCAAATTGTGAACATGAAGAGGCATGATAGGGGCTATCCAGTTGCGAAGCAACTCTACGCCTAGGCTATGAGTAATAGTCTAGCATTTATTATATTTAAGAATATTATTATTATTTATTATATTTAAGATATATTAAATATAATAAACTCAACACAGCCCTATTAAGATTTTGCTCCAATAATGAAATAACTTCAATTTATTTCGACAACACAAAAAATATTGATCGGCAAGCGAACCCCCATAAAGCCAAGAACCGTGAATCTCTGGAAATAATAACAAGAAATATCCATACCTCTAACGATAATGTATCTTATGTTATGCCAAGCACTTAGATAAAATTATTTAAACTGTGATTACGTTCAAATAAGCATTAAATTGAATTTTATACTACGGATGGCACCACTACTGAGTTCAGAAGTTAACTTTGGGAAACTCCCCCTAGAAAATGTTAGTAATTGCTTTTGAAAGTTGTGTGATGTAGATATTGTTGAGTGTTAGTTTTTATTAATATTTCCTTGGTGTGGACAAGTTATATTGTCCGAAACTGTTAGAATATAATTTTACTTTGTTATTGTAAATAGTATATGATTTTAATTATAGATTTAAAAATATATTGTATACACTGATGAGCCGAACTTATTGTTTATTTATTATAATACACTGTAATAAATCATTTTAATAGTCACATCGTTTCAGTTCAGAAATGGGCAATTCAAATACAGCATGCTAAGTAGCTATTTAGAGCATTAGCCGGAACATTCCTCGGTGTTGGACAGCTGTCCAACATCATCATAAAAAGGCAAACGAACTACTCTGATAATATTTCTAAGCAACATACCTGTTGAGATCTTGAGATCTATAACACATACTTGTCCATCATCACCTTTATAAGTTTTCATAATTCTAGCAAGTTTCCAGTTCATAAATTTCTCCTTTCCTTCTTTCATTAACACAAGTTGTCCAACTTGAAGGTTTTGCGCGGACTTTTCCCATTTACTGCGTACACGTACTACGTATTTAAGTATTCTCCGCTCCAGCGGCACCAAAAGTTCATTTTTAATCTTTGAACTAGGGTCCACCTATAAAAAAGAATAAAAAGACAAAGAATCTAAAATAGCATTACTTTCACATTTTCAGGGGCATTCAAAAGAAGACCTCCATTAAGAAAGTGACCAGGTACCAGTAATTGTATATCATTAACATCTGCAGATTAGAGGATCAACGGGCGTGAATCCACAACTGCTTCAATTTGCGTCACAATTGTTGTTAGTTCTTCAAAATTTAAGATAGAGGATTTAGTTATAAAATTCGCTTCCTGGCTTTTATATTTTATTGCCATAATTCGCCGAAATGTGGAAATGCTGGGGGTATGAATTTCCATTGTATTCGTTCTTCAGCACTAAATTGCTGAATTTCTTCCGAAACACAAATTTGCTAAAAGGATTTCGAAAGAGCTCAAGTATTTTTAAAATTTGTGGCATTATCACTCCATATGACATAGAGTTTAGTTCATCGAGCAACAAATCTACTCAAACAGGCTAGAAATGCTTCTGTGAAACAACATCTAGATGAACGGCTTTGGCAAAAAATAAATAAATAAATAAATATAATAATGCATGATTTTAGTGTCATCTTTGATCGTTTTAACTTAGGTTTTGTTATAATAGGGCCTGCTACTACGCCTGTTTTCTCAAACGTCTAATGTTGTCGTTTTTCTAATGTTGAATTTAAAATTTCAAAAGATTCAGACGATGTTTCTATAGAAACATTTGTCATAACTTTATAGGTGATGCTTGGTAGTAGAAGCCAGAAGAAACGGACTTGTTTTTACTCCGAACAGAATTCGCTTTAGTCTGAATATTCTAAATTCCTAACCCGGATCATCAACCTCTGGTTCATCATCCCAAAAAAATCTTGTTTTCCTGTCTAGTTCATCAATCTCGAGATGTAAAATACGCTTGCTGAATGCCTACAGCATTTGCTGTTGGGAAGTTTTTGAATTTTATTAAAAGGCTGAACAATTAGGCGATGAGATTCAATCCAGTATATAAGCAATCATTTAGAAACAATTAACCTTTAGCATGGAAGTTTGCGTCAAAGACGATTCTAACTTTAGTGGTAGACTTATCTTCATGAATTACTGCTTTGTGGGATAAATAAAATGTGTTTACATCAGATGGGTTGTCAACAGGTTCGATAATATTCTCTGCTAAATAATTATCGAAAATAACCTTATAGTCTAACAAAGAGTCGTTTCCAAAGCTCGTTATCACTTTCAAAAATCTTCTGTATGCAACTTCGCGATTGTTATTAAGAGACTTTTCAAATTTGTCTTCCATGGAAATTTTACTTTGTACCGATCATTTTTAAAAACAATGTTAGACTAAAAATCAGCCATAATGTTATCGTCTAACATTTCTAACATTTTGAAATTCGGATTCAATTTCTAAACTTCACAACTGCCAAAAATTTCTGATTTGATCGAAAATATATTTTTCTTCAATTATAATTTTCAAACTGAGCAATTCATTGGCTGAAATAATAGAACCTTGTAAACACCAGCCAAAAAAGTTTCCGCAACTACGAGATTATTCTTTAGTCTTTTAATTCTATCAGTTACAATATTATAATAATTATCAGTGCTGATTGAAACTGCAGTTTGTTTACTAATTATTCATAACTATCAGCTAGTTGTAAATCTTTTAATTTATCGTTTACTTAATGTACTTATCAGTAGTGAGTAGACAAATAGCTGAAATTTGTTTTGTTTCAAGAGCTTCAATATCTATATGTGAAGAGAGTTGTTCTCTATTTTCAAGTATTACGCCATTATACGTTTTCTCAGTTGGCTTTAAGGCTCTAAAAGCATAAACGGATAAAGATTTTTTTCCAATAACCATCAATTTTAACTTTTGTGAAATGTTCGCAAATTATGAATGTTCTCATGCTACCATTATCCAGTAAGACACGAACTGGTTCATTTTTTATTATTTATAGGATCTTTTACTATAACAGAACAAGTCTGCAAAAAATCTTGCGATCCGTGTTTTCATTCTGTACATTACTAATGGAATTGTTATCACAATGAGAAATAGATACAACACTTTTATCAATATTTATCTTGAAATCATTTTCGCATGATGAAAATAAATAGCTCTATTATGTTTCTTACTACAAAAATCGCACATTTTGGTATTGCCTAAGTCTTTATTTCTGTGCTTACTCTGTAAACATGAATAGCATCTTCCCTGCTTTTTTAGTATCTCTTTCTTCTGATCTATCGTTAAAGAATTACAAATTTCACTATTGTTATCAACATTATTACAGAACAAACTCGAATTCTTATTTACAGAAGTCATTAATTCAGTAGCTGAAGCACTATTTTATTTATATAATTTCGTATTATATCGATATCTATTCTTAAATTTCGCTTGTTAATCTATAAATTTTGGTCTATATTCAATTTTATTATCATTAGAAAATGATTTCTTAGCATCTAAATCATAGATAGTTGATATCTTTTCTCGATTTTCAAATTCATTTTTAAGAAAATTCAGAAGTTTATCGGTATTCCACATTTCACAGGCTTATAGATTTCTATTAAACTCTAATGTTAAATCTGGAAGTATTAACTTCAGTAATATTAGGCAAAGTAACCTATTGTATGTATCAGGTTTTACACCCAAATGACTCTAAGTTTTGAATTTGCACTAGACCTTTATCATACAAATTTCTGAAACCCGCTGTGTCAAAAGAAATTTTCAAACCTTTTATATTTACTAAATTACTTAAGTGAGCATGTACGAACATATCATATCGGCCATAGCTTTCGTTCAAAAGCGATATGGCCGCTACATAATTATTTTCAACTAAACCAAAACTATTGACCGTATTTGCAACTGATTCAGAAACCTAATTATTTAAATGGATAAAATTTTCGATTTCTGTTAGACTTGTATTTTTACCCACAAATAATTCAAATTGATTCCAAAATTTTAAAAATTTATCTTGTCCCCCAAAAAATTGATTTAATTGAAGCTTCGGCAACTTTACTTTTTGCAGTTCAATAGCAGCACGACATGTTCGAGCTGAATCAATATTATTACAATTAGTAATATTTTCACAAGAAATCAAACTTTTGTTTTATGGTTTTCTAAATGAAATTTCGTATTCGAATCCAGAATCCCCCCCCCCCCCCCATTAACTTTTCGAAAAGTCTTATAAAGCATCAAACACACGTAATAAAAGTTGTGCAAGATATTTACTATCTACTTAAAACTATACAATCGATTCAAAAATACCAAAAAAAGAAAAAAAAACATAAATTTTTATCTATTAACTGTACATATCGGTTTGATACTAAAAATTGGCGACAAACATATAGGCGATTATTGGTAATAGTTTGATTTAACGTGAATCCAGTTGCATTAGTACTAAAAAAATCAAATCAAAAACATTTAAAAACATTGTTAGCAAAATTATAACCCAGTAAAAATATTAAATGTATGATTTAAAAAGCCACCAGTTTCACAAGAATGTAAAGTATAACCGTTAAAATACCATAGATTGGTATTGACCTCAATTTGACGAAATTCCTCTTTTGGTCAGTAGGAGTTTGAAAGGAAATTTCAAATTGCGCTATACATTAACCATCAATTAGTGTCGAATTGGTTTTATTTAAAAAGATTTGAAGCAAGAAATTTATCCCTTACCCCCCCCCCCTCTTATTTTACCAAATATCGCCAATATTAGAGATACATTACTACGTACAATAGTGTATGTGTATGTATTTCCCTACAAACAAATATTATTTTATGTAAGCATATACGTAATGCCACAATGAAATATTTTTTACAGATTAAAAAGCTCCTTTTACTCAACAGATAGAGTAATATTTTTACATCTATCGGAAATGTGACCGACACTCCCGGCTCTTTAGCCTTTTAATAAATGATTTTTTCAGGAAAAAGAAAAGTTAAATTGTTTTTTCAACATAATGAAATTTATCAAAATCTTTTCTCCTCATTTAATTACAAACCTTTTTAAAATGCTTCTTTGGAGAAAATAATAGAAAGGAATTTTCTCTTTCGAAATGATTCATCATTTACATTTATCTCTCAGAGTAAATTTGATCTAAAAAATAGCCACTAACAATCCGATTGAAGGAATTTTATCATTTAGAATCAATTAACTTTAAAATTACCTTTTTTCTGTTTTAAATGAATGAAAAAAAATCAACGATGAGAGAAATAAGTCCTGATTAATAGCTTTCAAAAATTCTGATCTCGTATAATCAAAATTCTTTTTTTTTTATTCATGTCATGGTAAAAAGAAAGAAAACTTCATTAATTCTTCAAGCATTTATTTCTTTCCAATAATTCTCTGAGCATAGTTTATCGATTTCGAACACTTAATACAGCTGTAAAGAATTAGAAAGAAAAAAAAATGGCAGCACATCACAGCAGACGATTCAAAACTTTTCGCATTTTTCATTTTCGAAATTGGAGATAAATTTTTATGCATGGCAGTTTATTTCTCTTGATTAAAAAATTATATTTCTAAGAAAAATATAAAGAAACTCTAAATTTTGATAAATAGTTCTGCTTCTTAACTTAAATTAATATGTTTCTCTTTATTTTTGTTAGGCTAAAATTAATGTGCAGTACTTTTTCATGCCCACCAAGGAATCGAATAGGATGAAATGAAATGCAGGGAGAAGCGATTCCGGAAGAAAAAAAATGGTACATAAAAGTTTTTAAAAGTTTATATAAAAATTTTAAATGGGTTTAATCAACCAAAAATGCAATTTTCTGTTACTCACACAAATTAAAATTTAATGAATTTGCAATTCTTTATGTAAAACTACATTCAAAAATTTGCTGTAGGACAAAATTTATCAGAAAAAAAAAAAAGATTCAGCTATCGTCATTATAGTATAGAAAATATTCATTTTAAATAATTTATTTAAAATTAGTATTTTGCAGCTTGAACAAAGGAATTCGGGAAAATGACTTATCAGATTTTCAGAATTATAATTATTCTGCACATAAATGGATATGCATAAAAGAACCTAATATTTTTATCTTTCAATTAATACTTTTTAATTTATAGTTATTTACGTTTCTAATTTTTTACGAATTTCAAACTTGACACTGTTAATATATTTGTCTAACAAAGGAACCACCAGACATTATGCTAATCGATTTTAATGAATTTACGGTGTACTGTAGAATTTGTATCCATAATTATTCTGGTGAAAGGATTCTTTCAAATGGTCCTTATATTTTGAGAAATTCGGTGTCAAACTTAAGCATATATTTTGAATACCTATTAATATGCTATACTGCACGAAGACTTCGGGGCATGAACATAGAGAATGTTTCCAACAGCCAAAGGGCCCGTGTTCGATGTTATCACTTGATTTTTTTTCTTTATACAGTGTCTCACATAAGTGATGGGACACTTGTGCTTTACAAAAGGAAACTAATCAAATAAATTAAAAAAACATGTACACATTTTTTTGTGGGTGTGTTTCATATTTAAATTTAGTAAAGATTATTACATAACATACATTTTGTCAAAATATTAAAATATTAATTTAATAAAAATACAAATGTTTAGAACGGAGCAAAAAATAGCTCACATAAGTGATGGGACACCATTATATATGCAAGAAAATCGTCTGAAATAAGCAATAAAAATATTTTTTGGGGTTTTATTTTTATTTAAAAGCAATTGGCAATAATTTATAAAATCGTCTGCAGTATTTCTCTCCACTTTGTTTTGGAATTTTTGTGTTTTTTAGCTCTGTGTAGCCATGAATGCTAAACGAAAAGAAACTTCGCCTGAAATTCGAAAATTAGTTATTAATTTGCATATTGAACGTGGAAAATCTATTAGTAAAACTGCTGAAACAGTTAACTTGAGTCGTTCAACAGTTTTCAATATCGTTCAACGATATAAAAAGAATCATATGATTCAGGATAAAAGAAGACCTGGCCGACCATCAAAGCTATCCAATGGAATAAAGCGAATTATCGTTCGAAATATTTAAAAAAATCCAAGAAATAGTGCTTCAAAAGTTGCTGCTGATTTACAAGCATTATATGGAATAATTGTTAATCCTGAGACTATTAGAAGGGTAATTCGATCTGCTGGATATCACGGTAGAGTAGCCAGGAAAAAATTCTTCATAAGTGAAAAGAATAGGAAACTCAGACTAGCTTTCGCAAAATTCAACATAAATAAGAATTCTGATTACTGGAATAAAGTTATATTTGCTGATGAGAGTAAATTTAATATATTTGGTTCTGCCGGTAGAATCTTGGTGTGGAGAAAACTCAGGGAAGAATTTCGCAAACAGAACTTGGTACCAACAGTAAAACATGGTGGAGAAGGAGTTATGGTATGGGGGTGTATGTCGTCCGCTGGAGTTGGTAATCTTGTTTTTATTGACAGTATAATGGATCAGTACACGTATATTGATATTTTAAAGCAAAATTTGAAATCTTCAGCACGAAAATTGAACCTTCATAACGATTTTAAATTCTACCAGGACAATGACCCCAAGCCCACTGCTCTGAACGTTAGATTCTGGCTGCTATATAACTGTCCCGAAATAATAAAAACACCACCACAATCTCCAGACTTAAATCCCATAGAGAATATTTGGCAAGAATTGGAATCAAGAATTCGCAAACACACCATTTCTTCAAAACAACAACTAAAATCGGTGCTTCAAGAAGAATGGGGTAAAATCACTTCAGAAATCACAAAAAAATTAGTCTAATCCATCCCAAAAAGATTAAACCATGTTTTAAAAGTAAAAGGAAATCCAACAAAATATTAAAACCTTTTAAAGAGTAAAATTTTTCGATAAATATTTGATGGAAAAGTAAGTGTCCCATCACTTATGTGAGCCATTTTTTGCTCCGTTCTGAACAATTGTATTTTTACTAAATTAATATTTTAATATTTTGACAAAATGTATGTTATGTAATAATTGTTACTAACTTTAAATATGAAACACACCCAAAAAATTTTTGCACATGTTTGTATATTTATTTTATTGCAGTTTCTTTTTATAAAGCACAAGTGTCCCATCATTTTTGTGAGACACTGTAACTAATTTTATATCTTGACTCTTAACAACCTTCAAGCATGGTTAAGAATTGTTGTAACTAAAAATTTGTATATTTTTCAAAATGTAAGCAATTATCTTTTTCTTCTTCTTCTTCTTCTTCTATGAAAAATCATATTTTATCTCTTTTTAATTAATATCTCTTCTGATGAAAATCTAAACTCTTTTATGGGTGGGTAGATTATTATTATATATATATATTTGTAATTATTATTTATTTTTACATATTTTTACTAGAGGACCCATCCCGGCGTTGCCAGGGCCTATGATGAATGACACTTAAATGAACCTCACATTTATATGATTTTATATCCTTAATTCTAAATCTAAATTTTTATTTATTCTATCTATTAAATTTATTCTATCTATTAAATTAAATTTATTCTATCTATTTATAATCGATTATTTCTAAGAAATTATAAATTTAGAAAGAAACTAAAAAGTTTAAGAAATTTTCTAATTTCTAAGTCTTAATTTATTTTTTAAATGAGAAGTATTGAATTTAAAGTATATGCTATTTTGTATTTTATTATCTGTGTAATTTGATTTTCGGAATCATAGCGTACCAAAAGACAACGAAACACTCAGGTTTTTACTAATTTCGTCGAAATTTTCACATATTTTATTTTGTAAAAAAATATTTACACTCGTCTAAACGTTTTTTGTAAGATGTAAATATCCTCTATAGATATTATCTAAGGGTTGTGATAGCATACGTATACGTTTAGTTACTTTTAATTTTAAAAAATATATATATTATCTTCTGAGGCGCAAAGTGACCTGCCTTTACCGATGTATTTGAAAGGATTAAAATTTATACATATTTTTAATCAATTGCATAATCGATTTGAAGGAGGTTTCAGCTTTAGGAAGGTATTTTTTATTATAAATGAAGTCGCATTAATTTTGTCGGTACCTCTAAAACTGCACCCTGGAGAAGCAAAACCACGACAAACATTCAGGTTTTTACTGATTTCGTCGAAATTTTCCCGCATTTTGCTTTGTAAATATATATATATATATATATATATATATATATATATATATATATATATATATATATATATATATATATATATAAATATATATATATATATATATATATATATATATATATATATATATATATATATATATATATATATATATATATATATATATATATATATATATATATATATATATATATATATCCCGCTCCGATCATTTCAAAATTTCTGTAGATAATGCAATCTGGTGTACTGAGATACTCTAAAAAGGTTGTGTTAAAATACGGGCATTTGTTACTTTTAATGTAGAAAAAAAATAATCTCCGTGAGTCGCGAAATGATCTGAGTTTGCCGGAGTATTTATTTAAAAGGTTGAAATTCCTTTTTTTTTCAACCGATTACATCTTCAATTAGAAGGTTATAGATTCATATTTTTTGTTTCTTGGTACTTCTAAAGTTGCGAGGAGCGTTGTAATAAGGGAGAAAAACGTTTTTCAGAGGAAAAAAAAATTAAAGGGATAACTGCGAGATATTTTTTTAATTGGTTGTGGCTTTTGAAATGTAAGAGTATGATCTTTTAGAATATGTCTTCCTTTTTTAACTTTACTAGGCAGTTTTGCATATGTTAAGTTAATAAATAATGCAAAGTTGCCACAAACGTTTTTTTTTTTTTAATTATTTTTTCAGACCAAAAAGTCTTTGATATACAATTTGACCAAATTTACAAGAGGAATATACTACAAAATTTATTTAGTTTTAAAATTGTAGTGCGAATCGAATTGAAAAACAGTAGCTTGTGATAGCTCTAAAAATGGCAAAATAACACCGAAATTCCTTTTTTCCATCTTATTTTATCCCGAATAAAGTTTTTACGCGTGAACCAGCGCTATTCTCTCTGCAAAGACGAGTTAAGTTTTTAATTAGGGTGAGCTTTTAATAAATAATTCATCCAATTATTAAAATTTTAAAATGCCGAGTCTCAGGTGTCTCGTAAGTGTCATAGATTTTGAAAGCCATCACACACACATAGACACACAGAATAAAAATGAAATTTTCTTTTATTAATACTAGTAGCTAGAACCCGGGTTTCCCGGGTCAAAAAATAAAGATGAAAATCTTTTTTTATTATTGTTATTTAAAATTGAAAACTGTAATTTTTTTTTATTAATTTTTTTTTTTTTTTTTAATGTAATATGCTTTTTAGATTGTCAAGTAACTCTCAAAAGCAATTTTATATGAGTCATATTGATTATGTATCATAAAAAGCTTTGAAATTTATCAGATGTGATTATTTTCGTATTTAGATGCAAACCAAGAGTTATTAGCCGAGAATTTTATAACTTACAACAGCATGTTTGTTTCTGATCCTTTCAGTGCATTGAGCACACAGTTCAGTTACCTGACTTTTAAATTTGTATTTAAACATATTACTTTATTCAGTTATTTATAGATGAAGTTTTAATTTTGCTATGGAATATAGATGGAAACAAATTCTGAACTTTTTACATTGCTTTAAAGGCAAATAGATTAGGCTTTCGTAATTGGGGTTTACGCAATAAAGATAAATTAAAAAATAATTCAGACACGAAAAAATTTTTTAAATCACATCCAATCAGTATAATGAGATACAGTTTTCAAACAAATTATATTTCAAAGTATTTTCTTTCTGTTTAGCAGTGTAAAAACTCAAATTGTTTGATTACATGTTAAATTTGTGTTTCTTAAATATCTTTGTTTTAAAAAATTCATATGCCTTTAATTTCAGCAGATATGCATATAATAGCATCTTTAATTTCGTTATGAAAAATTATCCGAAACAATATTTATAGATTTATGTATAAATTGTTTATTATTACTTCTTAATTGAGGGTATGCGATAAAATTTTTTAAAAAGATTGAAAATTATAAAGTCGTAAAAAGTGAGTTATATGTGATACAGTCTTCAATTAAATTGTACTTAAAAGTATATTTCTTTTCCTATACGGTGCGCCGGATATTATCACGCTATTTACAAATATTGTGAATGCAGTTTCGAAAGGTAAAAGAATTAATATGTTTTATGTACTGACGAAAAATCGGTTTTGGGGCATTAGTGATTAGGTTTTGAAAATTAGTAACTGCATCGTCACTGTCATTAATACTGTTGATAGTAGGAAACGTTCAGTCAGAATTATGAAAGGTATTTTTACTTTTATTCCAATCCATAGCAACTGGAAGTGGGTGAGAGAAGGGTTAACTGTATAAATTTTGAAACAGACAGGGATAAATGATCAGAGTTAAGATTATTAATTACAATGGTAGTTTTAGGAAAGGAACGATTTATGCTTTCCTTTCCTAAAATAAATTACAGAAGGATGCCATAACCAAACAGTGTAGGTGTACTCGAGCGTGTAAATTAAGTTCTAGGTGTTAGATGAAGTTATATAATGATCTGTCATGACCAATGGTCGAACGACAATTCCAACACCGATTGCGATCATTAAAGTCAAAGGTAATGAAACTGTGTGTATGTTGTGAAAAGAACTGTGTAAAATCATTGGGAAAAGTCGTGAGTGTCTGATATATAAGGTAAGCTGGAAGAGTCTGCGCACATTTCAAAAAAGAATAGTAATATAAAATCTTAATATTAACTTTTTGGTAAACTAGCCATGACAAATTTTGAATACATTTATTTTTTACGCTTTTTCATTGTTGTTATGCTGTAATGTAATAGAACAGCAAGAATAAAATCAAGAAAACTATTTTGCGCAATCTCTCCTTATAGGGTAGGTGAGATTGCGCACATGAATAGAAGAGATTTTTATTAATAACAACTATACTTAATTTAACAATTAAACATTTTGTATTTCAACATTTCATTATGGTTATTTGAAACGCATTCTGAACTTTGATCTCCAACTTATCAAAATCTAAGGCTCATTTAAAAAAATTTCATCATCAGAATAATTCAAAATGAGAACTCTACAACATACTTTAAATTTTCAAAATCAGTGAGCATCATGTTTGGCTGTCCCCTTCTATGTATAAAATTATATATATTTTTTAAAAATAGCACTTTCAGAATACCAGCAAACTTTGAAAATTCCGGTAATGTTTAATATTTAAAAAGTACTTAAAAATTGTTGCAGAGAGGGAGTGATATGAGTAAACTATATTGTACATGCTAAACTTAAAAAAAAAAAAAAAAAAAAAAAAAAAGGTATAACATTGCTTGCAAATAATACGCCAAATTCGAAAATTTTTTATATCTTCACCTCATTTAATATGAAGAAACGTCCGCAATAAATATATGTTTGGAATTTTAGGAGAAATAACTTTGCTGCTTTTACATTTCTGTTGCTACTGATATCTGTGACAGATTGTGTACACATAACGCTACAACGAGAAACTGGGCCCCTGTCCTCGCTCGAGGAAACGCTCGGGAGCTAATGCTATTCCTATGGGGAGGCATTTTTCTAATAACTCTTTCGCATTTCGACATTTTTGAGTAATTTTTTTTTTTTTTTTTTTTTTTTTTTTTGCTTTGGATAGATGAGGTGCATGCCGACAGCGCACCTTTTTTACTTTTCCGATTTTGGTTGCAGATAATTTTTTAAAAGGCACTTTCAGTTTTGAAACCGGTTTTGAAAGTGAAACTAACTTTGTAAAAAACATCTGCAACCAAAATCAAAAAAGTAAAGAAGGTGCGCTGTCGGCATGCACCTCAGCTATCCAATGCAAAAAAAAAAAAAAAAAAAAAAAAAAAAATTATTAAAAAATGTCAAAATGCAAAAGAGTTATTAGAAAAATGCTTCCCCATAGGAATAGCATTAGCTCGCGAGCGTTTCCTCGAGCGAGGACAGGGGCCTTAACAACTGAAGCATTGCATTTCATGCTCTCACTTCTACATAAAGTGAATAAAGTAGAACCTTGATTCTCAAACAAACAAGTAAGAAAAATCATGCGTTAAGCACAGATTATGAAACACTTTCCAACACTTCTTGAAATCTTTAACAAAACTTCGTTATCCAGGAAAGGAATTAGTTATTTTTTATCCATAGCGAAATATGTATTCCAATACTTTTGAACAGCCCTGTATTTGATCTGTTGGTTGATATATAGACTATATAATGAGGAAACTTAGTTTAGTAAGAAAACGCCTAAACGATTGAAATTTTCCTTTCAGCAATTTATAGTATTTGCTGAAAACATACTTGAATGCTTTTGTTCAGCCCTATAGGTTACCCAGTGCCTTTAATACACGAAAGTATTTTGCTAAAATTTAGTTCAAACAAAAATATTCTTTAAACTACTTAAATCGCATTTCCAGAAATTATCATCCAAAGGCGACCATGTATCCAGTTATTTGCGTGAACCAATATAACATTTTATCAATATTTTACAAACTTTCTTAGTAAATTGTATGCAGTTCAACGTAAAAATGCATAACTTATTTAAAAACCACCTTTAAGTAAATTACGCTCATATTCAGTAACCTTTCCTTTTCATAATCTCTTTCCGAGATCTTTTGTGTAACCCTGTATATCTAAATTGAGTAACTATTAGCATTTATACACACCATTATGTGTATACATTTAGTGAAACTGAAAAGCGCAAATCATAATTAATATAGCATTTCATGCATACAACAGCCATCATCCATAATATACAGTACTTCGGATAGAATATACTATTTGAAATATTTTGTGCGTCCCTGTAAATGCTATGCACTTCGTATTATGCATGAAATAACTCATATTTAAGCCTCAGCGACGTACATCAATTCGATTACACATGAAATCGTTTACCATAATTAAACTATGTCACAGACAATTCCCCTTTTATTATTATGAACTGGAATTCTTTTGTGTGGCCCTGTAAATGAATAAGAACTATTATTTTCATTGCATATTTTACAAAATGCATATTTTAATGCTTTTCATAGATGTATATAAATTTTAGTATGTTTGACAGAGTGTAGCATATTTAAAATTCATTTGAAACGATTTTCTCCATACGCCGTAATGCAATGGAAAACTTTTGACTGTCCCTGTAAATAAACTAATCATGGTAGACACTTCATTTTCAATAAGATTCGTGCTAAGGTAAAGGTTAATAACGTCCAAAAAGTTTACGGCAATCCGAATATTTTTACGAGAGCTAGAGCGCAGACTAGAGGTCTGCACGGGCCGATTTCCAATAATGGCATTCGGGCCGGGCCGGGCTCGGGCCTTACTTCTGAAGACTCGGGCCGGGCCGGGCCTAGCCACTAATCCTTTCGGGCCGGGCCTAACTTTTTTTTTCCGTACGAAGCCGAGACTGATTCCATTCTTCCTAGTTTTCATGGACCAAAATAATCAGTTCCTATTGAATCTTCCTATATGAAAATCCTTTTCTCGGCTTTTTATAAATCAGTAATATTTGGCTTTGTCCAAAAATTTCTGCAAAAAAAGCATATACTTTTAAGTCATCATTATTCTACAATTAAACATCAGAATTTATTCCTTTTAAAGAATCATAGATTACTAGGCGTTTTAAAATAGAATTAAACATACACACACACAAAAAACATGATTATGACGGAATTTTTTTTTAAAACTGAAAACTGAAAGTTTCTTTTAAAATGTTCATCCATGCAAAATGAATACAACAATACGGGAGAAAAAAATATATTAAACATTTACATCTGTTAAGAAGGGAATGCATTTTTTTTCGTTCCAAAGCGATTTCGTCTTTGGAAATTTTACCATATACCGCTTTTTCGATTTTTTGTCTCCATTACAGGGAATATGGATTAATAATACTAGTGATAACTGATACATTTACATACAACAAACAAAGATTCATTTAAAAGCATAAATATCGCAGCCTACGGCATTTCTGCATAAATGGAGATTATAAACATGGAAAAAGAAGGCTAATATAATTTTTTTTGGTCAGAACTCTTCCATAAGATTAAAGACTAATGTTCAGTAGAAATTCACTCGAGCCAGGCCGGGTTCGGGCCGAAATTTAAAAAATTTTCCGAACCGGGCCGAGCTCGGGCCGAAATTTTAACTTTCGGGCCGGGCCGGGTCGGGCCATTATTTTTTTCGTTCGGGCCGGGCCGGGTCGGGCCAACATTTCTTTCGTTCGGGCCGGGCCTGGCCCGGGCCGAAATTTTAACTTTCGGGCCGGGCCCGGGCCTGGAAATTTCGGCCCGTGCAGACCTCTAGCGCAGACAGATGGACAGACGGCCAGACAAACCGAAAGCATAAATACTTTTCAACTCTGTTTCAACAAAATTGATGCTTTCTTTTCTTTTCTTTTCTTTTCTTTTCTTTTTCTTTTTTTTTTTTTTTTTTTTTTTTCTATTTCATGGACGCAAAGAACGAATTCAGTACAAGAGACATGGCTATCGCGAAGTTAACAAAATCCATGAATTTTCAAATTTCGTGTACAGTGAGGTTGCTAAACTTGATTAAATTTTTTTTTTTCCTTTAGTGGATCCGAAGAGCACACATATGGTATAGTGATACAAGTACTATGAATTTCATGCATAGCAATTTTGGATTCATGAGTAGCAAGTTAGCCTAGTAGTTATAGAAATTTTTAAAAAATAAGAATGAACGACCTTCTCTTTCTCCTACTCCTACTATATAATCTTAAGTCATCCAGACTCATCAATAAAAACATATAAACATTTTTATAATTTTTTTTTTTTTTTTTTTTTTTTTTTTTGCTAAATTGTTTTAAATTTGTCCTTATCTCATCTAATTCCAATGTGTTTTTCATACAGTAAGTCAAATCACTGTATTTTAATACCAGTGTTTTGAAGGAATTTACACATTGTTATAAACTTTAAAATAGATATATAATTTCTTAAAAAGCGTTATTCTGGTCAATTATCCTTTCTCTTATGAAAATGGATGCATATGCCTCCAAAATATCTCAGAAATATATTAAATAAATAAATATCTTTTTAGGTGCGTTCGTAATTATGTAAATACGTAGCACCTATTGTTGTCGCTCAGTCCGTCCGTCTGTCTGTCTGTCCGTCTGTCCGCATATAACAACGCAAAAACTACCCAACCGAATCGTTTGAAATTTAAAATACATATTTACTACATAATTTTGTCGAGTCATTTCAAATTTTATGAAAATCGGTTGCATAGATCAATTACAGGGACAATCCGTATTCCGTTACATTACGATCAATGGGGGGGGAAAGTTTCAAATGCATTTTAATGGTGTTACACTCATTTGAATTAATAGAATTGACATGAATCTATGAAGTATGTACTAAAATATACATTCTGTATAATCTGGGATGTAAAGAATATTTATTATTTATTTACAGGGCCACACAAATGTATTCCACTGAATAATGTTATACGGGGAAACATTGTTTGGGGCGTGTTTTAATTATATTAAACTACTTCACATTTTATGAATAAGATATACGTTAATGAAGTATAATACAAATTACTCCCCGCATATTTACAGGAACACAAAGATTTCGACCACTATACTGTATCCAAAGTCCGCTCTACTATATCAGCAAGATCTGAATATTTTAAAACTTCGTTATAGTACGAACGCACCTCATTTGCTACGCTTCACGTGCAATTTCCAACTTGTTGTATTTGTGATGTCTTTTAAGCATTATATGTATATTTTAAAGTGTTTATTATTATTATTTATTTCAGTGTACTATGTATTGTAAAAGGAATTGTTTGAAAAATGTAAATGCAGAGCAGACAACGGAGTAACTTATAAAAGGGTCCTTTTTTAGTGTTGCTTGCACCTAGCATGAAGACCTAGGTAATTTTGAAGCCTTATGCATAAAAGTTAGAGAACCAATAAAAATTCTCTGCTAAAATCATATTTTATACAATTTTTTATACTTTAAAATTTTATTTTTGGATTTTTATTTATTTGTTTTACGCCAAAGGGGAGCTAAGTCGCGAAATATGGCGCTGAGAATTTTTCGATTGACTTTTTTGAAAGGCTATGACATTCGGCTAGGATTGCCGAAAAACTCTACTTTTGAAAATATGCCAACTTTTTCTACGCCAAAAATGTAAATATGATGTCGTAATTTTTTAAGACCAAATTCGTAGGTTTTTGAAGGAATTTTTAAATTTCTTTCAATACTTTATATTTATTATTAACTAATTTATATTTTTAAATGTGTTTCTAAAAATAAATAAATAAATAAATAAATAAAATGTTAATAGTTTGATAAGTGGCCTCGAAAATAGCATTTATAGTAAGCTATGCTACAGTAAAATACAGTCACCGCAAAAAAAATCTTGACATTTGAGATTTTAGACGTTTTGTTGAATATCTAGAAATATACATGAGGAATTATTCTGAAACTTCAGGTGTGTAAACAATATAGCACAGGTCATATATTTTCGTGAAATTTTTTTGCCGAAGTCCCATAGGGGACCGTCAAAAAATTGAAAAAGAATGAATATCTTTTGGATGACCCTGTCAAAACTAATGTAGCAAAAGCATTCCAACTGCAGATTATCATTAAGTGACTTATTGTAATTATGTGTGTTCATTTTTATGCGGATAGCATGTATACTCGTAGAGAAATTAAGGTTTTTATAAAAACAGTCCCAATTTTTTTCAAGATTTTTGCTTATTATTTGCAGAGTTCTTAATATAAAATAAAGTTTTTTCCTGAACATATGACAAACAATATTATAAATAATACCCTGCAACCAGAATTTAAAAATAATAATAATTGTATGAATAATGAACAGGTTTACTAAATAAATTTTCATTGCGCATGCGTAAAAGTTATGCAAATTTTGATTGCATATTGTGTTAGCTAAAGGTATGGAGCAACTTTTGTAAAAGTCTCAGAATCGCAGCTTAAAAATGCTGAAAATTATCGCGGATGGAATCGGATGAAAATCCGTTATTTCCAAAAAGACGCAAAAAGATAAGGGGTTGTATCCAAATATAGTAGTGCGCGCAATATTATGTAGTACATACTATTGCGCTCACTACTATATTTGGATACAACCCCTTATCTTTTTGCGTCTTTTTGGAAATAACGGATTTTCATCAGATTCCATCCGCGATAATTTTCAGCATTTTTAAGCTGCGATTCTGAGACTTTTACAAAAGTTGCTCCATACCTTTAGCTAACACAATATGCAATCAAAATTTGCATAACTTTTACGCATGCGCAATGAAAATTTATTTAGTAAACCTGTTCATTATTCATACAATTATTATTATTTTTAAATTCTGGTTGCAGGGTATTATTTATAATATTGTTTGTCATATGTTCAGGAAAAAACTTTATTTTATATTAAGAACTCTGCAAATAATAAGCAAAAATCTTGAAAAAAATTGGGACTGTTTTTATAAAAACCTTAATTTCTCTACGAGTATACATGCTATCCGCATAAAAATGAACACACATAATTACAATAAGTCACTTAATGATAATCTGCAGTTGGAATGCTTTTGCTACATTAGTTTTGACAGGGTCATCCAAAAGATATTCATTCTTTTTCAATTTTTTGACGGTCCCCTATGGGACTTCGGCAAAAAAATTTCACGAAAATATATGACCTGTGCTATATTGTTTACACACCTGAAGTTTCAGAATAATTCCTCATGTATATTTCTAGATATTCAACAAAACGTCTAAAATCTCAAATGTCAAGATTTTTTTTGCGGTGACTGTAGAAAAATATAACTTTAACAAAAGAAACATTTCGATTCTCAAACTTCCTAATGTAAGGCTTTAAAGTGCAACAAATCTTAATGCTAGGTGCGTGCAACACCAAAAAAGTTTGCCGTGTTAGAAGGTGGTAATCACTTATCACATTTTAATTATTTATTAATGGACATTTCGATTAGGTTTTCTTGGTCAGTTTTTCTAAAGTGGGTATTTTTCAAAAACAGAGGAAGTGCCACTGTATTGTTTCGCTACTGATTTTGTGATCTGAATCACACGCGCTCATAAAAGGATATGTGTGCTTTCGCCCTGCCAGTGAAGGAAAGACAGATTAATCATTTATGACTAAAGCTTCATATATGGTGTTATTCTGTCATAAAAACAAACCCACGCCATTAAGAGTCAGCCGAAAGCAGCTTGCTTTGCCTCACCGAAACAGCCAAGACATGCAATGCAATAATTCACATCTAGAAAACCCCTCCTGTCAAATACTTGTGTGCTTCTGTTGCTCTCCCACGGAGCTTTTCGTCAGGTTTTATCACATATCTATCCTGCTGAGAGACTGGAAAATATTAGCTTATGTACAGTGCACTCTTTTCATTGATACGCGTATGACAGGGCTAAAAAATTATTTCGCTCTGCCTCGGAAAATAATGAAATCCTCTGTGATATCTCTTTTCTGAAGCAGAACAAAACGATATATTTTTTTTAGAGCAAGAGAATTATTCGTTTAAATAATACTAGAATATCCAACAAGGTTTTTGCAAAGTACATAAAATAAATCAAAAACTTTTTTTTTTTTTTTTAATTGAAAATTCTGTCAGATTTATTAGATTTGATATATTGTCGTAGATTGCCCACAAATAATGCTAAAAGTCCTTTTTATATCAAAAATAGCAATCATGTACTCAAATAGTTTGGAAATTGGTTAAAAGCTGCATTTTCGTATTACCTTCGTGCCAGAAGCTTCCAAAGAAATCCACAAAGATTATTATTTACAACAGCCTTTTTATTTTAATCATTTCAATAGTTTAAACGCTAGTTCGATTACATGCCTTTCGAACTTTTATTTTATTCGTATTTATTGATGAATCTTTAATTTCTTTATGAAGTATAAGCCGGAAATAAATGCTGAATTATTTATATTAATTTAAGAGCAAACAGGCTTATCTTGTGTAATCGTCTGCGCATAATCTATAGATTTTTTTAAATAAAATCGCGATTGCAAATTATTTTAAACAAGTCAGAAATTGCATTTCAGACGTAGCAAATAAAGTGCATTCATACTATAATGAAGTTTTTAAAATATACAGTACTTTGAATACATACAGCATCCAAAATCTTTTGTGTGTCCCTGTAAATACTAAATGCTTTCTATTATACAGCAATTAACTTGTAGTAAACCTCAGCAACTTATATCAACTTCATAAAATGTAAAATAGTTTAATATAATTAAAACACACCCGAAACAACGTTTCCCCCTATATCATTATGTAATAGAATACTTTTGTGTAGCCATATATATTAATAAAAAATATTATTTGCACCACAGATTGTACAAAATACATATTTTAGTATATATTTCATAGACTCATATGAATTGTATTATATTGAAAGAGTGTAAAATCATTAAAATTCACTTGAAACTATTTCTCCCATTGACCGTAATATAACGGAATAGTTTCGATTGTCCCTGTAATTGAACTATACATCTGATTTTCATAAAATTTAAAATCAATCGACAAAGTTATGTAATAATCATATATTTTAAACTTCAAACAATTCGGTTGGGTAGTTTTTGCGTTGTTACATACGGACGGATTAAACAAAGATTGTAGGTGCTATACATATTCACATAATTACGAACGCACCTAAAAACATAAATGAGTGCATTGAGATATGATTTTTGAAATAAACTGCGATATGAACATCGAACAAATTGCATTTTAGTGCAGGCGAGGAAGTACTAGTTGAGTATGCAAAATATGAGAACCGGCAACTATGTTCAGATTCGCATACCTGAGACCCTAAATAACATAAAAGAGCATCTTACTGGCCAGATTTGTGGAATATTTCCCCCCTCAAACGCCCTATTGAATGGCATAGCGCACGCAGCAAGTTCACGCACAAGAAGGGAGAGAGTGCGCAAAATATGAGAACCGCATTTTCCCAATTGATGTAAACTCATAAATGACCAAATACTAATATTCTGGATAGTGACTACATTTTATGGTCCAGTTACCGTAATTTCGGGTGTATAAGCCGCAGATCAAACAATTCTTTTTCGACCCAGAATTTTTTAAAAAACAAATGTAACTAGTTAGATCGCCGTAAATATTTCTCTTCAATCATTAAATAAGATTTCTGGGTCCAAAAAGAGTTGTTTGATCCGCGGCTTATACACCCGAAATTACGGTACTTTTTATAGACTCCCACCCCTATCCCGCCTAAGGTATTGAATGTATACTGTGGAGTCTTAATTTTTATTTTAAAAGAAAGTTATTATAATGGAAATTAGTTATTACAGGTTGTTATAATAAACAACAACAAAGGTAAAGTTTAAAATACCTTTTATTCTTAACAAGTAAATTCGCAGGTCAGAAATCTCAATATCAGTTCTGTATCAGGCACGAAAGGGAAGTGAGTATGCAAAATGTAAAAACCAAATTTCATCAAAGGTTTTTTTTTTTTTTTTTTTTTTTTTTTTTTTAAGAAAAGCTCAAGTAATAATTATCTGGATCTTGCTCTTTTTTCTGGTCCTTATATATAAGGACTAATCCTTTTTCAATGAAATAAAAAACAAAAATAAAAGTATAAAAAAAAAACGCTTTTTATTAATCCGTAAGGACAAGTGCGGGAATAAATCTCGCCAAAAGTGCTTTTTCTTCAGAAAAAAAAATAAATTTTTTGAAAACGCTTCTGACTTGCCTTGTACCTTTCAAGGTCAAATTCGAAAAGGGGTGGATGAAGGAATGCCTTTTCTTGGTTTACTAGGAGGAGAGAAATATGGCTCTAAGGATAAAATAATCCCGCACGAGTACAAATTTTTATTTCTTTACAGTATAACACACGCTAAAATAATTTTAATGAAAGAGTAATATACAAGCCTCTTGTATATATAGTGGACTTTCTCTACCTGAACACTCTCTAATGTGAACATCTCGGTACTATGAACACATTCCGACGGTCCCGGCGAAACTCCATAGACTTAACAAAAGATTCTGTATTCTGAACACCTTATATTGCGAACACCCAACTATTATGAACGCTACTTTTGGTCCCCATTTCTACTCCATCTCTCTGTAAACTGAACACGTGTTTGCTATCTGAATTCGAATTCCGATCATAAAAATTGGGATAAACTGTTACAGAAGAAGAAAAATCTTCAACGAACTCGATGAAAATGTAAAAATTTAGTTTTTAATTAATTGGAGAAAATTCTGGTAAGTTAAATAATCCACTTCCATCGTTCTTATTTCAAATAATAGTTCTATATGAATTATTGTTAATCACAGCTTAAGAATGACATTTTAAAGATTACTTTGGAAATTTTAGACAATTTCTTCAATTGATCAACTATTGAGAGAATGGCAATTAAAGAAACCATTGGCTTATAATTTTGTTGCTTCTTAATTTCAGAAGATTTCATTTTTGCCCATGATCAGAGATTCATTAACCTTTTAAGCGGCCTAAGTGGGTTTTTCCATCACATAGTTTTTAGATTCAAAGGTTTATTCAACTCAAAATTGATATTAATGTTAATTTTTTGAATTGCATATGATGAATAAATGTCTAAGATTATAAAATAAATTCTCCATATCAATACTTTCCGTTGCTGTTATTTTATGAATTGTTAAACTTAGATGTAAAATTCTGCAGGAGGCTTAAAGGATTAAGGATTGTAGCAATCATGTTGGTTTACTTCTAAAACTTATAAAAAAGAAACTGTAATAAAAGCCCCATAGCACATACCTTATTTGATCAACTACTGGCTCAATTATCCTATGTAGTAGTAGTAGTAGTAGTAGTAATGCATGTCCGTTAGAGTGGCGCGAAAAAAATATTTTTTAAAAATCAAAAACGGGTAGGTGCCAAAAGTTGCCTTTATACTAGTACATCGTGCGTGAAATTTTACCCAATGAAAAAAATGGCTTGAATCTGCGCTTTTGCTCCAAAAATCGAAATTTTACGTAAAATTTCACATTTTTTGATATTTTTTCAAATTTTTTTTTTTTTTATTCCTACAGAGTTGGTTATTATTTAAAAATTCTGTTTAAACCTTTGTTTTTAATTACTTAAAATAATTAAACTATAAAACAATGTCTTTATTCCGCATAGCTGGAGCAAAACGGACAACTTTTGTTAAGAAAACGGCATTACCACTCTATTGGAACATACGCGACTTGTTGTTTTTAATACAGCTCTTGTTTTCAAAACTGTCTTGGACATACGTCGTGGAGGTGACTATATTTCATAACTACCCGTCCCAACTAACCGATCATCTTAGTACAGTGTTTTATTTATATATTGATTTGTGATTTTCTTTATCAAAATTTGGCATGTTTTCGATGTATTCACCTAGTTTGTCTGGTCTTTGTAGCCACATGCTGTTGTGACTATCTTCATGTATATTTTTACACAAAAACTTTAGCTTATACAAAAAAGTGACAAGCAGAGTAATGCATGGGAATATTATTAAAGGCATCTATTCGCCCATCAATTATCTTTATCAAACTTACATCCAGTTGATAAATAGTGATTAGAAATTCTGTTACCACAACATTTTTTCAGTCTATTATATTTTTTTTTACGTAATTCAAAGATAATTTCAGGTATGCCATCATTTATTCTACTTTTGCATTTCTTATATGTTGAGAAGCAAGCTATTTAATGAAATGGTGATCGTCAGAGAGAATTGCAATGAGAATTTGTTCTGCATGTACAGAGCAACCGTTGTTGTAAATAACTTTTTTTTGGATTATTTTTATGCTGTTTTCTAAGTTGTTTCGTAGCCAGGTAATTTCCCATTAACTTTTAGATCCCCTTTTTATAAGTGGACAACTTATAATGCACAGTAGTTTTTGAGGGAATGTACAGATTCTAATGGGCATTAAGTACTCATTTAAAATTAAGAGAATTTTATTTGTCGCTGTGAACCATTTTGCATGGGGTAACCTTAGAATTGTGTATAATAATGGATCATATGCTACTTTAACTCCAGTGAATTTTCTCAGGGTCAGTTATTAGAGAAGTCGATATAAAACTTTCTAATCTACATGGATTCACTGGATCAATAAGAAAAAATCCCTGTCGGCTGGGCCTATAGGCGGAGGTAGATTTCGAAGAGTGCTCATTTCAACAACAAAAAAATATATGATTAGAGATAAACCCAGTTTAATAACTTCATTTGGCCGTTTATGAAAAATTTTTAATTTCATTTTTCTGCAAAAACTTCTTTTATCAGAATCATCTTAAGAAAAATTCAGCTCAAATGCCCATTTTGACAACATATTTTGAAATAGATTCTGAATTTATTAAAAAATCGACCAAAACAGTACATTATACAGTTCCTAAATAACAAAAAACTGTCAGTTGAATGCATTTGAGAAAAAAATTGAATTTAAAAATGAGTCATAAAATAACCGATTTGTTGTTTGAATACATCCTTAATTCATTAATCATGATTGCTTCGGAAAATTTTGTGCGAAATACTCATTTTGACAGCATTTTTAAAAATATATTCTATCTTTATCAAAAAACTGGCCAATGCGTCACAGTATATAGTTCCTGAATAAGAGGATCTGTAAATTGGATACGTTTGAGAGCGAAAATGGATTTTAAAACGAGTCATAAGAAACGCAATTTGCTATGTGAAAACTTCCTTAAATTTTCAAATCACGAAGACTTCGGGAAATTCTGTTCAAAATACCCTTTTTGGTAGCCTTTTTCAAAATATATTCTGTCTTTATCAAAAAACCGATCAATGCATTACATTATATAGTTCCTAAATAAGATGATCTGTAAATTGGATGCATATGAGAGCAAAAATGGATTTAAAAACTAGTCAGAAAAAAACGCAATTTCTTATTTGAGCACTTCCTTAAATTTTCAGCCATGATGATTTCTGAAAATTCTGTTCAAAATACCCTTTTTGGTAGCCTTTTTTGAAATATATTCCGTCTTTATCAAAAAACGGACCAATGCATCACATTATATAGTTCCTAAATAAGAGGATCTGTAAATTGGATGCGTTTGAGAACAAAAATGGATTTAAAAAAGAGTCAGAAAAAAACGCAATTTCTTATTTGAATACTTCTTTCAATTTTCAGTCCGGATGACTTTCGGAAATTCTGTTCAAAATACCCTTTTTGGTAGCCTTTTTTGAAATATATTCTGTCTTTATCAGAAAATTGACCAATGCGCCACTTTATACAGTTTCTAAATAAGAGGCTCTACCATTTAGATGCGTTTAAAATCAAAAATGAATTTAAAAATGAGTCAGAATATAAGCAGTTTGGATTTGAGGTTTTTTCTCCAACTCCTATTTTTGTTTAATTTCTTTTTGCAATACGAATTGGTCCTATGAAAAAACTTGTCAATATAAAAGGTGTAGATATTTTTGAGAAGATGTAAAATAAATTTAATCAGATTTGATATCTTAAAAATTGACGGAGTTATGGATTTTTCTCTTTTTTTAGCGCCCTTTTTATTTTCGTTTTTAATTTTTTTCATCGATAAAAGTTGGTCCTATCAAAAACTTGTAAATACAAAAGTTTTGGATAATTTTAAGAACATTTACAAAAAATTTAGTTGGACTTGATATCTTGAAAATTGACGAAGTTATGAATTTTTTTCTCACAAAATCCCTGTTTTTTTCGCCCCTTGAACCCACTTCTAAATTTATCAAAAATCTGTCATGCATATACTTTTGGCCCATTTTTAAGAAGTAATATAAACTTTAAACCGATTCGATATCTACTTTAATTAAGAAGTTATGGCGTTTTTTCGGTTTTCACAAAAATGCCCCCTATTCCGACCCCCTTGGTCCGATTTTGCCCATTAACGAACTTAGCCAAGATTTTATCCCCTTTGATTTTATGTACCAGTTTGGTGGAGATTGGTGAAGAATTATAGAAGTTATCGTGTCCATAAAAAAGTGAGATATATATATAGATAGATAGATATATAAACTGGTGCGATTGCAATAGGTAGTATTTCTTACGAAATCTATCTAAAATTTTGTCTACGTACTATTCACCTTCTATTGCAATGTTTTATAACATAGAGAATAATTTTGAAAAACTATTTTCTCAAAGTGAGCAAAATATACTCAGGACAGACTAGAAATTTCTGCCGAGATTGTAAAGCTAATTTATAAGGACAGTTATTTTTCAGAAGAACTGGGGAATAGGAATTTAGAAAACATCTCACACAAAACACAGCTTGTAAAGCAAATAAAATGTCCCGCTTTATATATAAGCACAGATTAGCAATTAGAGTCTATAGGTTCACTCACAAAATATATAATCCAAGTTTATACCGCAGGATGTTTTATACCAAATGTAATACATACCTAAAGAATAGGTCTAAAAACTTATTGGAAATTACTTGACTACTAAAGAACACAGGAAACGACATAAACAAATACCAAAACTTCTTTAGAAATATTGTTGCTTTACACACAAAATTTTTTTGCAATTCTCTGTGACGATCGTCATAATATTAAACAACTAGCTTCTCAGCATCTATTCAATGTAATAGGTACAGTAAATGATGGCATACTAGAAATTGAATTCATACAATCAATTTTTAAGCAAATCATAATATATAAAATATAATTGATTGAAAAAATGCTATGGTAACAAAACTTCCAATCATAATGTATTAATTGCATGGAATTTTAATGAAGATAATAGACTTCTAATAAGTTTCAATTAACAACATATCCAATACATTTCTCAGCTTCTCTTCTGTTATACAAGGTATATACAGTGAAATCTGTCTAAGCCGGAATCTGCCTAAGCCGGAATCTGCCTAAGCCGGAATCTGCCTAAGCCGGAAATCTGTCTAAGGCGGAAATATTTCAGAGTCCCACATTTTTTAACATAGAGATTTCCGAGCAATCTGTCTAAGGCGGAAGGAATCTGCGTAACGCGGAACCGGACATTGATTTTGGGTCCCAGGTAGCAAATTTACTGTTTAAGACGGAAGAAAATTTTTCTGGGAAAAATAAATGGAAAGAAATCTTTAATTTTTATAATGAAATATATTGTTCAGTCGCGTTCCTAGAGGTTAAGAAAAGGCGTCACTGATTACTGACAGTAGTTTGGGGATGATATTATCATTGTATATGTTTTGGAACTCCTGAACAAATGGGCCACGGGATTTTTGACAAGTTTATTCTTAGGTTACAATAATGAATCTGTTTAAAAAAGGGAGGGTTGCAACATTTACAACTTA
This sequence comes from Maratus speculifer, assembly GCA_964019185.1. Taxonomy (NCBI): domain Eukaryota; kingdom Metazoa; phylum Arthropoda; class Arachnida; order Araneae; family Salticidae; genus Maratus; species Maratus speculifer. The sequence continues at coordinate 136,904,346 of OZ025297.1, read as the reverse complement.
TGGAAAATTTCAGCTCCCTTTCATGGTCTTCCGAAATATCTTTGTTCCTTGTCTGCTGCTAACTTTCATTTGTCCTTTAATACAACGAAAGTTGATTTCTTCCTAGAATTTCAGACAAAAAGAATATTGCCACAACTTCCAGAAATATCTACAAGATCTTTCAATACGTGAAGAGAATGCAGTTTACAAAAGTGCAAGTAATTTTAGTTCATGTTTAATTCAGTAAGCGTCATGTAAACTCGCAAATTATAAAGAGCAGATTTGTTGTATAATTTGAATCATTATTCCTAAATAAATAATAAATCAAAAGAGTCGAATATTTTATCCTTAAAAGGCAAAATTGAAATTATTAAACTCAAAGAATAAAATATTCCAGTTAAAAGCTTATGTGAAATATTCAAATGTGGAAAGACTCAAATCTATGATGCTATCAAAAAATTTGAACTTCGTAAAGAATCTGAAATAGGGAGAGATTGGACTTCAAAACGATAAACAACCCCGAAAAATATAAAAATATGTTAAGATTTCATGTTTATTTAATTTTAAAAAAATTAAACATACGTTAGTTTTAACTTTTAGCCAAAAAAAAAAAAAAAAAAAAACATATATATATATATATATATTTAATACTCTGTGAACGGGATGTCTATAAAGTTATTCTGTCTAAGCCGGAAATCTGTCTAAGTCGGAATTTTATTTCAGTCCCAAGCGATTCCGCCTTAGACAGATTTCACTGTATACGTGCAGCAGGTCACACCAACAGCATCCAAAGTCAGTGAATACAAAGAAGAGGTAAACTACTTTGATACATAGAAAAATTATGCTCGTCTTCGGGAAAAAATAACAATTCAATACATAAATAAAACACTGGGCCTAGATGGTCGGATGGTTGGGACGGGTGGGATATTAAATGCAGCCATCTCCACGAGTTACATCCAAAGTAGTTTTGAAAGCAGCTAGAGAAGAAATGCAATCAGACATTTATTTCTCGGTAAGCTTGAGCATTCAAGACATAGATCAGTAACAAATGCATTTTGTCATATGATAGCTAATTTAATCAACTATCAGTTGCAAGACAATAAGCCTTCTATTGCTAGTATTATGCCTCAAGGCCTGATAAATGCTCACTTCTAATTGGCCGAGTCTGTCCTAAAGCTTGTGTAAGTTGCTAAAATAATAAGTATGATATTATGAAAACTATGCAGTTTACAAAGAATGAAATGAAACAAGAAAAGAAAGTTAGTGAAGGTATAGAATTTGCTGTGTCAGAATTATTTCGTCAAATGATCTAAGATTTTTGGAAAAGACAACCGATGGTCACGAAATTAAAGGTTGGCGATAGATAACACTGCACCCTGTATATATATATATAAACTCTTACATTGGCAAAAAAATTGAAATTTATTTTAATTAAATCCATCATAGTATGAATATTTCAAGTTCCAGCACTGAGGTTGGAACTAAGAACCTTCTATTTACTAGCGAGATGCTTTAGCTCCAAGCTATGAAGTCCTACACATAAAACGTTGAAATCAAGGTTCTTTTAAAATTTAACTAGCAAAAATGAACATTGATTTAATTAAAATAGACTTTTTCAAAATTTTATGATTTGTCATGTGACACGAGATAATTCAGCTGTAAATATACAACATTTGAAGCCTCTCACTTTTCGCACACAAAGGACAGAGATGAATAGGATTTAGTCAGATGAACAAAACCTTAAAAAAGAAACTATCAACTAAAGCATGTTTTTAAGGCCGGAACAGAAATATTAACTAAATTCCAGACCTTCCTATTTTCGGCCAGAAACAAAAACAGAAATGCCTGAAAAATTTTTAAAGTAATTATCAGTCCGTACGGGTTCTTGAAATTTCATGACCATGAAATTCTTCACTACCAGTATTTCCTTATAGAAATAAGGCCTATATAAGACGAAATTTCCTGCTTTTGAACTATATTTTTCTAAAAAGAAATGCTAGTATTTTATTTACAAAATAACAGTAGCCATATGAACCATTTTTATACATACATAAATATACATAATTACTTGATTCTTTAAATATGAGCCTTGAGAGTATTAATAATTGTATAATGAACTAAAAATCCATTAAATCAATAAATTTATATTACTTTAAATATTGATCATATTGAATGAAATCAGGAACTGGGTAAATGTATTAATACAGACTTGTCAGTGGGAGGGTTAAAGTTGTAACATTCATTTGATCAGATTTGTAGAACAAGTGCCTATGTCATTGTTTTTTATTTCAAATTAATTATTAGATTAATCAGATAAAGAATCAGATACAACCAAGATTAATCAGAGTCTGACAGAAAATAATACAGTACACTTCTTCAAATCCACACAGCATCGGACCAGAGGTTGAGTGAATTTTAGAATTTTGCAGATTTCTGATCATTGCTTTGTTTACATTTTTAAAACAATAATTTCAATATGTTTAATAATGCAATTGAGATTATAATGAATGTTTACAATACAGTAAAATATGAAACTAATTAAGTAAAATAATAAGCTAAAATAAAAATTTAGATATATTTTTTAAATGATTAAAACATTAAAAGCAAAGTTCAAGTAGATAATCAATAATGAATAATAAAATATTCATTATAATGATGAGATGCATTTTTTATATATTATTCAATGAAACTTGCCTCATAAAGGTACACTACTAATTTATATTAAAATCATAGTATATGGAAGTTTTATTTCAGGTTTAGCCAGATTTAATAATCAAAAAAGCTTGATTAACAGCATAAAAACATTTAGCAAAAAGATTATGATTACTAATGATATCAGCGATATCTTGAATTTTTTCAGAAATAAATTTATTCTTCCTGCATAAAATCAATTACATTAACGAAAATTACAGATATACAGATTTGATATAAAAATAAAGTGATATTTTTTTCTCTACATCTGGACTAAAATTTTCATTGTTTACATCTGTAAATTATGTGTGCATTTTAGAGGGTTGCAAAATTTAGGATTGCAGATTTAAGGGAGTCTATTGTATAAGGTAACTTCTTGAAAACAAAAATTCAATATATTCTCAACATAAAAAATCAAAATACCCAATAGCTAATTAAAAATACTTTCATTTTTAATTTTAGGCAACTTGTAATGATTCAAGCAATGTACATGTCAAACTGCTAATGTATGCCACTTTTTGTGGGTTAGATTCTGAAATTGGTCAATTGAAAATACCATTCTGGTTAACGAATAAATGGTTCCACACTATATATAAAACAACTAAAAAAATATATAAAAACACATGAAAAGAACAATGAGAATTACAGAAAAAGTATGACTTTTATTTTTATGTCTTTTTTGTTTATGACAGGTTATACAAATATTTCTGTCTAATGACATTTTATACATTAGAGCAAAAATATTACATTATAAAAATTCATTCAGGAACTACAATAATGAGGAAAATGATTTATTTTTACAATATTTACAACCCATAAAAATTATATTTTACACACACACACATTAAAATATACTGGCAATCACTCTCCATCAAAATGAACAACATATTTCTCTTTTAAATCACATTTGGTGTAACACTTGAATTTCAAAATGAACACAGTAATAATATGTACACTTCTATTTACAGTTATAAAGTTGCATTGATGTATTACAACTGAAATCCAACAAACTGTCAGAATAAAAGCAATTTACTATCAAACATCTGAATATCTCACATCTTATACAAAATCTATAACTTGATATTTATAATAATAATAAATTACACCATAAAAGAAGGTGCAAAATAAATAAGAACTCTGAGCAATTTTACTTTTTTTCATTTAAAACAAAATCATATTTTAAAAAAAAAAAAAAAAAAAAGAAAAAAAAGAAAGAAAAAAGAAAGAAAGAAATTGGCATTAAAATTTTCCTGTACTTTTACTTTTCTCAAGTTACAATCTTTCAGAGACAGTGTGCAATGTCTCCAATAGATTGTCATCATACCTCAATCCATTGCTTTCTTAAAAGATTTTTAATAAAAAGGCAAAAAGTAAATAAAATAAATTTAAATGCAAGCCCATTTAAGAGTGTGATTGTGCGCCAAGAGAGGGGGGTGGGGGGAGAAGTTGTTTTTCATTATATATAGATAAATACAAACTATCTATCAAAAGAAAATCTTTTAAAACAATAAAGTTACACACACTAATTTTAAATAAAATTACTGCATGTAAATTTACTGCATAAATATTAAAAGTTTTTTTTTTTTTTTTTTTTTTTTTTTTTTTTTTTTTTTTTTTTTAAAGCTTTTATTAACAGGGGATATGGTAAATAATAAACAAACAATAGACTGAGGTGTTTAAAAAGAGTTAATTTGAAAAAGTTGTAATATAATACATCACAATCTTACATAGAAAAAGGGAAAAAATGCACTAATAAAGTACAATTTTTTCTATTTCACTTTTTTTCTTTTTTATTATTAATTTACTTTTGTTGAGACATAACAAATAAAATACCAGTAATATATAATCTTCCTGCATTGGAGGATTATTAGTTTTAATGTTTTCGCCTCTAGTTAGAAAAATTAAGCAAAAAGAAAAAAAAAAAAAGATATTTTCTAAAATTAATAAAATGAAAAATGCCACTATTATTCGATAAATAATACTACATAAAATATTACTTCCCAACTAATCTGAAATATAATGTATGGATATGATATGCAATTTCATTCAATTCTTTTTCATGGCAAAAAATAAACGAGTTAGTTATAAATCAAGTAAAATATATTTTAAATGTTTAAAAAATTTCTTTTTAATTCAATATAATTGTATGACTAAGCTTAAATTTTATAAACTTTCAATATAATACCCAATATATTCTATAAGACAATTAAGACTTGACATTTCCTTGTCATTAGCATGAATATCCACACAGTATGATTTGCATTTAAGTAATACATTTATGCCTTTGTAAGCAGTTCAAATTAAATTTCAAAGATTCATACACATTCACACTTGATAAATTTATTTGGATTTTTTGTAACAATTTTTATTTATTTTTATAAATAGCAAAAATGCATTCTACAACAGTTGAAATAGCAGTCTATAAGTTAAATTTACTGTTTTTTCTTTTGAGGAGGGGGGACTTATCACTCAGCATATACACAAAAAAACTGAGAAAATAAGACATTATTATTATTATTACATTTACAATTTTTTTAAGTAGCATTAAACTGTTTGCATGCCGCATTATGAATATGATGAAAGCAGCGATCAGCATCTCAGCTCCTATCAAATCTGTCTATACTTGTAAATATTTTCCCCCCTACACAGATAGGGGAAATGAGGATAGATGATCTTCAGTCATTAAAGACCAACGAAGAAATGCTTCTTCTTTTCATCATATTCGTAAACAACTATCTCCACTATAAGGAGATTTTGTCTCATATACTTACCCTTCATTAAATCCTTCTGCCACTTCTTTCTTCTACAGCAACCATTCATAGGTGATTTTCACTTTATTAGGTAAATCAGCTGATAGCTTCAACTATGCTTACACTGCTTCACACTTATGTTTCCATATAATTGCAGCATACAAACAACGATGAAATGTTTTTAATATTAATCAAACATGATGAAATTTGTTATTTGAAATGCCTTATTTTTTCAGTCTAAGAACATGCATACACAATCACAATACACTTATAACTTTTTTAATGAATCATTAAAAATAAAAACAGCTTTTTTTTTTTTTATGAAATTAACAAAACTCTTTAAAAAAAAAAAAACTTTAAAATTTAGGAACTTATAAGCAATATATCACATGCATATATTATAGAACCTGCATATAGACAAATTTATTTTATAAAAGCAATTTTGGCATTTTTCATTCTATTATTCTAGTTACAACATACATATGGATACAGCAGCACCACAAATGGCTGAATTTCACCACTAAATTTTAATAGGATTCTTTGCCTTATTAAATTTCAGAAGTTCTGTCATTGAATAACGTGAAGAATATTGTAAAAATTTAGTGGTAGCAATCAGCTATTTGTGGTGCAGTACTTATATCCCTGACAGGCAGGAAATAAATAATAATTATTAAAAAAACATTTTTTTTTTTTTTTTTTTTTTTTTTTTTTTGGCTAGCTTTTAATGTACATTAAAAAAAAGCAGCTAAGAGAGCAGTTTTCAATATGACATATTTTCTATTCAAGAAGCCAAAGAAAAAAAAATAGCAATAGATTGCAAAATATTTCACTTGCTAATGCCAAACTATGATAATTGTCTTCTATTTTCGTTTATTTACTTGTTTGGAAGGGAAAAGATAAGGCTATTACACAATTAAAATTAATTTGTCCTCAATATAAAAATATACCTACATCTTTGAAAATACATAGAAAATGTGTTTTATCAATGAAATAAAAATGTCTATTGTTTATATGTAGCCTATGCTTAAAATATTTTCATCCCTTAATGATATAAATCACTTTATTTAACCCTTTAATGCAATCATTTTAAAAAGTGTGGTTAAAAAAAACTAGATTTTATTATTATTACTATTCGGTGCATTTGATGATTCATGTAAGTTTGAATTTTGATTTCAGGTTGGACAATATACATTGTAATCAATCTTACATCTATATCGAATACCACTTCAATATTTTTAAAGGGTGCAATAAAGGGTTAAAATAAGTGTAAGTTGAAAAACATAATTTAGAAACACTTTAAATATTAATATTATATAGCAATAAAGCTAGAGAATTTTAATTTTAAAAAAAATCTAGGAAAACAGTATATATGTATTCACTAAAGTCTTGTTAATTATTCCAGGTTAATAATAACTAATTCACTTTTTTTATTTTCATATTACTTAAATATCAGTCAATTCTTTCAAACTAACTTTATTATTATTATTGTTATAAAATGGAACATTAATAAAATAATAATCCACTGAATTTATTGTTCTACTAATTATAACTAGCTTTTTTTTTTTTTCTCTCTAAACTGAAACAAATAAATGATCAGTTGGCAAACTAAAAATCATTATGCAACAAAAAACATTTTTAAGCAATTAGATATAAGCTACTAAAGCAATTAGAAGGAAATGTGTGTGTATACGCATATATATGTACACAAACACACACAATGGATTACCATCACCTTCCTTTCATCATTTTTTTACAGCAAAATAAGCAGCATTAATCTTTAGTGTTTAAACCACCTTTATGTAAAGGACGGAATAAAAAAAATATTTATACTTTGACATTATTATTATTATTATTATTATTTTAATATTCAGATCTTGAAATAAGAAATTATAATATGCATATTATCAAACAAGAAATCATCACATATTAATTAAAATTATTACGTTTGAAATAAAATAAAACTCATTTTTTTCCCCCAGCGACTAAGGATATTGATAAAACAGAATACTACAATTGTAGTCACCCATAAAATTTTTATTCAATAAAAATGCATGTTAAAATGGAGACCAGAGAACCATTTTAGCATACAATCATACGTAGAAATAGTTTTTTATAAAATTACTATAAATTGTTTAATATTTAATTACAGGATTCCCACTGAAAGATAAGAGGAAGAGATATTGATATATAAGCGAAATCATTTCAGTCATAATTGTGATTTTCGAAACAATAATAACTGAAATACAAGTACTTCACAAAGAGAATACAATAGTAACTTAGAAAGATTCAATAAATTAACATTTTAAACTAAGGCATGAATTTATTAATAATTTTTATAATTAAAAATGTGTTTTTGAATCACAAAAATGCCAAAATTATATTTGTGCCTATTCAGTATTTCTCCATTATAAAAGAAACATTTCAAATAGATAATCTTTTTTTTTTTTTTTTTTTTCTATTGAGGAGATACAATTTAGTTTGACAAGCGAATTAAACATCAACATTCACAAACTCCAACCTATCCTAGCTTAAAAAATTAAGGTTTATAAAGTTTTTTTTCAATAGAAAAAATAAAAAAATAAAATATATAAATAAATAATAATAATAATAATAATCTAGTATAATCCAATTTACATATTTTTTTTTTTTTTTTAAGCATTCTGATTATTTTAAATTAATAGATGCATTTAAAAAAGTTAACTGTGAGAGATCTCCTCTAACAGTAAATTGTAGAAATGGAGCATTTTCATTTTTGTTTTTATATATAAGCTTTTAACTATATATACATACACATATAGACAGAGAATTTTTTTTCCTTACATTTTTTCTGCCATTAAGCACAAATAAGCTCTGACTGTTATGAACATTTAATATATTTACACAATGTTCAATAAAACTAATTATGTGTATATGTCTTTTTACTAGCATAATCGTATTAAAAGAAAAAATCTTATTTATAAAATAACCAGCTCTATAGAAATTCTCAAGCTGACCCTGAAATTAGACAAATTTATTAAAAATAGTTACTTATATGTATATATACATATAATTAGTTCTTTTTTTTATGAAAACTAAAATGTTGCAAAATAAAATATTGAATACATGGGAATCCCGTTAAAAACTTTTCAAACAAAAACCAGTTTTAAAATTATTATTATTATTTCACAAAATCATAAACACAAATAACTAAAGATAGTATTTAATTCACACTCAATAAATTAAAACACAATTCTAAATACAAAACATAATAAACTGCTTCAAGATAATCAGTCAAACATCATCACACATGATATGATTAAAAAAAAAAAAAATCTTAAAATGAAGAGGAGAAAATATCTTCAAATTGGATGATAACTGTTTATAGAGAAAAGTCCTTGATGTTTATTGATCCCTTTAGAGATGAATATGTACAATGTTTATCAGATGATACTTCAAAAAACTTTATACAAAATGAATCATCCCAAGAGCTAATGTATAAATGCTTCGGGAGGCAGTCTACCTTCACTCTGAAAAAAAAAAAAAAAAAAAAAAAAAGCTTAAGTTTCAATTAATGCAATTCAATTAAAAAAATTTTAAATAAAATGCAATATTTTTGAAAAACTAACTAGCAGTGATATAAGTTTGTACAAGTTAAAAGCCAAACATCCCAAATCTTTAATTGAAAATAGCTTAATGGAATTTCATTTTTTCTTTTTCAAATTCTAAAGTACATACAAATGAGCTCCATGTCAACTACATTTTTTGAGGATTTTAGGCATTCTGTGGTATGAAGTACAAAAATAAAATACACATTTTAAAAAATCATATAAAGCATTGCAGCTTATTTAAATGCTTAGAAGTTAAAAATAACAAAATACCTGTATTCAGAAGATAATATTCCAACAAAACTAATTATTAAAACATAATTAGTATCAAGTGAATAAGTGCATTCTAAAGTTATTGCAATACTTCCTAATATATGCAAACAAATATATATATTGTTTCGTATAATAAATGTTCAAATGAAAAAATCCTCTTTTGTAGCACAAGATTTCAATAGAGTACATTAAAATATACTGTAACACATTATGAGATTTGATAAGAAAATAAATTTTGTTTTATTTCTAGGGTTTTGTGTTGATGACTTTAGGTTTAGACTGTACAAAATGACAATTAAACCATAAGTGAACTAAATGATTTGCAATCAAAACTAACATTATTTAAATTCAGTGGTATTTATCGGAAATCTTTTATTTATCATGCCTTTCATGTGAATTTGCCTCTTTGCATTCTAGTATTACTTTTAATATTTAAGTAATTCATAAATGCATAGTTTCCAATCATTAATCTGAAAAACACCCTAGAAGGCATTAAACAGCCAAATTACAGAAGGACATTTTCAATGAAAGATTTGGGATGTTTGACTTTTAACTTGTGCAAAGTTCAGATATCACTATCTTATCTGGCCAAAACATTAAAGAAAATTTGGCGTTTCATTTTCACACTTCAAAAATGTATATTTTCTTTGCAACATGCAAACACGATAGTTTACGATCTACTTAATTCCTATCTTTTGGAATCTAAACATCCCATCCTTCAAAAATATGGCTTGAGACAAGTCTTGTTATACTCAAATTTACTTCCTCATCAGCAATGCGAATGCATTAATCTGACCAAGAGAAAAATTGCCATTTCCCATGCCATTCATTATATGAACAGAAGTGTAAACTTTAAGTTGTGTTGACACTAAAGTCTATGAAAATAGTTCTTCGTCATAAAGTATGCTTTTAGTAAAGTGAAATAAATGCACTTCTAGATTTAAATGCAAGGTAATAACATTTTCAAAAGAAAATGGCAATTGTGCTGCAGTTAGAATGTTTGGAGTTGATGAGTGTTCTGTTCATGAGTAGAAGAAGAATGAAGGTAAAATTCAAAATATAACAAAAATGCACACAGATATAATGAAATGGCCTATTTCAGAAGAAATTATTTTCCAGTGGATATTAAAAAATTGTGAAAATGGACTACTAATAAAAAGAAATAGGCACATTTATTTGCGTTACAATAGGCAAAACAGAATCCCAGTGAAAGCGAAAACTTTAAGGCAACAATGAGTTGGTGTGATCGATTTACGGATTGCAAAAAAAATTTTCCTTGAAAAAGACAAAAGAGTCCCAAAAGCTTCCAAAAGACTTCGAACAAAAACTCTTGTATTTCCAGAAATTTTTCGTTAATAAACAAAAAGAGAAAGGTGATGAACTATGATTCTCCAAAAGAGGAAATAAGGATGAAACACCAGTGATGTTTGATATAATAGGTAACACAAGGAGTAAAAACTGTTTTATAAAAAACTACAGGACAAGAAAAATTCATTTCACAGTGGCTCTTTTTTGCTTAGCTAATGGTACCAAATTAAAACCAATGGTAATTTTCAAATGAAAAACAAAGCCAAATGGTATTCTAAATGGAGTTTTTGTTCATGCCTACAAAGAAGACTGAATGAACAAAAATGAGTTAAAATTATTAATAAACAAATTTTGTGGGAAAGCATCCTGAAGCTTAAAGAAACCTGGAAAATCTCTTAGTCTGGGAAATGTTTAGATCCTGTAGAACAAGCAGAATTAAAAAAAAAAAAAGGAATAAACAAATCTAATACAGATTTGGCAATAATTCCAGGTATACTGATTTCATAGTTCAACCATTTTCAAAGAAAGTTGGCAGTGAATGACATGGATCTATAAGGAGAAAAAACATTTATGAAAAGAAGAAATATGTGGCATACATCATTAATGGAAATGTGTGATTGAATTATAACAACATGGAAGGAAATCAAGCTGGAAATAATTATTAAATCATTTTCAAAATGTGAAACACCAAATGAACTTTATAATAGTAGGATGACTATTTATGATTAGATGAAAATAACAATAAAGAAAAAGATGACATTCTTAAACATATAAATGAAAACGGGTATAATGGACTTTTCATGTTAACTGATAAGGAATATGAGGTTTGTCAGAAAATATGTAATGTAAGTTTATTTACATTGATATTTAAATATACCTCCAAAAGTTTGGAATGTTTTTTGCTTATAATTTTACATCAACCCTTTTATATTTGGTAACACACATATGGAAAAATTAAACGATTCTTTAAAGTGCCGAAATATATAGTATGCTTCTATTGCAGTAAAACCTACAGCTTAGTGAAAAAATTGAAAAAGTTAAATATTATCATGGGTACAAGAAATCCATCCAAGTCAAGACTGAAATCTTTTCTGAGCATTGGAAATAACTAAATGTAAAAGGGTTAGAAGATTTCTAAGTCTTGCATTATGGCTAAAAATTGATCTTTTACAATAAAAGAAAGTGATTAAATGTTCTTGATGGTAAAACTGCTATTATTTAAGTATATAAAGTAGAATTTTGAGTTAGTCAAAAATCCCTTCAAGACTGAAATCGGTCCTGAGACTGAAGATCTTGCAACCATGAATATTATTAAAGAAAAAATCCCACTTTTCCTTAACAGGATAAAGTTTAACTTTTCAATTTTTTTTTTTTTTTTTTTTTTTTTTTTTTTTTTTTTTTTTTTTAATATGGTTCAAATGGTGAACTCACTGCATTTCAATGTTCAATTAATAGTACATTTGGGTTGGGGGAATCTATTTTAACTACATATTTAATTAAAATTTATTTGATTTTTTAAAAATTTTTTTGCCAAATTTTTCAAAAAAAAAAAAAAAAAAAAAAAAATTAAATGGATATCACATAAGACTGCACATGGATTTTTAGCTACATCTAATATTATATATAGTTTTTTTTTTTTTTTCTGATATATACAGTGTAAACAGATAAAATCTAACAGATCTTTTTTTTTTTTATTTAAAAAAAAAAAAAAAAAAAAAAAAACACTGAAGGCTAATAGATTTATCACATATATATATATAATAAAGAACATGTACAAAAAATTTAAATCTTTATCTCAAACACACACACACACACACAAAAAGCCTTAACATTTTTAAGTATGAAAATGAAGAAAAATATGAAAATTGAGGAAAGCCATATAAAGTTTTAATTTGTGTGGTTAATTGCACTGAGCATATTAATAAAATATTTAATATCTTGCGATATAATTACCATATGGGTAAAAATGAAATGTCAAAATATTCACAAATACACACTTTCATTTAGCATAGAAAAAGGAAATTGATTTTTTTGGATCAATTTTGAAATAAACATTTATTAGTAAAACTGCAATAGGTAAATTTTAAAGAAAATCTAAATAAAATTTCAAAAATATCCTGTTATAGAACTTAATAAAAATCAGTAATCATTTACATTTTACAAAACAGTTAGATTCAAATAAACAATTTTATATAATCATTCTTTAGAGTTACTTTAAACAAATAAAATACCTGGAACTTCATAAAAACAGCAAGAGCTTTGGGGTAATCCCAATCATTTTCTTCTAAACATCTAAAAATAAGATATATATATAGTATTTAAGAATAGCTTTTAAAAATTCCATTCAAAAATCATAAAATCACATGGTTAAGATTAAATCATATAATTGTATGGCTAAAATTCTACAGTTAAGCCATTCAAAATGTCTTAACCACATTAAAAAAAAAAAATCTTAAAAATAATAGATTTTAAGAATCTAAAATTAATATGATTCACTAATTTAGGAAAACCATAAACAAATACATACTACTAATGATTAAAAATCCCAAACCACTCTCAGATTTGCATAAAATTAGTACATGTGCAAGAATAGAAGTATTTGCCAAAACTTAACTGCTTAAATCTGCTAACCATATGGCAAATACATTTTTAAATTTTAAATTCATTTATACAAGATAGACAACAGGGCAATCATGACACATGATAAGCCTGCTGACAGAGAAGAGTGTCATGATGAAAAACAAAAATCATTGCTTAAAATTAATAAATATGATAATCTCAAAGTGTGCATGGTGTTATTCATTAAGAGAATTAACAAAAAAAAAAAAGTATTTTGGATATATTCTGCTATCTATTTAATATCAATTATTTATCATACAATTGTTAGTTCAATATTTAAAAATTAACTTACTTAGTGGAAAAGCCTATGTTCATCCCACTTTCTTTACACAGTGCCATGACCAACATCTGCTTTTCATTTGCAGTTTTTTCCTCAATAGGTGGAGCTGGACTAGGTGACGGAGTTGGAGCAGGAACTTTGAATGCCTGTTATGATTTGAATAAAGATTTCTTAGTTTAATTATACACACATTTATTATTAAATTTGTAAAAATTATAAATCCTACTTTGTTATTTTTAATACTTATTTTTACAGTCATCTTTATGTATATTCAATGGAGGCATAGAATATAGATAATGGTGTTCAATGAACCCATTGTATCTTCTATTCCACAAATAATATTGCAAAATGAGAAGTAAAATTAGTGTTATCATTTAGATAACTTCATTTTTTGGAACATTTTTTAATCTATCTTTATTAGTCAGCATCAGCACACCTATGCATTTATAATTTGGTATAGGTCCCAATCAGAAAAAATCCACTAGTTTGATTTATACTTAGTAGGAAGTGGAAACTTGTTAATTTATAGAAAAAAAATATTCCTGTTTCTTTCTTCTTTAAAATATTTATTCATGATTTTTAAATTGTAGAATGTAGACCAGCTGTTTTAAATCTTTTATTATAAATGTTAAGAAATGGTTGCAGATTCCATACTTTCTACTTTATTACCATTACTACTGTATTTTAACTTTGGAATTTTTGAACATGTTGGCATCCATATTTTAAAAGAAATCCACTCTTCCCCCCCCCCCCCCCTTTCATCACCCATGGATGTCACCTAAGAACACCTATGGTTGGATAAACAATACAGCTCACACTTTGTATTTATTAATTTATGTTTTTTAAAAACAATTCAAACAAACCCAGAAGCAAAAGAAAAATAAATTACAAAATTCTATCTGTTACATGCATGAACCAAAACAAATAAATGAACATAAACACTAGTTGAAATAGATGTAATGGCCATGTTTATAGATAAATCCAATGCGATATTTTATGATACTTTATGTATGATAGGTCCATAAATGATAAAGAGGAGAGTGAACTAGTAAATAATAATTAAATTACTAAACTATTCGAAAGATTGTGACAGATCAATGTTTTATAAATAAAACTAAAAGATGCATCAAATATATAATTCTGCCATGGAATTACACAATCATTACAAAAATAACTAGTAGACCCATTAATTTCAATTTCTAAAAAGGTGCGAATTAACACTTAACAGCCAGTAAAAATACTTTTATTTTGTCTGTTTACATGTTTCAATTCACCTGAATCATTTTCAAAACAAATAAAATTATTATTTTAAAATTTCACTGTCTATGAAACAAATTTTTCAAGATGAAAAATTGAATGATGGCGTTTCATAGACCATGGAATTTTAAAACAATTTTATTTGTTTTGAAAATGACTCAGGTGAGTTAAAACATGTAAAAAATAAAAATAAAAATATTTTCACTGGTTTTTGTGCGTTAATTTATAGCTTTTAGAAATTTATATTAATGTAATATTACTATTTTAGATGCAGATTTTTGACAGAGCCCTGGGATAAATATTACTTATTTAATATAAAAATTTAAATATACTTATCAATATTTTCAAATAGTAATTTCATCAAATATCTTAAATTTTTACTGAAGTTAACTACCTTCTTGACTAATATATCAACAAGTAGGTTATTTAACAGGGTTTCCTTCAGAAACAGTTTTGTTAAGAACAGAGTTTGCCCCCTAATTGGTGGAATGTAAAGCTAAAAATTTTAACTTTTTTTTTTTTTTTTCCTTCTTTTTTTAAGAGCACATTTGTTAAATGGCATCATAGGCAGCGTGGATATGGTTCAAGGTTTGTTCAGTTCCAGATTGAGTACTTTTTATGAGATTTTGCAGTACAGATTTTAGGTTAATTAAGAACATTTTTACGGGCCCAGGCAAAGCAGAGCAACTCAACTACTATAAAATAAACCTATGCAGATATATTACTTTATTTTTTATAATCATGCAGTGTTGTATTTTAGTGGCAACACTTATTTTAGAAAATCTATCACTTCATTTATAAAAATAATACTAATTTAACTTTTAATTAACAGCAATTTTCAATTAAAAAACGTTATAATGAAATGTGAATGTGCTATGTCAGAATCTGGATCAAACACTTTTTAAATGTATTTTTAAAAGCCTTATTTTTCTTTTGTGTATTGTAGATGCACAGAAAAATGGATATTGCCAATAGACATAATATGTACACATTATTTATTCAATTATAAAATAAGCATTTTATGGACTTGATTAAGCAAAGAAAAAAAAAAAAGAAAAGATAAATTGAAATCAACAGAATGATCTATCAGGACAGAAACTGATTCACTACTATTAAATATAATTTATGACTCAGTTACTTGATAACCTATCTGTGAAATAAAAAAGGAAAATTAAACTACTAAAAAAAAAAAAAAAAATCTCACTGTCATAAATTGAGTTTAATCAACATTAAAAACAATTTTCACAAAAAGTTGCAGCTAACTGTATTTAAATAAATAAATAAATAAAAATAAAGATTATGCAAAAAGTATTTTTCTTAATTTAACAGACATATTACTTACTTTCTGTTGCTGCTCTGTACTAGCATTAGCAATAAAGAGAGTTTCATTCACTATCACAAATCTGAAATAAAAATTGAAAATGATAATTTCATTAATATTACCAAAATATTTTTATAACTAATTTAATGTTTGTAATTTTTTTTTCTTTATTATTATTATTTTTTTTTTCAAATTATAATTTAAACTATATTTTTAAGCAAACAATAATTTCCCTGCATCCCCAACACCCAAAATAAATAATGCAATATTTTTTTTTCTAATCAAAATGATGGAAATAAAATACATAACAACATTTAATATTTAAAAAAAAAAAAAAAAAAAAAAAAAAAAAAGTATGTATCTTAAATTAGTATTTTGTAACTTTTGATTAATTGTAATCTAAGCCCCTAAAGGCCAAAATATAGAATAATATATATATATATTAGTTTTGATAAAAATTTGCAGAAATTTGCAGTAAAAACAAAAAAGGTAAAAAAAAAAAAAAAAAAAAAAAAGGATATTTTGAAAAAGAAATTCCTCACCCCTGAGCATGAACTATGTATCCTACAAAGTTGCAGATTCAAAAGTGTAGTGATAATGAATAACGGTTTATTTATCTAACACATTCTTTAATATTAAACTCTTAATTCATATGCTTAACTTTTAAGTCTTCATTTACCCTACATATAAAATATACCTGTAAAATTTGATTTTTTCCCTATGCCAATATATAGAAGATATATATATATTTTTCTTTTAATAAAAATTGGTTGAAATCTGATTAACTACACAAACAAAAAAAAAAAAGGAATAAAATAAAATATTTTGAAACATAAAACTTACCCTGTATTATGAGGTACAACTACAAATGTTCTACTAAATGTTTTTAAAGTTGCATTATTAATCTCAGCACCCACTGCAAGAAACAGAAAAAAAAAATTACTAACAATATAGTAATTTAAAACATTAAATATCAGAGTGAAATACTTATTTTAAAAAACAGATACGTACATATATAAAATCATTATAAATCAATACAAATTATCATCTACAATTGTGAATGTGCAAATTAAAAATGAAGTTTTATTCTTCATATTATAATATATATAAACGCATTATCATAACAAGTAAAATTAAGGAATTGTAAATACAGTAAAAACTGATGTATATCATAAAAACAATGGTAAAATGGAAATATTTGTGGAACCAAGATAAAATTTTTGGATTTAAATTGACTAAGTTCCACAAATATCATGTATGATTTCATTCTTAGATAAGCTATAACTTTTTTTTTTTTTTTAAGCAAAATTTTTCTAACATACACAGTTAAAAAAAGAAAGAAAAAGTGCATACAAATGTATGTACAAAATGTATGATTGTAGAGAAAAATAGAAACTGTATATAGAAGTTAGCGATCTGTAGAGACAGAAATTTTCTAGCCTGGGCACAGCCAGAGCTCCCAACACATTTTAATCTTCAAAAAGAGGAAAAGGAGACCATTTTTATTTTTTAAAGGAAACTTCTGGGGAACATTTTTATTAAAAACAGAGAGTAAAATAGGATTGTGTGTGTAAAAACATTGCACCAATTCTCCTAAATGTGCAAGTAAATCTTGAAAATTACCCCCAAAAATATGTTAGATATTACCTTTATAAAATGCCATTAAACAATGTACACAGTTTTATTTAAACACATTTAAAGATCCTTCTGAAAAAGTATAGAATGTATTCAATGTTTCAACATTTATCTTGATAATTCTCCTTAAAAGTAAAGCATAACAGTGATCAGTGAAATAAAACAAAGCACAGCATAATAGCAATACCTGTTAAAATTTAAGTTTCTTTCTACACAATAGAAACTAGAATAAGCCATAATGGTCAGCAAAAAAAAAAAAAAAAAAAAAAGCATAGTATGGTGAAGCCCCCCAGGAAGTGATCAAAACCAGCATTGTATCATCAGTTATTCATAAACATCTTGCATATCAAATGTGGGAAAATTCAATAGAAAGTATGCCAAAATCAGGCTTATACAGTAATCATTAAAATTGGAATCCAGTAGTGTTATCTGTCACAAAATAATTAATGTTTCTAAGTTGTGTCAAGGAATAAATGAATATGAAGTTTGGTGGAATTTCACCTTTTAAAATATGAAAATTGAATTCTTATTTTAAAATTTTATTCCTCTCTTTAACAATCAAATGTAAATATATTTTTAATAAAATAAAATAGCATTTTTTGCACTGTTTTTACAATTGACAACAATTTAAAATAATGACTTTTTTAAATGTTGTGAAAAATATGTATTGAAAGGATGAAAATTTAATTAAAAAGTTGCACACCATACGTTTGTAACCTATAACTTTGGAAAAAAGGGTTAAATTCCTTTACATAGATTTGTTCAGCTACAAAACTTTTTTTGATGGAATGATTATTTTTTAGTCTAATGTAATTATTTTTTTCCCCTCTTTTTGATAAAGTTTGTATGAAGTTTCAATGCTTTAGCCCAATATAGTAAATGTTTATGAAGCTCCTCTTAATGAAGCTTATTCAAAATTTATATAACATTTTTTTTTTTTTTTTTCATTTTATGCAATATTTTTAATTTTTAATTTAACTTAAAAAGAATCTGGTATGAATATTTTAGCCAAGTTTAATAAATTTTGTGATCTTTTGAATAAAACTTATTCAGAATTGGTACAGAAATTTGTGATATTTTAATGTCATTTGAGGCTTTTATTCATTTATTTTTTATGTATGTGTGTGCATTTCGTGATAATTCTCTGATATTTGGTTCCAAAAATAGGCCATGTGAATCACAGGTCTGGTTATGACAAGTCTATCAATGATAAGCAGAAAGTGGATAATAAAAGAGAAGTCTTCTCAGCTTTTGTTTTGCGGAGGATAAATAGAAGAATTCTGACAATTTTGTGTATTTACTTGTTTTTATGAACATAAAAGAGAATTTTGCTTTTTATGAGGTAATAAGCAGAGCTGAAACTATACCGCACAGGGCCCTGGAAAAGGGACTAATGGGACCTAACATATATTGCAATACTGATCTTATAAAAAATAATAATTGTATACATAATAGAATAATATATGAGCACATGAAGTTCAACATTTTTTTCATCCAGAAAATCAAATCTAGTAAACAGTGAAAAACTTCTAACTACATCTAATGATTTTCATTGTAGACCAAGATTTTACAAGGGCTGAAATACAAGATAAAGCTAGTTTCTTTGCTGACTGTTGTGTCTTTTCAATGCAAGTTTTTAAATAGAATAAATTTATAGAGAACTCTACTTTTTTCATTTTTGAAAAAAAGATGAAATTATTTTGTTTTCAGATGTACCGGTGTTGATGTAAAACTTTATTATGTTATTTTGGATATAAAACTTTTAGCATATCTCATGACTTAAAACAACCTATACAAATATATATCGCACCTTTTGGTACAGAAAAATTATTTCTTTAATGTTCCTTTAACTAATGCTAAAGTGGCATTAAAATAATTATTTATTGTAAATGCAATTGAAAGCATTAGATATTCAAATTAGGATAAATTTTTATTTGTCATTTAATTCAGAACAAAATGTCACATGAAATCTAAAGTAAAATAATTTTCAAGAATACACATATTTTTTAATCTGTTTCTGTCCTGTGCAGATGATTAAGAAAGATAATTCAATTTTAACTTAATGTAGATTAAGAAAGATAATTCAATTTGAACTTAAATTAATGTAGATAACTCAGCATTTGTTTCCAGCTTATATTTCATAACAAAAGTCAAAAATTCAGTCAAAATATAAAAGAGAAAAAAAAAAATTAAGGCATTTATCAAACTATACACTTCAACTACTGAAACAATCAAAATAAAAAAGGCTGATTGTAACTAGTGATCTTGGGCGATTTCTTCGATTAATCATTCTTGGGGTCATTCCTGGATCCTAATTTAAAATATTTGAATATATGACAGTATTGCATTTCAAATATTTTCAAAACGTTTTTGGGGCAAATAATTGCTATTTTTTATATTGTTAGTGAGAATTCTAAAAGATATATATCTGTAAAAAATCTATTACAGTTAACAAAAAAAAAAAAAAAAAAAAAGTTTTTTATAATCATGTTTATCTCATTGTAAGATATAATAGCAATGAAATGCTATTGCAACAGCATTCAACATATGTGCATAAATCAAAGTTTTAGAAATTTATTTACCTTCCTTAAACACACCAATAACTGAAAAGCTCATGAGGGGAGCCTGGAATATAAAATTACAAACTATAAAGTATTATGACACGCAAAGAAAATCATAAAATTGAAACATAAGAATTAAAATAATAAAACTTTAAAACTTCTTTTTTACAAAGTTTTATTATTTTAATTATTACTTATCACAAGTTTTTTATGCTATTTCTAATTAAACATAAGATTCTTCTTTACATTTAAAATTAAATTAAAAATCAAAATAAAACTAAAAGGTAAGATGACCAGATGTCCCAGTTTTAAATATATCACTCAAATTTTTTTGTTAAATATTCTGCTTTATAATGAAATCTTTAATATAAAAACTTTGTTTACACAAATTCAACTTTAAACTAGTCAAATGTGTCAATTTCAAAACTTTCTTTTATCGCACAGATGGTAAATTCTTCACATTTCTCTGTCACAGTGCCAAAATGAAACGAAAAATCTCTGTCCATCATGAGGATTATAAAGGCACATGTTTGTTGAATTGTATGCATTCAAAAAGGAGATATAAGCATTGCATTTTGCAACTAACTCATCTAATTTTAACACCCACCCTATTAGATGTCTAATCGAAATTCTCACCCAAAAGAGCATAAGTGCACCATTTGCTGGGCAATACACACTATATGGCCAAAGATGACCATACACTTGCGATTTTAGACATTTTGTTAAATATCTAGAGAAAAAAAAAAGGAGGAATTATCCTGAAACTCTAAATGTGTAAACATAACAGCACAGATAACACATTTCTGTGAAGATTTTTTTTTCTCGAAACTCTATAGGGGATTGTCAAAAAATTGAAAAAGAACGAATATCTTTTGGATAACCCTGTCAAAACTAATAAAGCAAAAGCGCAAAAGTTATTTTTTTGTGGATAGCATGTAGCTCATAGCAAAATCAAGGTTTTTATAAAAACAGTCCCAAATTTTTTCAAGTTTTTTGCTTATAATTTGCAGAGTTCTTAATATAAAATAATGTTCTTTTCTGAAAATATGACAAAACAACATTGTACACAACACCCTGTCATCAGAATAAAAACAATAAAAATTGTATGAAAAATGGGCAGGTTTAGAAAATTTTTCATTGCGCATGCGTCACCGATATCAAAATTTCATTTGCATATTGTGTTAGCTAAATGTATAGAGCAACTTTTGTAATAGTCTTAAAAAACATAGCTTGAAAATTCTGAAAGTGATCGTCTATAGAATCAACTCAAAATCCATTATTCGCAAAATGAAAAAAAAAAAAAAAAAAAATCAGGGGTTTTATCCAAGTATAGTAGTACGTGCCATATTGTGTATTCTATATTGCCATTAATCAATGGATATATGGCTACAACCCCTCATCTTTTTACCTCACTTTGGAAATAATGGATTTTAAGCTGATTCTATAGACAATCACTTTCAGAATTTTCAAGCTATGTTTTTGATATATTTACAGAAGTTGCTCTATATATTTAGCTAACACAATATGTAAATGAAATTTTGATATCGCTGTGCACAATTGTTATTATTTTTTAATTTTGATGATAGGGTTTTTTGTACTATATTATTTTTTATATTTTTAGAAAAGAACATTATTGTATATTAAGAACTCTGCAAATTATAAGCAAAAAACTTGGAAAAATTCGAGACTGTTTTCATAAAAACCTTAATTTTTCTTCGAGTTTACATGCTTTCTACATAAAATTGAACACAGTTTATTACAATAAGCCACTTAATTATAATCTACAGTTATAGTGCTTTTGCTTCATTAGTTTTGACAGGGTAATCTAAAAGTTATTCATTATTTCTCAATTTGTTGACGGTCCTCTATAATTTTGGGAAAAAAATCCTCACAGAAACATATGACCTGTACTATTATTATATTCACGTGCTTAGAGTTTCAGGATAATTCCTTATGTATTTTTCTAGATATTTAACTAAATGTCTAAAGCCGCAAGTGGCTGGTCATCTTTGGCCAAATAGTGTACATCCAAGCCTAATAAAAATCTATTTATGTGAAAGTGTAACAGAATATGAAGTTTGATTAAATTCTGCGCATTAATTTTTAAGATACAGCTATCGTGAAAATTGCAGCATAGCAGTGCTATTCGTAATATGATTTACACCAAAACATAATAGCAATAACTTATATCTAACTGAACCTGAAGTTTGATGAAAATCCGTGCATTAATTCTTGAGAAAAAGCTATCATAGTAATCATTAAAAAAACAGCATCACAGCACCTATTGCTTGATTTACAACCAGGGGTGGGAAATTTTTCAAAAATCTTACCAGCCAAGGATTTATTTCACCAGCCCGCAACATGCAACACACACAGTTGAAAATAGTTATAACAAAATCGCACATGATTACAGAAAAAATTACTATTACTACAATTCATTTTCGTAATTCTTTTTTTCTATAATATTAAGAAATGTACAGAGGTAAGCTTAATATAAGATAGAACTTAGTACCATATTTACACTGTAATAAATGGCAAAATTAAAATATCTAGATTAAAAATGTGTCTCTATTAGGGATGCACCGAATAGTGATTTTGGCCGAATACCGAATATTCGGCCGACAGCTAAACCGAATACCGAATATTCGGCTTTCCAAATACTTTTTTATATTTCAAAGTTTAAAGGTATTAAAATGTTACTTTTTAAAACTATTTTACATAATATTTAATAAGAGAAACTTATATTTTGATAAACAAGACCCTTTTATAAGAACATTCAGTATTGAAAAAAAAATCTGCCTTATTTTATTTAAGAAGCATAATTATGAGATTTTTTCAATTAGTAAAATTTTAAATTTCATTTCTTCTACGAATTGAAACAAACATTTTGAAATCAAAGAGAAATAATGAAAAAATAGTTGAAGAAAAATTGTAGTGTCTCACATTTGTTCTTTTTAAATAACTCAAGGCAGATTTTTTTCAATATAAAGTATAAATACTTTCAGCTTAATTCTGAATAAAGGAATGTCTAGCTCATAGTTCTTTTCTTATGAATAGTGGCATTTTCCATCCATGGTACCTTATTTATTTTTAATGCAACAAACGAAAACACAAGTTTGACCTAGAATGAGATGAAATACAGTGCATTTATGATTCAATAAGTTGATTATGATTATGGTTTCCATAAACAAAAAATTGTCTGCCTTGATAGCTATTACTAATCTCAAAAGTTTTCCTTTTTTGTTTAGGGACTTTTCGGAAAAGCAAGAAACAGATTATTTACTAAATAGAGTTTAGGAACTTGCATCTGCAATCTCATCATTTATTCCTAAGGAGAATCCTAATAAGTTGTAATTTAAATCCTTCTCATGGTTAATTTTCTTAAGTTAAACTTTACAAACAGCAAATAAATAATGTAAAAACATTCTATATTATTTAAATATGATTTTATTTCTAATTATTTTAAATATATTAATAAATTGACAGTTAAAAGTTGAAATTGTGAAAAGTTTTTTAAAATGTGTTTTAAAAGGCTTTATTAAGTATTAGATTCGGCCGAATACTTTGATATTCAGCAGGCCGAATAGTTTCATATTCAGCCAAGCCGAATATTCGTCTTAACCGAATAGTTTGATATTCAGCCTAACCAAATATTCGGTAACATGGCCGAATACCGAATATTCGGTACATAAAAAATCTCTATTGCCTACAGTTTTTCAAAAATTAAAAACACACTCGCCTTGCCAGAAAATCTACTCGCCACTGGAGAGCAAAAGGATGTATTTCCCCACCCTTGTTTACAACAAAACTTAATCAGACTCAACTTATGTCAATTTCCATGCATTAGTTCTTAAGACAGAACTATTGCAGATAAAACAAAAATACAGCATTACAGTGCCACACATGGGTAATTTACACCAAAAACTGATCAGCACTAATTTATTAAGTTATAACTTAATAGTTTTATTAAATTCTGTGTATTAGATCCTGAGATAGAGTGCCTACAAAATTTGTGTCACACATACATTTTCTAAAAATAGTCAAATTTTGCTAAGGACCTTTTGAAACATAAATCCATCAAATTTTTTCACAAATTTTCCTGTTGTAAAGACAGAAGAAAGAATTGTTATCTTTATCTTTTCCTCTTCTTTTTTCCTTTTAGAAAATCACAGGAAGGCAAGTAAATACCACAATTTTTTCAGCAAATTGTTGAAAACTTAGCTGTGTGATACAAATACACACATATATACATACATAACAGTAGAAAAGTTTGAAAATGAAGTGCAAAATTAGAATCTATGAGTTTATATATTAATTTTAAGAAGGAATAAGTGAAGTGACAAATTTAGAAGGAAAAGTTTTTTAGAATCATGAATGTAGATTCTAAATTTGTTTCTCTATTCAAAAACTGAGTGAGGGATGAGATATTTGTGGCCCCAATGGAAGGGGAAAGTTTCCTTTGCATCCCCAAGTTTTGTTCGATAAAATCCAGTCACCTTTGTTAAAAAAATAAATATTTTACAAACTAAGAGTACGAAAAAGAAAAAATATGAAATTTTTAGCATATAGGAATGTAACCAAAAAAATACATAGTAAATAACTCAATTGTACTTACTGATACATGGAAGATATCAATGCTAAAAGAGGATGGATCATGCATAGTTTGTGGCAATTCCTGCAGAGCATTAACTACACTCAATTTCCCATGTTTTAACAATCTAAATCTTTCACCTAAGCAATAAATTTAAATTAAGGATTGTTGAACTAAAATAAGAATGTTTATGGTCATATTATGACAATCAGAAAAAAGAAAAATAATTATATTAAACTGTAAACAGTTACACATAACTTTGTATTTCTAATACAGTGGAAACATCTTATAAAAAGGCTGAAGGGAGTGTGAAAATTTTTTGTTATATGTAGACTTCTTTATAATGGATGAAAATTTAATAGTTTGTTTTATCCAACACATTTAACTAAGCTTGCATTATTGAGGTTTTATAGTGTTTAATAATTAATTAGATATAACTGAAAATTGAGAATTTTTAGATATTTATTCAGAATATTTAAATTAATAAATACTTTAAAAATAAGATAAACTGGTAATCAGTGTATACATGTGCTTAATGGTATTTTTTTTTCCTTGGTATGTGTGAAGGCACTTTATAAATTAGGCACAATATTTATAAATAAAGTTTTATTTGGATTTAACAGATAATTGTTTAAAAACCTAATCAAGTTTTACCATCTTTATTTTTATAGAAGAAGCTTATGATGAATGAACTTCCAAAGTAAACATTTATTCCAAAATTAACAGATAGTTTTACAAGGCAGTATTTATTTTCATACATTTCATATATTTTGCTGCTAATGTAGATTTTTAAAAGTGAACTGTTATAAACTTTAAATTATGTTTAGGTATAATATATTTTAGTTTTTTGCTTTAATTCTATAATAAATTTTAACTTATAACTCATTTAATCTGTAATGTATGTACTATGCTAATGGGCTTTTAGTTAATCATATGTTAAAAAAAAAGAGTATCAGATAAAGTAAATTTATAAAATGTTTTTAATTTTTTAATGTAAAAGATGTACAATAAAGAAAATTAATAACAAATATAACTGTAAAATTGTGAATAATGTTGTTAAAATATTAGTCCTTATTTTGTTTAAAAAGTCACTTTCATAATCATATAAAAAAACTGGTTGAATCAAAGAGAAAAGCAGAGCTCGATCTAAAAAAATGTTACAGTAAAAATTAGGAAATATTTTCAATCTAAAAATGTGCATAGAAAAGACATGAAATCAGATGATCTGTAAAACTCATGAAATAAGCCAATTTTTTGTTAGCTGAAAATGAGAACTAAGTTTTACTGGTGCCTTAAAATCAATCAGGGAAAAGGTGGCATTTTTAACTCCGCCGTATTTCAATCATCCATAACCAGTTTAAAAATTTTGGTTCATAACTATAGGTTACAGGCTGATATAATGAAGTATGGGAACGGTTTATTCAGTACAAAGTGTGGACACAATTCCATTTCAGGGTTTTGATAAGTGGAAGATCAAAGCTCCAAGTAAACTTAAAATCTTGTACAGATACGATTCAACCATATACTAAATATTTGTGTTCAGACATATTTATCTACATCAATTCCTCAACAACCTGATTATATTAATGTTATACTTATGGTTTATATTAGTTTAGAGTTGTGGAGCTTAACTAATTTGAGACAACATAACAATATATTCTATTGTCTACTTTCCTCAGTAATCATTTTGAGTGGATAATAGTATAATTCTGAATATAAGGCACCAGTAAAGCTCTGTCCACATTTTCAGCTAACAAAAATTTGGGTTATTTCATGAGTTTACAGATTATCTAATTCCATTTCTTTTCTATGCACATTTTTAGATCGAAAATATTTCCCAATTTTTATTGTAACATTTTTTTAGATCGGGCTCTATTTTTCTCTCTAATTACACCTGTTTTTTCATATGATTTCATAGCTTTTTCAGATGCTTTCAGGAACTTTATCAATCCCCTTCAACTAACAAATCTAAACTATTATTAGTATAGAGTAAGTTATTTTTAAATTTTAGTATTAGTAAGTTATTTTTAAACTATTAGTTTGGCGAAATATCAGAAATAATGCCAAGATGGCTTCAATTTTGGCGAGTAATTTTGTGTGCCAGATTTAGCGATATATCGTCAAGTTGGTGAAAAGCTTGGCAACATTTGGCGACAGAACCGCCCTTCCCCAGATGGTAGTCCCACTGCACTTTCTTGGTATCTAGACAGATTTTTACAGCTTCATTTTCAAATTGTTATTTTTATAAATGTAGATTAATTTTTCTTTCTATATTATCCCTTTTTAATTGAAATATTTGTATTTTAGTAACTGTTTTGATGTCAAAAACATTAAACTAAAGGTGCATTGTTGTTTTAACACATATTTAGTTACAGTTTATAGATATGTTTATGAAAAATATGTATTTTCTGTTACAAATGACTAAAATTTTAAAAATATATCAAGATAAGAATTTTTATTGATCTATTAAAAAAAGAACATCTGTTATCATTTCTTTTTTAAATTATTGAACTGTTTTTTAGTTAGTGGCAACTCGAAAGAAATAACTGAATTAGCAGATAAAAAGGAGAGATTTCTGTAATGTTAACTTATGGAAGGTATAACGTTATATAAATTTTTAATGGGTACTGCTATTTCCTTAATATTGGATAGTTTTTGACAGGACTTTCGAAAGGCACATACCTAAATTAAAAGCTTTTGAACAAGCTATTACATGTCGCTGAATGTTTCGGATTATAATTGAATTGTTTGTCTTTTTTTCTTGTTTCACAAGAAAAAAGTGACAAAACAAGGGTTCTGGATCTCCATAACTAATCTGGTGGATCTGGATGATTTTTTGTAAACTTTGAGGTCCCGAGTAGGACACTTTGCCTTTTCAATTTCGTCATGATCCGATGATTGGGTCTAAAGTTATTAAGAGGCAAAATTTGGACTTTAACATTAGAGATGCGGCTGAGCTCTACTATACAGCAACAGCACTATCGTGCTGTATGATCTAAGATTATGTTGCCATTTATTTCTACTTCTTATATATTAATAAAAAACCCTACATGTCAAACTCTTTTATAAAAATTTTAATACAGAGAATTTATCAATGTTACATAAAATGATAAATTTTGATGAGTTCATCTTATTAAATAACAATAAATTAATATAAAATGCAAAACATAACTTACGACTATCGACTATTTTGAGAAGGTTTCTGTTATCCATTAAATAAGCACCTAATGATCCTGGGCTTGACCTGTATGAATTTTTACAAAATTATAAATAACAATATTAAAAATTTTTAAATAAGAGCTTGGAACAAAATAAAACAAATTACTTACTTATTAGGTGTGTTTTTAGATAGACATAGTGAAAAAACAGCCTATAAAAAGAAATAAATATAATTCAAATTTCCTTAAGTAAATAAATAAGCAATTTTGAAATTAAACTAAAAAATGAGCTTAGAGAAAACAATCTAGTGCAATACCTGTTCGTGATAAGCATCTAATAACCGTGTCCTTTCACCAGAATCATACACTGAATAATACCTGAAAATAAATGAATTGGATGTTAATTTACCAGATCAAGTTGCCTTTTATTACACCACTGAAAAAAATTGAATAAATTACTATCATCATAAATGAATTATAAAACTTTCCACTCTAAAAATAACCTTAAAATTGACAACTCTGGATCAAACAAAAAGTTTTGTTTATTTAAAGTGACAAAAGATATTATATCTGTTCATAATTAAAAACAAATACAAAAATACAGACGATTCAACTAATCTTTAATTAAATGAATAACACAGGTCTGTGATGGAAAAAAATACAAGGGAACTGGTAGAACTTAATGTATTTTTTGGTGCTGATTTAAAAAGTAATAATAAAAAAGTTCTATCACATCACGTTTTCATGAAAATTTCAGCTTTACTTAGATTTTTAAGAACATTCAACTGGCTATATGTCCCATTCCTCATGGGCCTGATTGCCAGTCATCTCAACAGAGTCAGGATATCTAGAAGTTTAAGGCTCTAATACTGAACATTAGCCTCTAAAAGTTCACCACCTCAGTCCTGAGACAAATATTACATGGGACTACAAAAACTAGTTTAAAATTATTATAAAAAAATCGCCTAAGATGTATCAATCGATATATTGAAGCTTCTAATATGCACACATTTATTAATAATGTCTAGATAAGATTTTAACAATTCTAGAAGCATTTAAATTCATTTTTAGTGTCGCCACCAGATGACAACAGGATTGAGGAGGTTAAGCTCAGTCCTTCTCTGCCTTGAACTTAATGATCTGACTACAGATCTGGGTCTTTTGAAAGATTAAATTGTTGGGCTCCAGATGGGGGGAAAAAAAAAAAAAAAATATTGGCCAATTTTTATTAGTACATGAATCAAGAAAAGGAATTTGTTAAATACTTTGAGGAAGAGAAACTAGTCTTTTTTAAAAATTCCAGAACTGGTGAGCAATTTTAATATGACTTACAGTAATAATGAATGGAGGCTGTTTATTGATTCATTGAAAAGGAACCTTAAAGCTGTCTTTGATCACGGAAGCCAGTATCCATCTGTACTCATTGAGAAATCTGTGCATTTAAAAGAACACTAAGAAAAATAGGCTCTCTTTCTCAACAAAATAAAATATACCGAATACTGACCTCGGTTGAACCATTTGCAGTGACTTCAAGGTTATCTCCATACTTCTTGTCAACAATATGGTTATCCAAATTAACCCCTTCTTCATTAGAAAGTGGGACAACTGTGATAAGACTCAACATTAGGTAAAAAAGAATGCATTCTGGAAACAGTGATTTTCATTCATTTAAACTAGGAGTGCACGACCTTTTCAAAAGAAAGGCCACTTACAAATATGTATGGGTGATCGAGGGTCATCAATAACATGGAAAGAATTCTATTTCGAGGAAGTGATCTGTGGCCTCTAATCAGATTTTAAAAAGTTTCAGAGAAGGGGTGGGGGAAGGGATGAGGATTTCTTAAGCTTTGCTTATTCAATCAAAATATTCAATTCAGTTGGTAGGGATATATCAACAGTTTTTATCTTTGTATATATAACAAATATAGCAAGGATTATTTTCAAGATGTAATAATATTTTACTGTATTAAAAGTGCTAAAAATCATAGTGGCTAGAGCCCAAAAAAAAAAAAAAAAAAAATGTCACCTTTATGAATGAAGGTGAGAGAAGAAACTGATCAACAATATTTTTTTCACGTGTGATCAACAAAATTTCTGATTTTTTTGTGTGCGATCAAGGAAATTTGCAATTTTTGCATGACTGATTGACCAAATTTGTGTTTTATACGAAGCCGATCGAGAAATTTTGTGATTTTTCTGTGTCTGATCTACAAAATTTACAATTTTTCCACACCCGATAGACAAAATTTGTGATTTTTAACAAACTGATTGACAAAATTTGTGATTTTTATGAGCATGATAGACAAAATTTGCGATTTTTTTTTTAACCTGATTAAAAATATTCATAATTTTTCTGAGTCTGAACAATGAAATTTGTACGTTTTTTACCCTTGATTGATGAAATATGCATTTTTCACACCCAATCTATTAAATTTGCAATTATTAACTGGTTCTTGCGAAATTTGATTCCCCCCTCCCCCCAATCATCCCTTTAACGCAAATTCATGAAATTCACTATTTTTTTCTTTCGATAAATTGACAAAACTCATGATTGTTCTGCAGCCGATCAAAGAAATTTCTAATTTTTCCTCGCATCATCAACAAAATTCGTGACTTTTCCGTGCCCTACCAATGAAATGAGCCATTTTTTCGTTCTGTATCACCAAAATTTGCAATTATTTCATTTCCGATTGACCGAATTTGTTCTTTTTACGAAGCCAATTGACCATATGCATGAAATTTTTGTTCATGATCGGCAAAATTCACAATTTTGTTGGGCCTGATCAACCTATGATTTCCATGCCTATCAACAAAATTTCCAATTTTTTATTTTCAATTGAAAAAATTCATGATTTTTTTCGTGTCTGATCAACAAACTTGTTCTTTTTTGATGTTCGAATGACGATATTTTCAATTTTTCTGCACCTAATCATAAAAGTTTGAGTTTTTTTCGCATGGCAAACTGACAAAACAGGAGACTTTACGGCAGTCTATAAACAAAAGTGCAATTTTTTCATGCATCATCAAGAAAACTGACATTTTTTTCTCGCTCAATCAACAAAATGTGAGATTCTTTGCATCCGACCAAGAAAATTCTAGATTTTTCCTTGCCTGATCGACAAGAAAAAGCCTGTTCAACACAAGAAAACATCCCTCTCAACAAACTGCACAACTAAGCTATATAATTAGAACTCTGCATGGGATAAAATTCTGGCTTGATGCAAATCCTAGACTGATGAATTATTGTTTTCCAATTCATGGCCTAATAAAAAATCAATTAAGCCAGACTTGGCTCGACTCAATTTTTAAAAAATGGGCCAATTTTTCTTCACCTTCATTTTCAAATTCTTCTAAAATAACATTTCATGTAAATTTATAATTTAAAAAACATGTTTGCAAGCCATAGAACAACAACATTATTGAATATTTAGACAATTACATTCAAATAAAGATCTTAACAAATTTACAACAGTTTTTAAAAAATTATTTTGTTAATACAAAACATGAAACTACTACAGAGAAAAAAGAAGTAATTATAATATATATATATATATATATATATATATATATATATATATATTCTAAAGAAATGTACAATATCATAATATGGCTTAGTCTGTCCTGGACTAAACTTGATTACAGATGACCCACTTCAAATAAAAAAGAAACAGCCCCAGCTCAAGCTTGGGCTTTGTGACAGATACAAACAGGTGTATGCTTCTATTATCTATCAAAAAATATATATACTCCATACTTACACATCTAAGAAATGGATTACCATATCCTTTACTCCATCAACAATAAAACAGCTTTTCTGAAAATGTTAAAAAACTGGTTTAACATAAAATTTGCACAAATTTAATTAACAAATTTTGAAAATAAAAGATAAAATTTAAAAATAAATTCAAGAAGGAAGAAATACTTTTTTTTACTTACTTTAGATACTGGGAGTGTTTCACTTCCTAAATCAAATCCAATAGGGGCTGGTAAATCATGTCCATCCTAAATTAATTCCAAAAGGTATTGTAAAGAAATCAAAACAATTATAATTCAGAAATTAATACAAATTAATAATAAAATGATACCGACAAACTAATTTTTTTTCACTAAATTAAAAATATAAAATATGAACTTAAATTTGTTTTTATAAAATCAAACTTAAACATTAAAATTTACTTGCAAGATAAAATCAAATACATTCTCAAAAAATAAATTTTAAGACCTTCATTGAAATAATTTAAAATTTCATTTTACAAGAATAATTAAGATCTTATTATAAATTGTTAGTTATTTTAAAATAAACTAATATCAGGATTTTATTTCAACACAATTTTCAATAATATAATAGAGTTTGCATTTCACTTAAAATTTTACTTGTCAGCCTGATTTACTAATAAAAAAAACTGAGTCAATCAATTAAAGAAATAAGAGTCAAAAATTATAAATAAGTTTTCAACAAATAAATAAATAAACATGTACATTTATTAAACTAATGACACATTCCACACTTATTAATAATCCTGTATTTTGTAACTTTTACTAGTACAGACTTGCCAAGTTCTGAAAGCCATAGAACATATACAAAAGTAAAAGCATGTTGAAACAGGCAGCGATTCTCTCTGCTGATAAATGGTAATGTGATTCCATAAAATATGGATCGCAATATTATTTTTTAATATTAAGTCATTCATGATATAATATATTAAAAAAACATTAACATGGTTGCTAATGTTTGAAACTTTAAAAAATGGAACAAAATACATACCAAACGCCTTAGTTTGGGAAACCTGTCTCGAACAGCACTGTAAAATACAAAAAATAACAGACCATTTTTATGTATAGCAAAAAACTTGGAGTATAAAACATTATTATTTAAGTTTAATGGTTAGGTGAGCTTTTCTCTATACCTGCTCATGGTTAATTTAGAAGGCGAAACAATTATAAATTTTCAGTTATTTATTTAATGTATTAAAGAGTAATAGCACATATCAAAAATGAATGATCTGTTTAGTGTAAAATTTGAGTATCAAATATTGTAAATCCAAAACAATCCATCTTATTGTAAAAGGCAAATAATCTTTTACTTAAGATTTTATATTGTTTAAATTATGCTATAAATGTTTATAAATTTAAAAAATCCTTATGTTAATTAACATGGCTGTATATTATATTGAAGTGAATTCTTATATTAACAATATTTTTCTTAATAATACTCTTATAATAATTCTTGTATATCTGCAAAATATAGTATGAAATTGTCCCCCCCCCCCCATTTGTAAAATAATTCTTAAAATACATAATATAAAGATTAAATTACCATTAATTTACAAATGCTCATGTATCCTTCAGATTACCCAATTGTACGTGACCAATACAAATAGGAGCTTAATTTTTTTTTTTTTTTTAAGTAAAAGGAAATAATTACATCTAATCAAATAAATAAGTCAATGAAAAGAATATTTTTTATAATATAAAGCTTAAATAAAAGAACAGAAGCCTTAACAAAATAGTTAACACATGAGCAGATCACCAGTCCATTAAGACAATTTTCATCCAACAACAGCCACCATAACCAGCAGCCTGAAAGAAAACTGTAAATAATATCTATCAAATTAAAACTCAAGAAGAGAATCAAATTTATGCCACATATCACAGGGTTTAAAATGACTAAAAATATATTTATTTCCTTTTTAATAGAAAATCAATCCCTCAATCATATCTACGAAGTTAAAATATTGGAAGACAAATTTTGGCATTACCTGATGTAAGAACCCTTGTCTTTATAGTCATCACACAATGGATTACCATCTAATATTACTTCTTCTATATCCAGTCCTTTTAAAAAATTTAATTCTGATATTGAACGAAGCTGGAAGATAAAAATTGGATATTATGCATTAAATTAATAATTTTAAAAAATAAATTTTTATTGGAAGAAATGAAAATTGCAACTTGGTTAAACTTAATGAGCAACAAATTAACAGTTTACAATTTATACTAAAGAAAGAAAGTTTTGCTCTGTGTGTATGTTTATGTGACTACACTGAAGAAAGAGCGAAAACATTATGACAAGCTACCTAATAATGTATCGATTCACCTTTGGCCTTCAAACAGCTGCAACCTTTCTTATTACAGCAAAAGTAAGCACAAAAATTATTCCTTAGACAACCTAGCAGCAGTTAAACATCATTCTAACCTGACTATGTGCCTTCCACATCATCCAGGGCGGTTCTTCGCAAAAAGTGGGGAAGGTCATAATGTTTTGGATCTTTGGTGTCTTTGTCTATTGGCAATGCCTAGCAAAATCTACTACACCTAGAAGTCTGAAAATTTAGATTAAGATAATCCAAGGCTGGTTCTGATGCACTAGAG
Organism: Maratus speculifer; assembly: GCA_964019185.1. NCBI lineage: Eukaryota > Metazoa > Arthropoda > Arachnida > Araneae > Salticidae > Maratus > Maratus speculifer. The sequence goes on along the minus strand of OZ025297.1, from coordinate 136,869,967 downwards.
ACTTAGACGTTTGATAATTAATCAAGATATTAAAAATTCCTTAAAAAAGAATTCCTTTAAAAAAATTTCTTAAAAAAGAACAAAATGCTGGTATTTTTTTACTTATCTCTTAATGTCCATCGGCTGAAACATTTAAGGCACAGGAAAAAGAAAGACTTTTTTTTTTTAATTTATATGTTAAAAAATGCAGTCAGTGTTAATCAGGGCTCTTCTGTTAAAAAATATATTGTTATAAACTCTTTGATATCATTTTTTTCAAAACGGGCCATCTTAGCAATTAACTTTTTTCCCCTTTCAACAAAGCTCTACAGGGTTCGATTTCAAAAATAAAGACTGACAAAAATTACTTACTAGAAGTTGAGACCTACTTACCATATTTACTCATGCATACCATGTACCGTGCACCCCCTTACTTCAGAAAGAAAAATGACAATTTTATAAAATCTCGTATATAACACGCACCATTAATTTGATATGCAAATAAATAAATGGCCAAAGGAATTTATGTAATGAAAGTCAAGACAAACATTGTGTTTGGCCAGAAAACAAGGTGAAATTACATTTTTAGAATTTGGGTAGGGAAAGCATGAGGAGGTATAATAGTAAGTGATGGCAATTATAATTGCTTATTAGAGTTTAAAAAACATTACTAGCTTTTTTCGATAAAGTGCTAGGAGTGAAATAAAGATGCAGCAATACTTCAACTTCTATTAAGTAAGATTTTCTTATTTTTTATGTCTTCTTTGAATACATTTCTTAATTCATCTGTATATCATCTTGTTTCCAGTATTCAATTTTCCAATGAATAAATATTTAAATATAAATTAGAACAAAATTTTACCTAAAAACAAAAGTAATAAGTGTTCATAGACTTAAAATATATATTATATATATTGACAACAAATCAAAACTTAAACTACCATTGTGTAGTGTGTAGTGTCAATGTTTAAAATAATGAATAATCAGTAAGATTTTATTGTATATAATTTAATTTTTCTTTACATTAACTTAGTTATCAAGATTTTTTAATAAAACATATGTGAAATATACAGTCGTTTGTGAAATCTGCACACATAAAGAACAGGGGTTTAATGAATTATACATATTTCCAGATTATAGATCATCCTTTTGTTAAATATAGTAAACTAATGTTGCATATGTTTTGTTTTGTTTTTCCATTATAATTTTTGTGCAATTGTCTCTAATTAAGGTTATATTTAAAAAAATAAAAAATAAACGAAGGGATTTTCTATAATCTGGAAAAATGTATAGTCTACAAAACCCTCGGTCCTTAAGTGTGCAGACTTCACAGAATTCATTGTATTTTTTTCACAAATGTTTTATTAAAAAATATAAAATCATACAAATTTGAGGGCTATTTAAGATTATTATTATTAAGAGCCTGTGCAACACCAAGCTATTCAGATAGTAAATATGTAAGATTAAAAGAAATTTGTTTAACAGAATGTGCGTTGAATAATATTTTAATAGGGGTTTTTACCAGTGTTCTCGCTGTTGCTCGCCAATGTGCCAAATTGCGACTAAATTCTTCATTTGGCGAGTAAACAAGCGATTAGTTTCGCCAAATTGCTAGTGCTCAATTTTTGCGATTTCTTCTTAGTTTGTTTTTTTATTTCAACAAATTCATGTTCTTTCTCTATTCAAAAATGTGTTTCTTAATTTTTTTTTTTTTTTTTTTTTTTTTTAATAAAACAAAAAATTCTGCATCAAACTTTTTGAAATTTACATATTCTTAATTAGCTTCCAAAGATAGACCTAGATGCATAAGTTTAAAATTTCTAAATGCTGTATTTTTAAAAATCTGTACTACTATTTAAATTCTCCACTAAATCAAAAAAAATATTTTTCAAAGCAGACATAATGCCTTTAACTTCTGCAAAATGCTAGCCTCATATCACAGATATTGAGATTTTACAAAAGGAGCATTTTGATTCGACCATCTTGTGCTAGCCTCAAATTGAGGTCCAAATGTAGTCAGTATGTGGTTTTGAAGACATAAATACTTTTTTTAATTGAGCCATTTGTTGAGTTTTTATTTAATTTCTCAAAATTTTAAAATTCTAATAATTAGTAGAATTTTACAATTCTTAGGTACATTAAGAGAGGACTAGCTTCACAAAAAAATTTAACCTTGTACGTGCCATACTTTTCGCAAGCCATTGTACATATACAGACAGAGTGATTTGTTCTCTTATTAGTATATACATTTACAAGTCACATGATATTTTGTAATAATCTAAAGCATTGCACAATCTCTTTGTTTGATCTTTTCTTTAATAGTAAAGGGAGACTTAAACAGGTAGACGAGATTAAAAGAAATTCTTATCAAGATTGTTTTAAAAATTAATGTAATGATTCTAAAACATTTTCCATAAACTACAAAATAACATTCTTTTTCTTTTTAAAAGTTGTTAAAAGGCAGATTTCATAATAAAATAAAATAATTGGAAAACACAATCAAGAAGGAAGGATTCTTTCCTCAAATCCAGTGCAGATGGCAGGTAAAACATATGAAATTATGTAATTGATTACCATACAATTTCACTGATACATTAATTTTTACCCAATATATTTACCAAAAAAACTTTCCCTCATAAAAAAAAAAACATGAATCAACAAAGTAATTATAATCCTTGCTTAAAATTAAAAAACTACTACAATGTATTCAATAACCATGAGAAATAATCATAAATGACATTAATTCTAGCAAAAATAATCCCCATGTATTACAAAACTTACTCTGTTGTTCTGTAAATTGATAGATCTTAATTGTTTGCAAACTGGAACCAAAACACTTGCAGCTTCTAAATTATATAACTTATTTTGAGAGAGAATCAATATCTCAATCTATAAAGAAAAGAAAATACAGTCACTTCATTTCCAATACTACAGTTTCTAGCAATGTGTCATAAAACATTCATTTACCAATATTTTAAAATGCATTGTAAACAATTTACTGACACTAACCCATATAGCACAAAAGCTCCTCAATACCTCCGCAGGAGCTCCAAGCCATCCCATATTCCTCCTAAAACTAAAATGAAAAGATCAGGACGTCCTGGGGAAGAGTCTTTTACGATGTCCTCAGGAATGAGCTCCCAGTAACATCCCACGGAGCAATTTCCCAGGGAAGCTACTCCTGAGGAAGTATAGGAAATCCCTCCTGGGGATGTACCCGGTTAGTCATTCCTGAGGAAGTGCCCAGGAAGTCACAGTGCTGGCGCCATCTTATGAATGATTCAGGAATACAATACTCAATTGTTTTTTAATAAAATATCGAATGGAATTTAATCAGTATCGAATTTAATGACTTAATTTTATTTTATTAGTTATTCAATTCCTTATTTATTAGCAAATTAGATAATTGTTATTAAATTGCTATTATTTTTAATTATTGCTGTAACTTTTAATCTTTTTAGTTAAATTAAAATTTTTTATTTATTATTTCAGTTACTTACTATTTTTATATACTAAGTACTATTATAGATATTTTAAATCAAGTTTTGTTCATTTATCAATATTTTATTAATTATTAATAAATAACCTATTGCGTTTTGCTTTATTATTATTTGTTTTATTAATTAAGAAATTAATTTAACTTGTTTAAATTAACTAAATAGTAAGTTTCTAAATTAATACACTAAAATCTCTAAATAGAAAAAATTTCTATATCATATATTTTTCTGATATTTAGAGGTAAAAGTATTTATGCAAAAAAAAAAAAAATCTTAATGTAAGTTTGTTTATGAGTATCCTTTAAAACTTTGTTATGAAAATTATCTAAATTGAGTCCTGATGCATCTTAATGTCAAATGTTAAATGTTTTTGTGTGTGTATATATATATATAGAAATAAACAAAAGTGTCCCGACGAAATTAGACATATTTATCACAGCACATAACACAAAATCAAAGATAATTCAATTAAAATGGTATATTTGGATTTAAAATACATAAATATTGAGCCGCTCCCCCACCCCCTCTGCATACACATACCAATAAATGATTTATTTGAAAAGATTTTCTGTTCAAAAATATACATTCTTATAAAATCAGTTTAAAAAGTATAAATTCACACTAGTTTAAAGTTTAATTTAGGTTATTATCAATTATTTATCCAGTGTAATTTATATATGTATTGAAGATAAGAAATTGTTTTCTAAATAGAAGCTTCAATTTAAATGTCATTTTTGAAGGTTTAACTTATTTTGTTTTATTTATCATTAATATTTTTTTAATGTAAATTGTACTTAATAACAAATTATTTTTCTAATATCTTTTATAGATTATCAAGCATATTATTATTATTTAAATTCTGAAAGATAAAATGAAGTCTTTCTTTTGAAAACTTCAGATATATAAATAATTTTTTGGTTCTGAAATTACAGATAAATATTTATCTGTATTTCCTAAGTAACAAATATTTTTATCACAGTTTTCAACTAAATTGAATGGAATTTCACTACCCCAAGTGACCTTCCCAACCTTCAGGCAGTCACCTTCCCAACCTTTCAACAATTGAATTTTTAACAAGATTATCCTGCCCCCCCAGTCAGTTGTCAGCTGAGAATGCGTTTTACCGGTCACTCAATGAGAGAGAGAGAAAAAAAGAAAGTGCGATATTCCAAGAATAGACTATTTCTGAATTTGTAAGAAAAAGCGTTACAAACAATTTTGTTAGTAAATGTAAAAGAAATATATACATATATTGAAAACATCTTATATTTTAAATAAAAATATCAGTTTTTTTAGGCTTTTTAAATTGCCTAAAATCTTAGTTTCTAAAATTACATGTAAAGAAATCAACAAAAATATTCCCGTCTTTAATTAAATGAAAAATGGTGCATATAGTATTTTTTATGCATATAAATATTTCATACAATTTTCAAAGACAATTAAATGGAGATTTAAATGAAAAGTAATTTTATTTATAACAATAAGAAAATAAAATGATTTTGTAACAAATTAAAATTTTATTAATAGTTTCTATTTTATATAACTCAAGCAGTGTTTCAGTGTAATGATAGAATTTTACAAATGATTTTCACACCAAATTCTGATATAATAAAATTATACAAATTTGTACAATGGTGTGTTATTGATGAAAATACAAAATTTTAATATTTTACTATGTTATAAAATAATACAGAGGTTTTACAGTATTTTTTAATCCCGCAACAAGTGTTAAATCTCCAAACATCTGTAACTCGTACCGTCGTATAAGAATTTCATAAGTAACGGATTTAATTATTTGTTAATAAATACTCGTCAAAATATACCTAATCACTTTAAAACGAGTTTGTTGATTGGTTGTATTTATGACGGCCAATTATCAACATGAGGGACATATCAAGGGAAGGGGGGTGTTGCCCTCAGTGAAGGTCTTTCTAAAGGAACCTAACCCGTATTTACGCAAGGAAATACAAGATTCGAAGAAAACCCCGGGAAACTGCGAACAATTAGGTCGACGGGCGCGATTGGTTACAAACTCTGCACATCGCATCTACCAGCTTCGAGAGCAGAATCTCTTGACCACGGGTGGGGCCCAGAATGAAATTGCAACAATGAAATATTTCAAAGAGCAAAAAGTAGGAAAGAAAAGGCTTAAGAAAAGACTAAGCAAATTTATCTATTTTTTTTTCATAAATTCATATAATAAGAGCACCTTTTACCAAGCGTAAAAAGAAAAAAAAATCGCTTAAAATTTCTGTAAAAAACAAATAAATAAAATAAATAAATAAGAGAGAGGGAGAGAGCGAAAAGATTTTAGTTTTGAAAGATTCACTTAGAGCTTATATGTCTATCATAAACAAAAAATCATGAAAGACATATCAAGAGAGGGGGGGGGAGGGGTTGCCCTCTGTGAGTGTTTTTCTAAAGGAACCTAACCCGCATTTACGCAAAGAAATCCAAGATTTGAAGAAAACCGTGGAAAACTCCGAACGATTAGGCGGATGGGCGCGTTTGGGTACAAACTCAGCCTCTCCCATCTACCACCTTCGAAAGCAGAATCTCTTGATCGCTGGTGTCACCCACAATGAAATTGTAACAATGAAATATTTCAAAGAGTAAAAAGTAGGAAAGAAAAGACTAAGCAAATTTACATATTTTTTTCATAAATTCGTATAATAAGAGCACCTTTAAACAAGCGTAAAAAGAAAAAATATCGATAAAAAATTTTGTAAAAAAAAAGTAAGATTGAGATAGAGCAAAAAAGTTTCATTTTTGAAAGGATTTACTTAGACTTTTTTTGTCAATCATTAAAAAAAAAAAAAAAAAAAAAAAAAAAAAAAAAAAAAAAAAAAAACCAAGGTACATATTAAGGGATGAGGGTTGCCTTCCGTGAGGGTCTTTCTAAAGGAACCTACCCGTATTTACGCAAGGAAGTTTAAGATTCGAAGCAAACCGTGGAAAACTCCGAACGATTAGGCCGACGGGTGCGATTGGGTACAAACTCACTACCTCCCATCTATCATCTACCACCAAGAGAAAAAAGAAAAAAAATCGATTAAAATTTCTGTAAAATTCATAATTTTAAAGAAACTATGTGTTTTAATCTCTTGCTATTTTAATTTCTGGAAATAATATTTTTATTAACTAAAATTAAATTTTATTGGGGATATCATCAGAAACGTTTTGCATCATTCATTGTGTGTCAAAATATATAATTCATAATCAATTTTATAACTACTGAACAGTTTTAATGGATTTTAAGTATTAAAAGCTAAAAGGATATTTTTATCATTTAAAAATACAATTTCATTTAAAAATTTTTAAAGCCAAAGACATTTATGTTATAACAAATAATTATTGACAATTTATTTAGCGTTATTAACTTAAATTTATTTCGAGTGTATGCAAAAGGCACAAAATATGAGGACATTTCCTAGTTTTAAGTTTCATAAGCGGAGTAAAAATGCATCATCTATACCTTAGAAACCTTTATTCCTTACTGTCCCGACAGCATAACGGTCAGAGTGCGCGTCCGGAATACCAAGGTACTCGGGTTCAAATCCAGCAGGAAAAATAAAGGTAAGAAATTTGTTCCTGAATAATCTCTATATATGTAAATCCGTCTAAATAATAGAAAAAATAAAACATTCGCGTTTTCTCCTAAAAAATTTTTTAATTAAATCATAGCTTAAATTTTTTTTTTGAACATATTAGTGACCTTGAAGTTTCCCAAAGTCCTCCTATATCACTTCCTCAAATCTTCCCCAGAACCTCCCGGGGAGGACCCTGATGGAGGTCTTGGGGAGCGCCCCAGGACGCTGTAAAGCGGACATTTTCGGTTCCTGAGGACCTCCTGGTGACAATTTTCTGCATCCTCAGGGATGCCTGGGGGATGAGGGTCCTGGGATGTGAATCCTCCCCAGGACATCCTGGGGAGGCAAGTGTGCTATATGGGAAAGGATGTTTATACGATTTTAAATTCCAACAATAAATAACCACTTTAAAAATATATGTGCTTAACTTATAGAACTATTCTAAGAATAAACATACAATTTGCACTAAAAATCATATTTCTTAATTTGATATTTGACCAAAAAGTGGTGTCACATCCCTAATAAAAATCATCAAAATGAGAGTTAAAAATTTTTGAAAATTGGGAGATTCCTGTCAGTTATGCAGAATTCTCACATTACTAATGAAAATAAAATAAACTATTTTTGGTTTATTTTATTGCCCAAAGCGAAGCTGTCCAATTCACTCCCAGCAGACGATTTTACTTCTCCCACCAAACAACATGAATACATCAGTTATTAACAGAATTGAAAAGTATAACTTAAAAAAATCATTAAAAAAAGCTTCAAATTAATACATTTTAAAAAAATCTTTTTATTTTTTATTTTTATTATTTTTGATTAAATAATTAAGTTGAAAGTTGATAAAAAATTTAAATACTTCATTTTCGGAGAATTTTTTAGTAATTTTTGGTAAAGTACCTTTTAGCCCACGACAGTTTCGAAAAAATAAAAATTGCATAATAATTATAATTTAATAATATGAATTATGAAATTAATATAAAAAATAATGAATTAAAACCTACAATATTTTATGACTTCATATTAATTTATAAGTAAACAAAAAATTACTTTCAATTTTAAATATTTATAATGAAGGTATACTTCTCCTGGCTGTTTTATACAGATATGAAACAGAATTTCAAGTTATGCATTAAAATTCTTTTATTAAAAATAATACTTATACATTTTTAAGATAAAAGTTAAAAAATAGAAATAAAAATAGGCCTGTTTAATTGTTTAGCTTAAAAGAAAGAATACAATTTTCTAAAAAAAATAAATGAAATTATATAAAGAGTTAAATATCAATATTAAGTTCTTACTATTATTTAACATTTGGTATTATAAACAAAACTTTTTCGTCATTGTTTGGGGCCAAATGATTTCTGTTTATCTCTATATATCTGCTATTTTATGTTCTGCCAGATATCTGGCAGAAAGGTTAAATATCCGGTGAATGTAATTTGGATAATCAATGGTATTCGGATGTTGAAAAATCAGATAGTTATTGCATAGTTTATGGATATCCATAGCATTACTATTTCATAAAATAAAAATTTCCATAATTATTTTATGGATTATATAACTGTTATTAATAATCATACCTCAGGAATATTCTCCCTAATAATTCTCATCACAGGTTGAAAAACTATAGTTTTGTTGAGAGGAATGTACAATCCATTCATTTTTAGAGCTAAAAGAAAATTTAAAACAATAATAAGCATGGCATCAAAATAATACATTTATAAATTTCATACATGTGTAAAAAATTCATAATGAATATAAAAGGCAATGTATGATAAAATAAATTAGTCTAGTGTATAATAAATAAAATTCAGAAAATAGCTAGACCTTAATTTTAACTAAAAATTTAATTCACTTAATATTTTATTTCTATGCTTAACGGATTTTGTTTGAAATTGAGTATAAAACAGATCCATATTTTTTACAAAAGAATAAGACATGAAATATCAACGAATGGTGCATCTCATGGTATAAACTGCTGTCATTTGAATTCATCCTCTTTTATTTATTTTTTTTTTTTTTAATCACATTGAAATTATTTAGAAATCTGATACAGTTGAACTCTGATTTAACGAATTGTTTGGAACAAGCAACTTTCAAATGTTAAATTAGAGATTATTCGTCAAATCAGGATAACAAAAAAAAAAAAAAAAAAAAAAAAAAAAATTGTCAATAGAATAACTACAAATAAAAATGCTCATTTATTTTAATAACGATGGTAAACATCTGTTGCTTTATGAAAATACACTGTATGAAAATCGATTCCTTTTCTATGTACTACTAAAAATCACAACGATTGTAATTAAGAGAAAAAATCTCATTTATTAAAATCTTATGCATAAATTATACATCCCTTATAGATGCTTGCTTAGTTTTAATTTTGTATTTCAAACTTCTTTATTAATTTTTTCATGAAGCTGTGAAAAAGGTAACATCAACATCATGAGCCATCAAATGTATTTCAAAGTATCCAAACTGCTAAGTGCTTCTTTGAATTTTTGCATATTTCATCTTCTTCATCTGATCCACTACTACTGCTATTAATAACTTATTTGTAATTCTATTTTCGCACATAGAAATTTTTGCTTCACAAATCACATTCAAAAAGAGGATAGTCGGGGACAATGAAATCTTTTCTTTTTTAGATCAAAAGCAAATTGTTGAATCAAGATTACAAATTCGTTAAAGATTTAACTGTAGTAAAGAATTTGACTGGGTTTGACTATATAATAATAAACATAAGTTGTTTTTATTATTAAGATTACAATTTCACAAAATATGAGTTAAATGTGCATTATTTATCAACTTTTATCATTGTTTTATTAACTTTAAATATCAAATAAACTAGTATTTATTTTAAGAAATTACCACAATCAAAACTTAAATAAAGCACTTAAATAATTCCTACTCAATTTGAAAAAGCATAGTATTAAAATAAGTATTAAAAAAAAAAAAAAATCTAGAAAAATGTAGCAATCATATTTTTAAAGGGATTTTGCATTTTCATGAAAATAGGAGAACAGATATTGAATAGCTACACAATTTAAACTTTTCAATTAATTTGAAAAATGTAAAACCAGAAATTTTAAAAGTAAGAAGATAAAATAGCATACAATATTCCAACCTCAAACATTTGAAAATTTTATTTTCTGCATTCTTAATGATGTTGTGCATCATACATACATCAATCATATAAGATACAGAAACATGATTTTATTGTGATGATCTAGTATTTTAACACTGATCAGAATTCAGATCTTTGTAAAAGTAACCCTATTCATAGGCTGTACTTTTGCATTTTATGTTGCATTTCTCCTCAAAATATGTACACAATATCCATAGTATTTATACAATTGATGTACTATACAATGAAACTTCAATTAGAAGCAGACTAGCATTTTACAAATTCATTTATAAAAATGAGCCCAGAAAATCTTTTTCTTACATAATATAACATGCAAAAGTAATGTTTCAGGTTATATATTCATTAAAGAGGAAAACTAGCCACAAGTATTGCTTTAAAAATGAACACATTGGATTCAATTAATTCAGTGAAGAATTTAAATTATTTATCACAATGAAAAAGACAAATGTACAAGATACATAGCAAAATTTAAATTTGAAAAAAAAAAAAAAAAAAAGTAATTGTTGATATTTAGTTGTGATGGACAAAATGAATAATGCATACACCTCTGTGTGACATTTGACCAAATTGTCAAAGTTTTTTTTTTCCAAGAATTTGATTTGAAAAACCAATTTGAGACCAAATGATATGTTCACACATTCCAGCACAAGTCCCATAAGCAAATAATTTCATTTGAATAACAAAATAAAAAGTTATATTTTATGTTATCAAAAACAGTACAGAAATTCTTAGAAACTTTATTGGATATTTACCACAGGAAAGTTACATTGCATTTTTTCACGATCTTTTGAGGAAATTTGCATCTTTTTTGCAATCATTTGACTACTTTTTTTTTTCTCGATATTTTACTGAAATTCACAATCTTTTGAAGTTTTTTTTTCCCCCCCACGACCATTAGACGAAATTGCTGATTTTTTTTCAGTGATCAATTAACGAAATTTGATGGTATTTTTACGAACATACTTGTGAAAAGTGCAATTTTTATGCAATGCTTGGCTAAATGCTAAACATCAATAAAATTTAAAATAAAGATTGGTTAACACCGTCGAAAAATAGATTTTTCAAACCTAATATTGAAAAAACAGACCAACACAGACTTGCAGCAAAAAAGAAAAGGCCTAGTTCCTTAAAAACAAACCTAGTAAGAGCCCTGTTTATTGTGACAAACACATTCTTTAAAATATATCAATTAACATTGGTCATACTTATACATAATTTTAAAGTCTCTACATAAGGAAGCATGTTGCAACAGAAAAGCAAGTGGAAATATAAGACAGATATCCCAATGTGCATGAGTTAAGCAATTTTTGTCTATCTCTATATTAGAATGATGAAATACATAAAAATATATGCAAAATTGCTTACCATAATAACAAAATGTTTTTATTATAGGAATCTCCCAGATTGAGCAAAAATTAGACAAGTAAACTAAATTGAGAAAAAAACTAACATGCTTCATTCAATGCACAATATACATTTACGGAAAACCAAGCTGATCACCAGAGGAAAAGCAGCTAATACAAAAAAATTTAAAAAATGATACACTTACTGTCTACTTCGTGGAATTTCATTAGATTTAAAGAATGCCTTTCTGGATCATAGCATGCACTCATGGCAGTCTGGAGAAAAATATTACACAGTAAAATTCATGATCACACTTTAAAAAATATATATTTATGTGATATAAAAGTAAAAAATTATAATCATTTCTTCAAATCTACTAATAGAATGTACTAAAAAGAAATACATACCAAATAAACATTTTTTTCTTACAGAAACTATGGGAAAAAAAGTAAAAAGTTTCCGATTTTCTCCCGATTTCCTTTATTAACTTTAACTATTTTTTTTTCTTTTTTTAATTATGCAGCTTCCTCATGTAACATACTTTCCTAACTTGTTAATATCTTATTTGAACCAAAGAAAAAAAATGCATTATCATGTCCAATAGTTGTTTAGCAATGAATCAGTGTCATTGGCAATACAAAAATGCAAATATTTTCCCATACAAATAAATTTCTTGATTTTTGAGTACTTTTATGAAATTTCCTGACTTTTAAAGATTACTAAACCTCCTTGATTTTCCCCTGATTTCAGAATCTGTAGACACTGTTAAAAATATACATACAACTATAATTTATTTTTATTTTTAAAATGTTACAAATTTAGCTTTTAAAAACAATTTAAACACTTAAACTCTGTGTCACAATATCATACTGAAATTATTTACCATAAAAGAACAACTGACATACATTTCTATGATTTAGAAGAAATCTGTTCCATTTTTATCACTTTGCTCCTATTGCATAACCAATGGAAAAAACCATTTATTATGTAATAATTGTAATAATACAAAAGTTTTACAATATTTTATCAGGGATGCAGTTGAAGCTATCAGTGTTATAATGCTGTATATTTTCAATATTAAAAATATGAGGTGGAACCCGTCGAAATTCGGCGAAAGAAAATCCTTACAGTCACTTACAGTCCTTACACACAAAATTCACCAGATTTTATAAGACACATGTTTTTTTTTTTTTTTTTTTTTTTTCCCAATTTTGAGAGAAAAAGGAGCAATTTTGTTGCCACAATTACAAAATTGGTACTAAAAATTACAAAAAAGAAATTAATATATCAAAAAGAAATTGAGATACAGCTTTGAAACAAATTGCATTTAAAAGTACATTTGTATCTCTATACGACGGTGTAAAAATTTTTAATGTACGATGTTTAGAAGTATAAAATTTGCAGTACTGAAAATTGCAAAATTGAAATTGTATGGAAAAGTGTTGCACATTTTAATTTCCATTTTTCTTTCTTTTTTAATTTTAAGAGAAAATGGGATGATTCTGTTGCCATAATTGCAAAATTGGTACAAAAAACTATTAAAAAATTAATATCTCAAAAATAAATTGAGATACAGATTTCAAACCAATTGCACTTAAATGTACATTTTTTTCTCTATACGACGGTGCAAAAATTAAATATATGCAATATTTAGGAGTGCAAAATTTGCAGTAGCGAAAATTGCAAAATTGAAATTGCAGGGGAAAGTGTTGCCATTCGCAAAATGACATATGCATTATGCACAGATACATTTGGCTTTTATAATATAGATACAGGCTAAGGAGCTGTAAAACAAACTGCTTCCAAAAACATTAGTTAAGGTTTAACAAATTTCTCCAAAGCATGACTAAGTAACTAAATATCAGATTAGTTTTGTTTTGGATTATTCAGCAGAAGAACGACAAATATTTCTGTTCAGTTAGTTACAATATTAGCTTTTATTTGTATGGAGCATAAATAATGAAATTATTTTACCCCTTATTATTTTTTTTAATCAACTTTGATTTAGTAGGATGATACCTGAGCAATGTACTGTACTATGATGTGTATCTACATTATTATATATGAACAATGAGATAAACAACTTACTATCAATTGTTAATTCCCATAACTTAAAACAAAGTTATTAACCCAAGTAAAAGAAAGAAAAAGATTACCTTAATAACTTCTATTACATGTGCATCCATACATGGAATTGGGTTGTTGACATTGAAGCCCATAATAGCCATCTATTTTTAAAAATAAAAAAGAAATAGAAATTACCTTCAGCTCTATTAACATTTTTGTTCACATAAAAGTTATTAAGTTTTGTTTATATTTAAGCTATTAACTTACATTTGCCTTAGTTTTAAACTTGTGCAAAATTAGAAAATTAATAACACCGTTTTGTACCAAATCAAACAATGTTGCAGCAGCATTACCTGTGAATAAGTAAAATTCTGAGTATCTGTGTGTTGTTCAAATAAAGTGTGTGTTAAATACAGCCCATTATAATGGAATTGAGTTTCCCTTCAAGAACATACACCAGGAAAAAAAATTTCCTAGGTATAATTCAGAAAAGTTCTAGACTAAGAATTTTTATAAACACTGTACTTAGGCAAACCATAAATCATCATAATATTCCATGGAGTGTAAATTATCAACTTCACCAAGGGCTTGGAAATTCAGTCTTCTTTTCTGCTGCATCCAACATCCCCTATTTTTCAGCTACTGGTCTGTTTGCTACCATTGTGGTTGGATTTCATTTAGTGTTTTGAAGGATGGAGTACTGCTTTATGATTACTGAGCTATACGAAACCATTAAATTCTGGATTAGAAAGCTATTGAATTTTACCATAGATATCTCAGCTCAAACCATATTTTAAGAGTGAAGATGGGATACATACAGTTTGAATTTTCATTACTAAAAGTTGAAAATAAATGATTTAAAAAGTCTTAATACATTCTCTTGAATGTCACTCTAAAACTAAAACTAAAAAATTTTGGCCAATAATTACGTATTTTCTTTTTTATGCAATAGTCATTTACTGGGAAGTATGAACATTCTCATTAATACTGAAATTACATGTAGGCAAAATTAAGAAATATAATAGTCAAGAAAAATAATTAATAAATTTGAAAACCATTAAGTAGCATTTTATTAGCTAGCTCTGTGTCCATAAGTACAATGGACACCCCATTAACTCACTAAAATAGATTAAAATTTTTGAATAATCTAACTATCAATTATTCAATGCTAAAAAAGAAAATGCTTTATACTATTCTTGAGAGGCGGGGGGGGGGGGGGGGGTATTAATTTAAGAAGAGAAGATACATTTTGTAAAGTTTAAACTGTTTTAAATATATTACATTAGAAGTATTAGATGCATACCAAACTTACAGTACAACTCTAAAAAACCTTACTTTTACTATTAACTGAAACAAATTAGTAAAAAAAAAAAAAATGCATAATGAATTTAAGATTTTAATTATAAATATTTTTTTCTTTTTTGAAAAATTTAGCCAAATGATGTTATTTTTAGATTTTTCAGCCAAAAATTTTATTTTAAAGAAATATTTCAGCACCTTTTTCCTGGCTAAATATTATCCAAATGAAGTTTTTCAAAATATCATAAGCAGCCAAGACTAATTTTTCATTAAGAAATCAGGAATCTCAATACCTGACATAGAGCCAGATTTTCCTTTTCCATAAATTTTTTTTAATTTTAAGACACATTTCAAATTTTCTTCTTCATTTAAAAAAATTTTCTGGAAATTTAGAATTTTAATTGAAATTAACATATGCACTAAAAATATGTTACTAGTTTTAATATATTAATTTTAATTGTTAAAATGTGTAAATTAAAATTTAAAAAACAGCTTTATTCAACTGTTTACATGTTTCAACTCTATGTGACTTTTCAAGAGAAAAAAAAATAAAAATATTCTAAAACTGCATAATCAATGAAACACCATCATACAATTTTTCATACTAAATACATTATTTTTTAATTTTATTTAAATGTTTATTTTTAGGCCACAAGCTATCAAAATATGAAAGCTAATGTACTTGCAAATTCTTTATGTATGTACTTAATGTGATAATACTTGATAGAAAAATTCAATTTGCTTCAAATTTGGAAACTGGTTTATTAAAGCATTTTCTTGATTAGATTTGGAGGTTCATAGGTTAAATATAAAGAGGGGGGGGGGGAATCTAATCCCCAATTAATTTAAATAAATGAGCTTTTCATGCAGAATTATCAAATTTGCTTCAAAATTGGTATACAGTTTCATTATGATAAGGCGCTTTCCTAATTAAATTTGGAGATTCATTGGTTAAGTATAAAGGATAAAAACATGCAGCTAATCTCTCCCCCTTAATTTTTTTTTTTTTTTTTTTTTTTTTTTTTTGGAGATAATTATTCTTTGAAGTAAGGTTATAATTAGCGTGAACAGTCTGTAAGCTCAATATGGAAAAATTGCATACATTAAGAGCCCTTATTTTGAAAATCAGACAAGTGTGATAGTTGTATTTTTTGATTTGCTTGATTTTTTTACATGTTGAAGTAGATCTTATTTAATGAATAGTGTGCAATTTTGAAGCCCTGAAAAAATTTCCTCTTTCCTATAGACAATATCAAAGTTCGAGGCTGTGAATACCATTTTTATGAAAAACGAAATCCCAATATGTTTGGAGTGGTATATCTCTGGCAAGCAACAACATCCCAAAATTATTTTGGGATAAACTTATAGTATAACACTACCTGCTTATTAAAATTTGTTTCCACGGGGCATTGTTATTTTACATTGTTATGTTGCCCCAAAGTACAGTCAAAATGACGTTTTTGTCCATTTTCTGCTCTTAATATCTTATTTAAGCTAAGAAAATGAAAGTGCACTACTAGGACAAACTATATAATATAGTACTGCATGGAGATATTGTTGCTGTTAGTAGCTATAACCTGTTAAATATTCAAAATTTCCAAAATCTGCAATATTTAAAGTAGTTTTCAAAAAAGCACCACAGTTGGATGAAAAAAAATATGTCACTGTATAATATAGTACTGCATGGAGATATTGTTGCTGTTATTAGCTATAACCTGTTAAATATTCAAAATTTCCAAAATCTGCAATATTTAAAGTAGTTTTCAAAAAAGGCACAACAGTTGGATGAAAAAAAATATGTCACGCAATAGTTGAACATATGTACAAAAACATGGAAAAGAAAAAGAAGTAGGGCCTCGTGATATTTTTTAGTAAAAAAATGACAAAATTTATAAGATAAGCAATGTCCATCATCACATTTTTTTCCCTAAGAGAAAATGAAACATCCCGTTTCTCTTTCGTTTTTCAATGATTTTTCCCTATGAGTAAATGAAATATCCCTTTTTTGTCGCCTCTTCCGAAAGAGAAACGGGGTATTTCATTTTCTCTTAGGAAAAAAATGTGATTATGGACATTGCTTTTCTTATAAATTTTTTCATTTTTTTACTAAAAAATATCACGAGGCCCCACTTCTTTTTCTTTTCCATGTTTTTGTACACATGTTCAACTATTGCGTGACATATTTTTTTCCCATTCAGCTGTGGTGCTTTTTTGAAAAAAAACCACTTTTAATGTTGCAGATTTTGGAAATTTTGAATATTTAACAGGTTATAGCTACTAACAGCAACAATATCTCCATGCAGTACTATATTATTTAGCTTATCCTAGTAGTGCACTTTCATATTCAATAAGAAAAACTTTGGGGTATGATAGCTTAACTAAGATATTAAGAGCGAAAAATGGACAAAAACATCATTTTGACTGTGCTTTGTGACAACATAACAATGCCCCATGGAAACAAATAAGTTTTAATAAGCAGGTAGTGTCATACTATAAGTTTATGCCAAAAGAATTTTGGGATGTTTTTGCTTACCAGAGATATACCACTCCAAACATATTGGGATTTCATTTCTCATAAAAATGGCATTCACAAACATGAGCTTTGATATTTTCTATAGGGAAGAGAAAATTTTTTCAGGGCTTCAAAATCACAGATTAATCATTAAATATAATTTATTTCAACATAAAAAAATATCAAGTCAATTAAAAAAATACAACTATCAAAACATCACTTTTTTGTCTGAATTTCAAAATAAGGGCTCTTAATCAAATCTATTAATATAATTTAATAATTAATGTTAAAGATTAACTTGAATCTAACTTTAAACAATTTGGACAATACCTAAAATATTATTTCAAAGTATATAAAGTGCATACATTAATCCCCAAAGCAGAATAATTGCAATATTCTTCAAGAAAATTTAGATGACCAAAAATGTTTTGCAGGAATTGCATGAGTTTTTCTCATGACCAATTGATGATTTTTTCAAACTTTTTAAATAAGCAATTAAAAAATTGAGATTTTTTTTTCTTTTCCTGGCTATTGAGCGATAAATTTCCAGATGCCACTGAGTTTTTTTCAAAAAATTATGGAATATTCTATTTTATAGCGATCTTTTAATGGAATTTGCCTCTTTTTTCCAGGATCCCTTGACTGGATATGCTGGGGTTATTTATGATTCTTTGCGGTTTTTTTCCACAATCCTTTGACAAAATTTGATTTTTTTTTTTGTGCGACCATTGGACGAAATTTGCTGTTTTTCACAATCTTTCGACAAAGTTTGCATTATTTGTGATCCTTTGACAAAATTTACATTTCTTTGCGATCTTTTGATGAAAGTTCCAGGCTTTTTTTTTTTTTTTTTTTTTTTTTTTTTTTTTTTTTTTTTTTTGCGATCCTTTGACAAAATTTCTGTTCTTTACTACGATCCATCCTCTGACAAAAATGGCAATTTTTCTTTGCACGATTGATGAAATTTTTTTTTTTTTCGGCAACCATTTGTCAAAATTCTTGATATATTTTATGCCCAAATTTTTGGATATGTGATAGATTTTTGTTTTCAGAACTGACTGCCTTAATTTTTTGAAAAATTAAGAAACCCCTGAGAATTTTTCAATTTTTGCTTTGATTGAATAATGAATTTTTAGCTGATTACTTAAAATATTCTGCAGAGAAGCTCGTTGTTCTGTTGCTTGATGTATGTTGCACTCTTAAACATATTCTGCTTTGAGGATAATTATCTATATTATTCCTTCTTTTGTCTTATATTAAGAAATTGAGTCTAGGTTAATATTGTAAAATTAAAGGATTTTTCGCTACATCATTTTAGGTTTGACTACAGTGTCTGGTATATTTTTCTTTTTCTATCCATTTTAATAATGTTATTGCGATTTATTTTTAATGTTTTTCTCTATTTTATTTTAGTTTTATGTGTGTTGGTAGCCCCAAATTCGTATTACTTTGCTCCATCATGGCTAATATGAAGATGAAACCACACATTTTATTTGTAGTTCCAAAGTATTCGTGGACCAGAGAATTCTGCTTTGGTTCTACAAACTTCTATTGTATTCATTTTAATTTATATATTTTTTTGCAGATTTCAATGTGGTAATTTTGTTATAAATTCAATGGTTTATATATTGTCTTACAATTAATGGTTATATATATAATGTACAACAAAAACTGTAAAATGTAACTGTATGTGATTTGAGAAAAAGTCTGTTTCAGTTTTAGCAATTTTCATCTAAGCAGATACACAAGCCAGTCGAAAAGCATTTAACGGTGTATTCCAACATTTCACAGTATTGCATTGATCAAGTGTCTAAATATAGAGTGGTTGTTGGTTGACTAATTACTTTCTGCTGAATGCCAAATAGAGAGTAATAGTGTGAAAGGAAAGAAGACTCATGCACACATAAAGGTAAATTAGGAAATAAAAAATGTCACATGTCACAATTAAATGCAAAAGTTCTGCATTGATTAAAAATGTACATTTTAAGAATGGGAGTATATTTTTTAAATTAACTTTAATTCCAAATTTTGTAAATCATGCACATTGTTTTAAGACATTTTATGTATAATTTAAAACTTGTCAACGTTTTAAGCTAGCAACAATATTTGAAAAGTTATACATATAAAAAAAGAATACACAAAAAGTATAAGATAACTAACTAATTTATAAAAAATATAAATAGATTCTTGAACCCATTCTGGCAGCTTACATAAACATATTACATTTAGACAGGTTTTACTGTATTTATAAAAATGAAATTCTAAACACATTTTTGCATAATTAACTCTACATTAACTTAAAATTTAAAAAACTTTGAAATAATACTTAATACAAAATTAACAACAAAGATTTGACATTATAATTGACAAATATCCCAAAAATTACCTTAAAACCATAAGGAGTTGTTACTCTACGACTTATTTCTCTAATTTGTGAACTAACTGAATGTCCATAAACATAAAATTCAGCAGCGTTTTTGTTAAACTGAAACTAAAAAAGAAAATTGAAATTATTACACTAAAAACAAATTAATATTCCAACATTTCACAAAACTTACATAACAATTATCTTATCAAAAGAAAAAAACACTTTGTATATTTTATTTTTCTGTATTTCATTTAAATAATAATTGTAGCAAAAGTTTCTTTTCCTTCTTATTTTATTCAATGCTAAAAATATAATTAATTGAATATTGTAATAGTGGTAAATATTCTCTACATAATCTATAAGTTTTCTCAACCATCACAAGGTAAAACAAGACTTTTTTTTTTTCTTTCTTCCCACTAAAGTCATCTATGATTGCCAAGCTGTCTGATATATGCAAAAGAGGCAATGTATTTTCCTACAATTGGAGTAACACAATATACTATAGTATGACAGTCCATAAGATTCTAGAATCTATACAAAATTAAGATAAATAGAAAATAAATAAAACCACATGCTCATTGGCAGCTTTTATAATGCATATGGTTTACAATCAATGCCACCCAAGCATTGATTATTGACAATGTTAAGATCATTGCTTTGCTATAAAGCATTTTTTTTTTTTTTTTTTTTTTTTTTTTATCATTACTAGTTTACATTGCTTAAAATAGATAAATATAACAACTAAACAAAAACTTTAAGTCATCAACCCTTTTGCCCAAAACAGATTAAACTATAACAAAGTTGAAAAAAACAATTGCCGAAACGTCAGTGAAAACTTACTTTGGAGACACAAACTTTTTTGATTCTGTCTGTGAGTCTGTTCCACGATAACTGTCGTAAAAAGCATTTGATTTCCTTGAAATTAAGTAAGCACGTTCATGAGGTATCCGGATTTAGCTGTATAATTTCTTGTTATGTTTGGCTTATTCATTCAGAAAATACACAACATTTTATTTTGCACCATAATGCTTTCCTATGGCAATTCAAACAGTCTTCAATTTTTCATTTGTTGATAGAAAATGGCTCTTTTGATTAATGGATTTAAATGACAAATTATGAATATTGAAATTTCCCAATATGGGTATTAAATTATTCTTATTAGTTTGAAATTTTGTCTATGCCTTTGTCATATTTTTTTATTATTTCTGTAAATTTTAGTGATTTTTTATATGTGTGTTCCAATAATATAAAACATTTTGTTTCAGAAATTTTTTTTATTTAAAAAAATACATATTTCATTATTTTTCTTTCTTTTATTTGTTGCATAGCAAAATAACTAATGCTCTTTTTTATGGTAATTCAGATGATTTTCAAATTTCTATCGTTGAATGAAAATGGCGCATTTGATTAGACTATTTAAATGTCAAATTATAGCTGTTTAAAATTCCAACTAAGATTTGAAAATGATTCCTATCCTTTTAAAATTTTGTCAATATATTTGTAAGATTTTTTTTAATTAGGTGTGTAATTTTTCATGGAAATTTAGACATGTCTTTCAATAATATAAAACATTTTGTTTTATCATTTTACATATTTGGCTTGATATAAATTTCATTTTTTTTTTTTTCTTCCGTCAGTCGCTAGGCAAAGCATTTCATAGCCGATAAAAAATAAATCTTTAAATAATTCCAATCAGGGCCGTAGCTAAGGGGGCGCTATGGGCGGCTCAGCCCCCCCCCCCCCCTAAAATATTTTGAGCCCCTCACTGGAAAAGATTTTAAGATCACTAAATGAATTTCTGTTCTGAAAATTCAAATGAAATTCTGTGCAAAAATCTAATTTAGTTTTGAGACCTCTTCAAAGTTTTGCAGAGTTACTAAATTGTATCTAAATAAGTGTTTAAACACTCCTTCATCCTATTTGCACGTATGAATCTAACATATTTAATTTTGCACCAGTTATATACTCTAAATTTTTATAAAATACTTTTCTTAGCATAGAATGGAGTTATTACAACAACAACAGTTTAATAAGAAACATAGTACCTACAATGTGAATATGCACTAATTTATCTTTCTGCGTCGAGAGAGAGAGAAAAATAAAAATACGAGTCCCCTGTACATTCTCTTGAGCCCCCCTATTGTTCACTTCTAGCTACAGTCTTGATTCCAATTACGAAAAATTAAGCAAGAAGTCTGTCAGTAGGAGATAAAAGGTTAGTTAATTTTTAATGTGCAATATGGCTTTGTGTTAAATATAAATTACATTATGTTTTAAACACTTACAGGCCTAGAAGTGACTTTCTTCAAAAATATTATAGGAAATATAGGAATTTTTTTGAAGAAAATATAGGAATTTATAGGAAATTTTATTTATACGTAATAACACCAACACATGTTTTAATACATTAACGTAGACTATTTAAAGTTCACTCCAGACAATTTTAGAAGTTTTTAACACACTTCAGGATTAAAATACTGGTTTCAGGAGTTGAACTACCCCCCCCCCCCCCCAATATTCAAAATTTTTTACAATTATTTTCTGAATCATCATCACTTGCAGAATTTCCATTAAAAAAATAATAATAATTCAAATAAAGGTTATAAATGATTTTTTTGTAATAAATTTATATAAAAGGAGTTTCAATAGCAAGAAAAATTCAAAAATCTTAAAAAACCCCGAAATTTACAGCAAATTTTATGAAAAGTTACAGCAGAGAAGAAGGAGTGGGAGGGGGGGGAGGGAAATCCTTCCCTACATTAATTATACATTTTCCAATGGCATACCCCGTCTTTTTTTTTTTTTTTTTTTTTTTTCTGTAATGCTTTGATGAAATTTGCATTTTCCCTTCAATACTTAGGGGAAAATTCTACACTTCTTGTGATCTCTTAACATAAAAAGGTTTTTTTTTTTAAATTCTTTGATGAAAAATGATTTTTTTTCGCGATCATTGGACAAAAATCGTTTGTTTTCCGCGATCTATTGGCGAAAATCATGTTTATTTCGCGATCTTTTAGCAAAAATCGCGTTATTCTCGCGATATTTTGACGAAACTCTTGTTTTTTTTCGCGATCTTTTGGCGAAAATCGCGTTATTCTCGCGATATTTTGACGAAAATCGCGTTTTTCTCGCGATCTTTTGATGACAATAGTATTTATTCGCGATCTTTAGACGAAAAATAGCGCTTTTTTCGCGATCTTTGGAGGAAAGCCGCGTTTTTCTCGCGATCTTTTGACGAGAATAGCGTTTTTCTCGCGATCTTTTAACAAGAATCGCGTTTTTCTCGCGATCTTTCAACGAGAATTGAGTTTTCCTCACGATCTTTTGACGAACATCACGTTATTATTTCGCGATCTCTTGACGAAAATCGCGTTTTTCTCGCGATCTTTTTATAAAAGATTATTTTATTCGCGATCTTTTGAATAAAATTGTGTTTTTTTCACTTTTTGATGAAACGCGTTTTTCTCGCGATCTTTTGATGAAAATAGTACTTATTCGCGATCTTCAGACGATCGCGCGTTTTTCTCGGGATCTTTGGACGAGAATTACGTTTTTTTTCGCGATCTTTGGATGAGGATCGTGTTTTTCTCGCGATCTTTGGACGAGAATCTCGTTTTTCTCACGATCTTTTGACGAAAATCGCATTTTACTCGCGATCTTTTTATAAAAATCACATTTTTCTCGCGATCTTCTGATGAAAATCGCGTTTTTTTTCTTATGAAAATAGCATTTATTTGCAATCTTTAGACGAAAATGGCATTTTTTTCGAAACTTTTCGACGAAAATAGTATTTTTTCACACGATCTTTCGACGAAATTCCCGTTTTTCCGCGGTGTTTTGGCGATATAAAAAAAAATCGGAGAAGCGGAAAATGATAACAAAAAGGAAAATCGCGGATCCGCGGAAAAATCCCATGCCTGGGTGGAGGGATGAAAAATATAGGAAAAAATAGGAAATATAGGAAAAATAGGAATTTTTTCAAATTTATAGGAATTATAGGAAATATAGGAACGCTGCGAGGCCTGCACTTATAATATAATTGAAAAGTGCTTATGAATTCAATTTGTCTGTCCATCTGTATGTCTATTTTTTCTAATTTGCATAAATATAGTCTGATTGCTATGAAATTGATATATATTATTGAGGTTTACTGTGACATATATCTGTATTGAAAATGAAGCATAAATCATTTACAGGGCCACTCAGAAAATTCTTTGCATTATGATCTACAGGGAAAAATCGTTTGATGTGTATTTTAATGATATCTTAAACATATTGAAATTGATGTATTTCACTAAAGTTTCTTACAAGGTTCTTACTATAGACCATGACGCGCAAAGATCTTAACATTCATTCTTACGGACATACAAAAGAATTTGTTTATTGAAGAAAATGAGCAATAATTCAACCTATGAACGAAATAATATAAAAGGTTTCTCCAAACTGGTTGCTTATCCTAAAAAATCTCAGTATAAAATTAAATTTAATGCATTCTAACTATTTGCAGAATCAATAGAAAATTACAAATGTAAATTTAATCAATCTACGGTGGGTTCAGAGGGGCAGAACCCCCTTGAAGAAATGTGCCATAAAAGTATCATAATTGTCATTAAATTATCATCATGCGTGTAAAAAATTGTCTTAATATGCAGTTCATAAAAGTTTTAGAATACCGTTGCATAAAAACGTGAACAATTTAAAGCATCAAATTTCTGAAATCCTCTATGTAATTTTAGGTGCGATCGTAATTATACAGGGTTGGCATTTTTGCCAGGACAGTGGCAAAAACTGGAAAAAACCAGGAGAAAAATAGAAAAAACCGGCAAAAATGGAAAAAACCTATTTGTCTTTAATGTGTAATAAAATCTGCACGCTAATAAGGATAGTAATGCTATAAACAATTAAATTTAACAGTGTACTATTTAATATTTTAATTTAATTTGCTAATTGATTAATATTAAATATTTTAAATCTTTAAAAAATAAGTGGGATTCAGTCTTCCTTAGGAATTTAAGAACAAAATAAAAAATTACATACCTAATTATTTTCCCTTAAGTCAGGGATATGTTTGGGAAAATTTTAGATTCTTTAGAGGACCCGTCATAAAATAATTTATCTTAAAACAGGACCCTTCACAAAATTCTTTAAACTCAAACAGGACTCTTCATAAAATTATTTTTCTCTCAAATAGACATTTCACCTTCAAATTGAACTTTTTACAAATTTAATCATTTAAGCACACCATCAAATATGTTCAGCAAGTAGTGCTGCTATTGAAAGATTTTCTTCAAGTTTTGCATTTGTGCAAACTAAGATTCGAAATAAACTATCAACAGATACTCTTTCAAAACTTTACTGTTATGCCATGCTAAAGCAGCAAAATTTAGAATGTGAGGAAGATGTTGCTGAAATATTTGAAATTTAATAGTTTTTTGCTTTAAATATAATTTTATATTAAATTTAGGTTACTATAACTGTTTCTTCAAATTTCTAACATATATAAACTATAAATTCTTTACTCAGTCTCAACAGTTCTATTATATGAACTAGACGGTTGCCCGCCCTCAGTAGCCCGAAGACTATCTGAATGCCAGTTCTACAACCCCACACATTCACGTTTCTGTGCCATGTCTCGTCAGTTTCCGGCAGATATGTTTGATCGGTGTTCTGGGGTTTCGTTTGCATATCTTTTTTTATTGTTAATGAAGAGGTCTTCCATTTGTTCTTCCATCTGTTCTTCTTTCTGTTCTTCCATCTGTTCTTCCATTTGTTCTTCCATTTGTTCTTCCATTTGTTCTTCAATTATATTCGACGATTCACTGTTTGAGAGCCTATCTGTCCTTTTATTTATAGAAGTTCAAAATGAAAAAAGATTTTCTTAGCAGACGATTTTTTGTGATAAATACATTATCTGTTTTATATTTCTTCTGCTTTATTCCTTTTATTTATAGAGTTCAAAATGAAAAAAGATTTTCTTAGCAGACGATTTTTTGTGATAAATACATTATCTGTTTTATATTTCTTCTGCGTTTACCTAAGCTGTGTAAAATCTCTATAAATAAAAGGAATATAGAGGATGAGGGCCTATCTGTGCCTCAAATAATTATTCAATTATTCAATTAATTATCCTCGGAATTCCTTTTATATATATAGATTATTAATAATTGTATAAACATGAATAAATGAAGTTTCTATTTATTTATATAAAATTGGTATTTTTTTCCTTTATAACCTTGTTATAAAAATTAGTATTCTGTCATAAAGTGCATAATTATACTTATTTAACTTAAAAGTTAAAATAAATTTAGAATAATATTGATTTTTTAATTAAATATGCAGTTTTTTTTCTTTCGTGAAATATTTTATCTCTTTTTGGGGAAAAAAATTAAATGGACAGCCTTTTTTTGCCACCTCTTTGGCAAAAACCTATTTTTGTCAGAACGGTTTTTACCAGGTTTTTTCCGCGTTTTTTTTCCCACCTTCGGCAAAAACTTGCCAACCCTGTAATTATATAAATAATACTTATAGACATCATCTGATCTGTTTGTCTATCTTTTTATTCGTCTGTCTGTCTACCACACACAACTATGAAAATAGTACATAACCAAGTGCTTTGAAATTTAAAATATATAACTGATGCATAATTTTGTCGAGTCATTTCTAATTTCATGAATATCGGATAGATAGTTTAATTATAGAGACAATCAAAAACATTCTATATTACGCCAGTGGGAAAAAAACTTCAAGTGCATTTTAATGAAGTTATACTTTTTGCACATAATGAAATTGATATTGATATGCATCTATCTGGTATATTAAAATATATATTCTGTACAATATGCGGTGCAAAGAATATTTCTGCTTAATTTACAAGGCACATAAAAGTATTACATTACATAATGGTATAGGGTGAAACACTGTTTGTGGTGTATTTTATTTATATTGAATTATTTAACATTTTATTAAATTGATATATGTTGCTGAGAGCTACTACAAGTTACTTCCTATACAACTCATAGCACATAGTATTTAGAAGATTACATAAAAGATTTCAGATGCGATACTGTATCCTTAGTACTGTATATAAGTGTTGACTGCTGGGAGTTCATTTTTAGTTTTGATATGAGATTCAAACTAAATTTTTGCATGTTTCGTCATGCGTATAAATGTTAAAAATCATATACAGGATTACACAAAAAAATTTGTAAGGGATACTGAGAATAAACAGAATTAGCTAAAGGGTTTTTTTTTTTTTTAACTATGCATTTTTATTCTGAACTATGAGTACATTTAGTACACTAAGATATCTTCGTACAATATAAATAAAATAATTTACAAGGCCACGCAAAGAATTGGATATAAGGCTTTGTATAGATGATAATCTCTGGAAGAGTAAATTTCAGTAGATTTATGTGTTTGTAAATCTTAAAGAAATTACAGCTAATAATTATATAACAGTTAATTAGTAACGTTTAAATAAATAGTGTTATGTAAAAAACAAGGTTGTACAAGAATATTAAAGAATGATTCCATTTGTTTATAATTTATTGAAAGTGAAATTTAAATCTGTCGTGCGTTTTTAAAACATTGCAAGATAGTTAAAAAGTGTTTGTGAGTTATGTTTGTCTGTCCATCTGGTCGTATGTCTGTCTTTCCGAATTCGAACTTCCATTAACATAGTTGGATTGGTCTGGAATTGTTACGTGTTACTGACAAGGAAGGTCTCCATACGGGCATACTCAGAAAAATCTGAAAAAATTACAGAATGTTCTTCTCATATAGTTATATATGTTTATAAAAAAAATTTCGGCGGAACCTCCTTATAACGTTTGTAAAAAAATAATAAAAATTTCGTTTATTTGGCGATTTATCTCCGGTTGGCGAAAAAGCAAAATTTTGAAAAATACGCTTTTAAGCTTCGAATACTTTTTAAAGAAAAAACTTTCTATGTTCAATTTATTTAAATAAGTTTAGTTTAAGTAATTTTAGTTTTGCATTTTTACTTCACTTTAAGTGTAATTTTGTCATATACGTTTATATGTAGTTATAACAAAATGAAATTAATATATTTTATCATTTAAAATATAATTTAAATTGATTAAAATTGTTCCAAATTGAAAAATACGCTGTTAAAAATCTGTTCCATTTTGTTGCAATGCACTCTTTTGCTTGTATAGAAAACGGTTACTTGGCCGTGAAATGGAGCTTTCTCATTGGTTGGAATAGAGATATTATATACAAGCGGTGGAGTGCGTTGCAACAAAATGCAGCAGATTTTTAACAGTTGTATGACACGATCAATTCACCGTGCTATGGAGCATTCTCATTGGTCAGAAGAGAGATATTCTATAAAAGTAGTGGAGTGACGTTGCAGTAAATGCTGCAGATTTTTAACAGTGAAGTCAATTGAAATCAATTTTCAGATTCGTTAAAATCGTCTGCTTTTGGCGAGGAAATGCACTGCTCGCCAAATCCCGCGTAGCTTTCAGCTTTTCACGCCAATTATTCCAAACTATTTTATTTTTTTACATATCTAATAATGTAATTCCGCCGCTAATTTTCACTGATCCTTTATTACCTACATGAGTAGTTTAATTTGTTTTTTTTTTAAAAAAATTCTGAGTATGCCCCCAATGGAGACCTTCCTTGTGAGATTTACTATGCTATGATCGGTACTGAAAATACATGCTTAAAGCTTATTGTTTATTTACAGAGACTCCTCAAAAGAATTATATTTAAAAACTACCAAACTATATGACTTGAAAATAAATATATAAAATCGCTGCAAATCATTTCAAATTTTATGATAATCCAGTCAAAGTTTTCTCCAATCTATCAAATCCTATCATCGTAAATAATTCAGTCATATCCCATGATAGATAATGATTCTAGGTTGGCATGGTGATTATGCCTCATTTAAGAGGTACTAATATTATTTCTGTATTACTAAGTTTAAAATGTAAAATCATTATAAATTTTCCATTCATACATTTTTGCATAAGAGTGCAGCAGCTCTTACACCAAAATCTGAATATTTTTAAAACTTTGTTATAGAAAAATGCACCTCATTTGATAAATTTCAAGTGCCATTTCCGACTTGTTTATTCTTATATAAATTTTTGTTATTTGAATTCTTTCAATTGTTGTTTGTATAAATTTAAATATTACGCAAAATGTTTTAAAAAGCAGTTATTTGAAGAGCTGACGTTGAGGCTCTTGATCTGCAGATTTACTAGTTTAAATACAAACTCCACGATAGTGAACACAGCTTCTAATGAGCCCCCAGGTATAATGAACGAAATGTTTGGTCCCGTGCCATGCAATATATGCATAATGGTTTTTTTTTTTTTTTTTTCTGAATATAATGAACCCAAAAAAATTAAGTTTGATATAATGAATTATTTTCTGTCTGAATGATTTTTTAAAAAAAATTATTTGTTATAATTTTTAAATTGCTACTCCAAAATAAATACATATACTAATTTTTAAAACCATTTATATCCTGCAATGTAGCGATAAGTTAGTATGCAGCAATCTCATTTGCCTCTTTTATCTCCCTTTATCCTTCCTTAACAAAGGCTACCCCTGACAGATATTGCACTTGAAAGAGGTCAGTGGATACAATATTCATTCCCAGGAATTCAGAAGAGACTGTAAGAATGTGTACTCATTAGTCAAAAGGACTGACATGGATTGGTGTTGAAAAAGCTCTCTTTTCATCCCATTTTTACTTTCAGTTCAATTAAAGAAGCAAATTTAAAGTATGGCTAGCAGTTAATGTAAAATGTTCTCCATCAAATGGGCATTTACAGAAGTTTGCTATCTCAACAAATTGCCTATTCAACACATCCTGGGAACAATCAAGTCCAATTCCGACCCGAGTGTGTAAAATTTAAAATAAATGTAAGCCAGCCTGGCCAGTGTCTGTTAAAAGACAGGGCTCAGACACAATGTATTAGTCCAATGTTAATCTCTATACCATAAAGTTATCAGACTAGCATTGACTCAAATGTAACACATTTATACTTAATCTCATGAAAGTCATATTCATTAAAAATGATTCATATTTTGCAAGCTTCATTTTAATTTTTATATTGGGTGGATTGGCCAGTTTAATATTTTATCATCTTGCAGGCTCATTTATTTTTTTTATTTTTATTTTTATTTTTTTTGTCAGTTTGGTCCCATGCAAATCCATAAAAAAATCATAATTTTAAAAACTTGCTTGATTTTTTTTACTAACATGTATTCTAAAAAATTTTAGATACTTCATTATTCCAATGACAACTTTGCATAAGAAATAATAGTAATAACAAAAGTAGGTTAACATTTTTTAAATTTCCAGTCATTTTGCATTTTATTTTATTGGCCATTTATTTATATGTATTTCAAGAGGAGTTCGGAACCATTTAGTTAAAATTATTTGTGGAACAGATATAGTGTGTTCTGGTTCTAGTGAACTGAGATTTCAGTCCCTTTAGGGTTCACTATAGGGGATTCATCTGTATTTGCATAAAGTTTCATTAAAACTTAAACTGGTCTGTATAAATGGATAGTGATGATGTTTGATAAAAATATTCTTAAATTTTTTTTAAATATCTACTTGAATTGCATAAATGTATCAATTAATTAAAATTGTGAATTTGATTAAATTTAAAAAATATATATCAAGAAATTTTTCTTTTTTTTTTTAAGGGGTGGGAGAAGGTAAATAATTATTTATTTTAAAAAACTGCTAAAACCTTAAAACAAATCCCACGATTTTAAAGTGGCAAGCCTTATGCTTATTTAATTGTTCTGCTAATTTTGAACGAATTAAAGAGCAATATAGTATGTATGGTGAGCTATAATTTAGTGCATCAGTCCTAAAACCCTTTATTAACCATTTCCCCACCACCAACTATTTTTGAGAACCACCACCCCTCTCCCCAATAAAAAAAGGGGGTGAGGACAAATTGCTAAATAATTTCTACTAATATAATTTAATATGATAATCATTAGTTACATATTTTCAATGTTAATTGTGTTAATTATCATTTGTTACCATTAATTGCATATTGTAAATGCTAATTGTGTTAATTATATTTGCTGTCATTAATTGCATATTTTCCCCCAATATATATTCATCAATGAAAATATACAAATATCAGAATGCTTGGATCTCTTAATTGTCAAATTAATTATTAGAAATCCTTCTTAATCTGTAATTATAAGTAATAAAAACAAATTTTTATAACTTACATTATATGGCGTGAAGGGTATCTTGACCAAAGAATTAATTTCTTTTAATATGAAATCTTTTCCAAGTTTTTTGCCATGTGGAATCTATAAAATTAAGAAAAAATAAATAACTAAAATATCAGAAAATATACCATTACGATTATTTAATTTGCAATATGCCCAGCAGCAGAATTTTTCTCTGCAGTCTGCAACACAAGTAAAAACTTAAAATCTGCAGACCAATTTAGTGAAAAAATTCGACATTGTTTCATGAATCTCTTTACGAAAACTACTGTTTTCTTATGATCTTTTGAAGAAATTTGCTGTTTTTTCATTCACGATCGTTGAAGAAATTTGCTGTTTTTTGTGATTTTTTTGACAAAAACTGCAGTTTTTTCATGATCTTTTGAAGAATTTTTTTTTTGTGATTTTTTGAAGAAATTTGCTGTTTTTTTGCAATCTTTTGAAGAAAATTGACACTTTTTTCGCAATCTTTTGAAGAAATTTGTCATCTTTTCGTGATTTTTTGACGAAATTGATTTCTTTTCTAAGACTATATCGAAACTTGCAATACATTTTATGTCTGAATTTTTGGATTTAGGACTGAAATTTTTTAATTTTTGCTAAATTTTTAACAGTTGAAAAATAGTCTGCAGACCTTCCAAGAGTCTGCGACATGCATCGCACCGATTCTGCTCCTGGGGCAATATGCATAGATGCCAACATTGTAAGTACCATATCAGGAGTGAACTAGTTAAATTTCAGGAGTTTTGGACATTCTTCAGGAGTAAAATAGTCACCTTTCAGGAGTCGTTTCAGGAGTTGCACATAATTTTTTTAGAGATATTTTTTAAATATTTTTTACATACTTTCTCAATCCTCAACCCTGACAGCTCTTGTATTTATTCATACAAACAAAATTAAAATAAATGTTGTCACTTTTCTATGTAGTTAAAAAAAATCTAATAAATTTATACAAATGGAATATTTTTTTATCCTTACAGAGCAAAAAATCCATGATTTCTATACTAGCTGTGAAATTCATGAAATATTTTTTCTTCGCAACTGGTTTGCAAACAAAGTGATTTCCTCCCACAACTGACAGACGAAAATAGGATCTTTTGCAGAGGTGACGAAAATAGCGATCATTTCCAGAGACTGACTGACGAAAATCGCGATTTTTTCCCGAGAGTAATTAACGGAAATCGCGATCTTTTGACGCGAATAATTGGCAAAAATCGTGATCTTTTTAAGCGAATGATTGAAAATCACGGTCATTTATCGCGAATGACTGGCAAAAATCGCGGTCTTTTATCGCGAATGACAGACGAAAATCGCAGTCTTTTATCGCGAATAAGTGACGAAAATCGCGATCTTTTATCCCGAATGACTGATGAAAATTGCGGTCTTTTATCGCGAATGACTGACGAAAATCGAGATCTTTTCCTGATGTGACTGACGAATATCGCGATCATTTCCAGAGAGTGACTTACGAACATTGCAATCTTTTTTCAGAAATGACAGACAAAAATCGTGATTTTTTTCCGAAACTGACAGACGAAACCCGCGATCTTTTGTCGCGAATGACTCACGAAAATGGCGATCTTTTCCCGAGACTGAGCGACGAAAATCGCGATCTTTTGCCGAGACCTACTATTGAAGATCCCTGTTCTTTCCGAAGACTAACTGACGAAAATCGCGATCTTTTCCAGACTAATAGATGAATATCGCGATTTTGTGTCATGGATGACAAAAATCGTGGTTTTATTACGCGAATGGCTGACGAAAATTGCGGTGTTTTGCCACGACTTACTGACGAAAATCGACATTTTTACCGCGAATTACTGACGAAAATCGTGATCTTCTGTGGTGAACAACTGACGGAAATGTATTTACGATGTATTTCAATGATCTATTGTAGAATTTCGCGATTTTTTGCAATGATTCATCGAAAAAGATCGTTATTTTTTGGTCCCGAATGATCGAAAATATCGCGATTTTTTGCCGTAAATTTCCGTATTTTCTACCTTATTACCGCACTACCGTATTTTAACGTACTTTTCCGGAGAAACTCCGGAATTTCCGGAGAAGTTGGCATCTATGAATATGAATAAAAATAAATAAATATATCAATAAATAATATTAACTTACAGTAATTTTATACCATGAATGATGACTGCCACGATCATTGCCACCATGAGATCGATCATCATGCTTCAAGCCTGTTAAAAAGGAAAAAAACAATTAAAATTAAACACTAAACAAACATATTAAAAAAAAAAAAAAGGATTGAAATTCTTTATTCTATTTTAGAATGGAATCTTCAAAGTTCTAAACTATTCCTAAATGCTAATTAAAGTTGCATCTCTATTCAGCAAAAAGATTTAACTTTCAGAGTGTTATGCACAAAAATAATTTTTTCACAACTTTTTGACAAAAAAAAGATTTTTCTGCAATATTTTGTCGAAATTAATGGGGCTCCACCCCCCCACAGCCTTTTGACGAAGGGGTACTTTTTTAGAACTATTTTAATGAAAAACATTTTTTCCACAAACTGTTGACGAAATTGCATTTGTTCCACAATCTTTTGACAGAATTCAAGCATTTTTTTGGCGATTCTTTGACAAAATTTATGTTTTTTTCTGTGGTTCTTCGATAAACAGAATTTATTGCTTATTTTAAATAATTTAACATTAAATGCAGTTTTTAATAATGGTCAGGAGTGTAGTCGTAATAACAGAGGGTATATGCTCAAGGAAGAGGATATACCCTAGAGTATGTATACTATGGGCTTTCTTGAAAGACAAAGAGTATACAGGGCTCCTTTAAAAAATCCAGAAGGTAAACAGCGTATACCTCTGTATACCCTACATTACATCTCTGATAATGGTACTTTTCAGTTAGCCGGTCACTAGTGTTATTTATTTATATAGATAAATCTATGCATATACAGTAGAGAGCCAGAAATCCGCACTGTTTGGGAGAGGACATTGTGCAGATTTCGGGATTTTGCAGATTTTAGGCCATTAAAATAATAATAATAATAAAGATTAAAAATAAATATAAACATTAATAGCAATTAAATATTAGATTTTTTAGTTATTTTATTATGAATGAAAAAAAAATATTCAAAACAATATAAACAAAATAATTTATTTTTTGAACTTTGAAAACATCTGATCAATAGTTGTCTGTTTCAAAACTTTAGAATGTTCTAATTTAAGTCTTTTTACAAGTTATAAAATAGTCATTAATTCCTGTTCAGTAACACAATACTGTTATTTTAAAAAATTGCTTTTGCTTTCAACATGCTTTCGCTTTTCTATATTTTAGATTTATTTTAGCTTAAATAATGAATAAAATACAAGATCTTGCACGTGATAAAAACAGCAACAGAAACACATGTGTGCATCTAATCTTCTCTTCACTTCAGTCCTAACTTTTGCTACATTCTTTGCAAAAATATACTGGGATCCAGGTAGATTTTTTGCTCATTAGCGAAAGAAGATGACTAATCAGAAGGCTGCATTTTCACAAACAGCGAAAATTGTACAAAAATGCAGGTTTCTGATTTGTCAAACTCGTTTCGCTAATCAGCGGAAAATCTGTCTGATTTCCGTCATCGATGAAACTGTTCTGAATCAATCATTCACTTTGGAATAACATCATCATTTTTTTCAACTTCGTTCTTTTAGCGCCATGTTTACATCTGCAAACTGTGCAGATTTCGGACTCTGGCGGATTTGTGGTGCTCTACTGTATATAATAACAATGGCGTACGGCTAACTGAAAAGTACCTTAATAATTTTATTAAATATAAATATCACTAGTATTTACTATAGTTTTACATACATCTACAAATTTTCAATTCTTTTAAAATTAAAGTATAAAAACACATTATGTTTGCAGTTAGAGGTTTGCCTTGGAAGCCTAATTTTTTTGTTATCTATTCAGTATTTGAATGTAGGGAGAAAAAATCATTTAATCATGTTAATCATGACTTTTTTACACTCTACCAATTTACAAAATACAAATATTATAAAACTTTTGAAAAAATTGCCACATTTTGGATTATTTTTGAAGCCATTTAAAATGAATAAATATAGAATTAATTTGGCCTGTCAGAAAATCCATTCACATACACAACAAATAGATCGATGTAGTTCTCTACACCTGATAATTTTTGTTATTGATAAAAAGGATAAAAATTATCACTCGCCTTTTTTATTTCTTCTTCTGTTATTCTTCTGCCCATGATGATATGGCATACTACGAAAATGAGTATAAAATTTCAAAAATCATCAATATACATTAAAAGGAGTAAATAGGAGAAATTATAGTCATATTTTTTTAATAACCAAATAATAATATTGCAAAACATTATACAGAAAACCTACTTATTCATTATTCATACAATTTTTTTTTTTTTTTTAATTCTGATTACAGGATATTTGTGTTACAATATTGTTTGTCATGCTTTCTGAAAAGAACTTATTTTTTATATTAAGAATTCTGTAAACTATAAGCAAAAAATTTGGCAAAATTTGGGACTGTTTTTATAAAAATCTAAATTTTTCGATAAGTATACACACTATCGTCATAATATTGAACATAGTTTAGTACAACAAGTCAGTTAATTATAATCTAGAGTTTGAACACTTTTGCTACATTACTGTTGACAGGCTTATGCAAAAGGTATTTGTTCTTTTTCAGTATGTTGACGGTCCCCTATGGGGTTTCGGAAAAAATCTTTGCGGAAATATAGACTGCATTATTCTGTTTACACACCTGAAGCTTCAGGATAATTCCTTGTGTATTTGTCTAGATATTTAACAAAACGGCTAAAATTTTTAGATGGTCACGTTAATATGACTGGACAGTGTATACTTACTGGCACAAGATTAGAACCTTAAGTCGAGGGTGGAAAATGTGAATGTCTACATGCAGTTGTAGCTGTTAGTTTCAAGTTTGGAAATATATTTATTAAATACCTATTGCATACAAAAAGAAAAAAAAAATGGATAAGAATAGGAAATATACATTTTAATGTAGAACAATGTACAGCCTACATTATGGGACAATTAAAATATGTAAGCATTTGTTTTTTTATCAAAATGATTAGGATTTTTAATTGTGGAAAATGTGTCCTATAATTTTTTGTTTTCATTTAGTTAAAATAAAAATTAGTTAACTTGTCTCCATTATGTGCCTCTTAATAGATATGATAATTTTTAAGCTTAGTAATGATAAATGACCAATATCTTCAAAATTTTGAATTACTGTAGGACGAAAACACAGATGAAAGTTTTCTAGGCTTTTTTATGTTTATTAAAACTAGGGATGCACCGAATATTCGGTTATGCCAAATATCAAGGTATTCGGCCATATCTTTTCACAATTTCTACTTTTAACTGTCAATTTATAAATATGTTTAATATAATTAGAAAGAAAATCATATTTAAATAAAATAGAATGTTTTTACATTATTTATTTGCTGTAAAGTATAACTTAAGAAAATTGACCATGAGAAGGCTTAAAATGGTGATTTATTAGGATTCTAAGGAATAAATGATGCGAATGCAGATGCAAGTTCCTAAATTTTATTTAGTAAATAATCTGTTTTTGCTTTTCCGAAATGAAAGTCCTTAAACAAGAAAGAAAAACTTTTGAGATTAGTAATAGCTATCAGGACAGACAATTTTTGTTCATGAAACCATAATCATAATCAACTTATTGAGTCATAAGTACATTGTATTTTATCTCGCTCTAGGTCAAACTTGTGTTTTCGTTTCTTGCATTAACAATAAATAAAATATCATAACTATATTTTTAACTCACATGCTTTGATTTCTATAAAATATGATATGATGGGAAAGATTGAAAATGCCACCATTCATAAGAAAAGAACTATGAGCTAGACATTCCTTTATTCATAATTAATTGAAAGTATACATATTTTATATTAAAAAAAATCTCCCTTGAGTTATTTAAAAAGAACAATTATGAGACTGTACAGTTTTTCTTCAACCATTTTTTCATTATTCCTCTTTGATTTTAAAATGTTTATTACAATTTGTAGAAGAAATCTTGAAAGTTAAAATTTTATTAATTAAAAAAGACTCATAATTGTACTTCTTAAATAAATAAAGGCAGAATTTTTTCAATACTAAATGTTCTTATAAAAAGCTCTTGTTTATCAAAATATAAGTTTCTCTTATTAAATATTATGTAAAAATGTTTTAAAAAGTAACATTAATAACTTTAAACTGCGAAATATAAAAAATATTTGTAAAGCCGAATATTCGGCATTCGGCCAAATCGTTACTATTTGGCCCAGGGGCCTCGCTAAGGGGGGGATGGGGGGGGAGCCTCCCAGGGGGGGGGATGGGGGGAGCCTCCCCCCCCCCCCCAAACATTCGTGAATGTTGTTGCACTTGGCAAATTCACAAACTTAGTTGGCAAATTTTCTTCAAAATTTTAATTAAAAACTATAATATATTTTCAATTTTTGATAGAATCGGCGAAAATTACAAAACTAATTGGGAATATTATTAACCTTTTAACAAATAGGGGCTATATTACATTTTCTAATTGTGGTAAGTTGGCAAAATTGTAAAATGAGTTGGCAAATATTGAAATTTGACTTGGCAATTTTAGGTCCTCTCCCCCCTCAATAAAAAGTCTTAGCGATGGCCCTGATTTGGCCCAACAATTACTATTCGGCTTGCCGAATATTTGGTATTCGGTTCAGCTGTCGGCCGAATATTCGGTATTCAGCCAAAATCACTATTCGGTGCATCCCTAATTAAAACCCACTATTCTGATATAGTATTGTTTTACTCAATTAGAATAGGCTTTCAAAAATTTATACCTACAGTGATGCCGCTGAACATGAAAAATCCTGTGTCCCGGGGCCCCAGGACTTCTAAAATTCTGGGTCCCTTTTTCAAAAAAGTGGGTCCCCACTAATAAGTCATATTTTTAGATGCAAAAATTGAACTTGTTCATTTGCAAAAGAAAAGTTAAATACAATATATATTGTTTAAATTAATGTATAAATAATTAAAGCCAATATTATTTTTTAAACTGTTAAGAGATATTTGCTTTTACTTTTTTAAAAAATAAATGTGCAAGTTACAAATTATAAAATAATGCTTATTTGAGTGTAGAAGATAACAAGTATCACTATTGTTCACATTTTTTTAAAAAAGGGTAAAACTGATTTATTAAAAAAGACATTTTTTCTAAAAAAAAAAAAAAAAAAAAAAAAAAAAAAGAATACTTTTCAAAATAATCAGAACAATCAAAAACAGATTGTGAAGCAGGAAAATCTGTTTTTAGAGCAAAAAAAATAATAATAATAATAATAATTTAAAAAAAAAACTATTTGGAAGCAGGGAAGTTAGTTTTTGGAACAGAAAAATTTCATCCGGTCATTAACTTTTTTTTCGCACCCCTTTGCCGAAAATTGCATTTTAAAGCTATTTTTTTTCACGAAATTTGCCGTTTTATTCGCGATCTTTTAACGAAATTTGCCGTTTTTTCGCGATCTTTTAACGAAATGAGCCGGTTTTTCATGATCTTTTGACGAAATGTGCTATTTTATCACAATTTTTTGATGAAAATTGCTGTTTTCGCGAATTTTTTGACAAAATTTGTCATTTTATCACGACTTTAGGATGAAATTTGTCGTTTTTTTGCGATTTTTTTTTAGGAAATCTGCTTTTTATTCAAAAATTCGAGATTTTGTAATAAAATTAGCCATTTTTGTGAATCTTTTGACGAAATTCGCCGGAAATTATTCGTTATTTCGCGATTTTTTTTAAACAAAATTTGTCTTTTTTGCGATTTTTTGATGAAATGTGCCTTTTTTTGCGATCTTTTGACGAAATGTTCTGCTTTTTTCCCAATCTTTAGACGAAATGTGCCACTTTGTCACGATTTTTTCATGAAAATTGCCGTTTTTCGCGAATCTTTTGACAAAATTTGTTGTTTTATCATGATTTTTGGACGAAATATGTCGTTTTTCCCCCCTTTTTTGAGGAAATCTGACTTTTTTCGGGATTTTGTAACAAAATTAGCCATTTTTCTCGCAAAATTTTTGACAGAATTTGCCAGAAATTATTCGTTTTTTCGCAATTTTTTTTTAGTGAAATTTGCATTTTTTGCCAAATTTTGGCGAAAATTATGCATCCAGCGGGACGCGTAAGCTCTATTTTTTGCGCCCTGGCGCGCGATTTTTTGAGTATTTTACGCGCTGCATATTTTACGCGCTATAGCGCGTCCGCGGCATCCCTGACCTAATTGTAAACTAAATTAGTGAATATTGTTATATGGAATCATAGTAAGGGAAAATGAAAACGTACTAGATAAATTTTCATAAAAATGACGAAACAGTCAAACTAATTAGTTTTTAATGGGTGATAAAAACCAAGGTAAAAATGTTTTTCCGAAGACAGTAAAAATCATGGTAAATACCGGCAAAAACTATCAGAGAGTAAATACCATCCAACTCTGCTGCATACAGGTGTGAACTGCACCGAGCACAAAAAGAAAAAAAAAAAAAATGTATCGATAGGCAGAAGGGGACTCTCAAAATGATGTTTGCCATGGGGCTACCCATAGCCTTAGTCAGTCAGGCCTTGTCCACCTGTCAAAGAAATATTCTACGGGTTGATAAAAATCTATGTTTTTATTGAATTATAAATATTTTTCCATTCTTATAATTTAGAGATTTTAATTAACTTCTCAACCAATTATTAGAATTTTAAAGTTCTGAATGTCAGATGCATCATGAAACTTTTTGGGCTAGTGTCACACAATTTTTTAGCCATATATATGCGCCACAGATTTGACTAGCAATCAATGGGTGATCGGTGGGATTACTCTCTTAATTTATTTAAATGTTTTTTCTTGCAGAATTAACGGATTTGCTTAAATTTTTAGATACAGGTTCATAGTGATAAGATGCTTCACTAATTAGCTGTGGGTCTTTTTTGTTAAGTTCTTGTTTAAGGGGTACTTGCGATTACCCCCCCCCCCCCTTAAATTTGATAAATGGGTTTTTATGCAGAATTGTCCAATTTGCTTTTAATTTTGGATGTAGATTCTTTCTGATAAGGCGAATCTCTGAATAGTTTTGGAAGTTTAATGATTAAGTAAAAATAAGGGAATAATTCCTCTTAAATTATATAAATGGGTTTTTATTAAGAATTTTCAGATTTGCTCTGAATTTTGGATATAGATTTTTATATAATAAAGCATGTCCCTGATTAGTTTAGGGGGTTCAATGATTAAATATAAAAAGGGAAAATGGGCGGAGCTGTTTCCCCTCCTTAATTTGTTTTTCGAATGGAAATAACCCTTGAAAATATAATGCTGTAATGCACAATTAGTATGCGTAGCCTGTGAGCTCAATGCCACCAGTTTAACTGGGCAATATTCTTTTTACTTTAATTTAATCAGCAGTTGAAAACCATGTGTGGGAAGAGAAAAAGAAACGATTTTTTTAAAGAAATACTTTAATATTATATAAACAATCCACCACCCTCCCACTCATAAAAAGATCTGGGTTTAAATTACAATTATAAATCACCACTGGTTAAACAACAATCAAAAGACTGGTTAAGTTAAACAAGTCTGTTTGGACAGAACATTTTTCATTTGAACATTAAATACAAATAATTGCTTTTAAAAACTTGTACTTACAAACGCCTATCAAAATTTGCAGGAGGACCACCCATGTCAATGTCTCCATCTGGATCCATCATACGTGATTTGCCACCTAAAGATAAATTTTATTTAAAAGTTATATAATAAATACCCCAGAAAAAAACTATGAGAAAAGTAAAAAATATAAAAGCAATATTTAAGTGGTTTCTGCACAACAATTTATATCATCTGACCTGAATAATCAAAGCATCGGATGATTTTTGGCCATTCACAATAATATGAAGCTTAGTATTTTGTTTTGATTAAAGCACATAATGATTTATTTCAAAACTAAAATAAAAATTAAGATTTTTTAGCTTAACTCTCCTATTTGCAAAAATGAGATATCATGTAAAACACTAACTTTTAAGAATATCTTGCTCGTAGTTTAGTTATTTCTTAAGATAAAAATCATCAAAAGTTTGAAAAAGGAATTTTCAGGTAGAAATAAATGTAAGGATTTTTTTTTTTTCTGAAATTTTTTATATTTTCATGAAAATTAACATTATGTAACAAAACTTTAAATCCAGTTACTGAAATTCAAAATTAGCATTTATTAATAATAACTTCTTTAAGTACTTCTACTAAAGTTTTTGCTTCTAATTAACTGGTTTCCTTTGCAAATTACAAATTTTAAAACATAACAGTACAAAAATAATTAAGGAAGAGTATATCTTCCTGAAATAGAATTTTTAGAAGGGGCCTGTTTTATTTTAAAAGTAATTTTATGAAGGGGCCTGTTTTATTAACTGGAATTTTGTGTAGAGGTCCTAAATATGCCTCACATTTTGCAAGGATCCCTGAAAACTAATATGTAAATAAATAAGTCATATTTCAATATGTAATCAAAAAATCATCTACCTATGATAAAATATGAGTGGAGAAAAGTATAGGTAATCATGTCAGTGCAAACCATTTTAGTTTGCGTATAGAGATCGACCATAGCTAAACGCCATGCTAGGCTTAATAGAAAACATATGCTAACATATGACAGCTAAATGATAATTCTTCTATTTGAAATAATGTTTGTTCAAGATATTTTCATACAAATGAACATAACATCATTGCCATTTAAAAGCACAAATTCCAAATCTAGAAACAAATGAACGACTCTTTGAGGGATTCATATTTTTTTTTTTTTTTTAAAGCTGACATCTGACTCTGTTTTTAAAATATTTGTAAAAGCGTATTAAAGCCTTTAATACATTTTTCACTTTCATTTACATTTATAAGCAGTACATTTACAACATTTGAAACTCACAAATTCCAAATCTGGAAACAAATGAACAACTCTCAAGCCAACGATTCTATGTGTTGATTAGGCTTTTCAGTTTTCAGGGACTTCAACTTTTGTTTTAGCGCTATCTGTTCACATCAATATAAATAAAAGAGTTTTCAATTGAAATTTTAAAAGTGAGTTTTAAATTGAAATTTTGAAGAATTGAAGTTACAAAAAATGCAGGATGGCATAATGTAATTTGAGATCCTGTTATTAATTTTAAAATATCATGCAATAAGTATAAATAAAATGAATACTTTTATCATGATTTCTTTGATAGAATTTAAATTTAGTTTTGTTATTTTTTAAAGAGGTTAACATTTAAATGCTTAATTTTTTTAACTTTGTTTTATATTATAAACAAAATAAGTTATTTTTTCAAGGTGTAACGATATACGATATTATCATAAATGTACTAAGACTGAAAATTATTTTTCTACATTTTCTTATTAGATTACAATATTGTTTTCTTTTCAAAGTTATATTCAAAAGTTTCTATGCTAAAAATTAAATTTTTTTCTGCTTTGATGTAATTAACATATAAAAATAGTACCGTATTTTCAGGTGTATAGCCCGCACCCCTAAATCGAGCAGTGCAGTAAAAAAAGTTTGTGTATAACCCGCGGA
Source organism: Maratus speculifer (assembly GCA_964019185.1). Lineage (NCBI taxonomy): Eukaryota > Metazoa > Arthropoda > Arachnida > Araneae > Salticidae > Maratus > Maratus speculifer. Next base: position 136,827,326 of record OZ025297.1, on the reverse strand, counting down.
GATGTATCGATGTATAGTCCGTGGGTTATACACCATTTACGAACGTATATTTCGATCAAGGTTCGAAATTAGAAGCCATTAGTCATAATTTTTAACACAAATTTACCAAATTTTTTCGTGATGCATAATACCTACAGTAATTCGGCTAAAAAATTAAGATTATCAGTACCGTAATTTTCGGAAGAAACGCCGCGACGTTTAGGTGTTCTAAGGTAAAATTTTAAGCGATTTTTTTTTTCAAACAAGCGTGATATTTTTTCTGAATTTTTCCGAAAATTTAAAAAAAAAAAAAAAAAAAAAAAAAAAAAAATCAGTGATAAATTCAAAATTTTGGACATAAAATGTATACGTATCTTAGGTCATTGGTTCCCAAAAAGATCGAATCCTCGGAATCGGTCCGAAATGCACCAACTCCGAAAAGGAAGGATTCCTTGTGTTATGTTATAAAAACATTACATAACATTTCCGATTCAAAATTTAAATCTAATTTGCTTAAAATAAATATTTATATTTTATTCATTAAAGTTAACAAAATTTAAAATTTCAATCTCTATCTAATAATCCCATTAATATCCATTAATTTAATCAATAATATTTACTTTTAGCAATGTGCTAACTTGCTTTTATTTTTAAAGATTCGCGATGTCGTTTTCTTTGCTAAGTTCTAAATATAATATACATTTTATTATTCAGGATAAATAACAATTTATTGTGAGTAATTTTAATTAAAAACTAAATAAATTTGTTTTAGAATTTGATAATTTTGAACCTTTCTTCACAAAGAATCAGCCAAAGAATTTCACAAAGAACTATTTGCAGATAACTGAAAATCATAAAAATGAAATTAAGACATAGCAGTTGTTAAAATTGTAAATAAATATCATTATTTATAAAGAAGTTAAATACTTGTTACATATGTTAAAATCTATTTCTGTTGTTTTAAATAAAAGTAAAAAACATGACTATTCTATTGCAGTTTTCTACTGCAGAAAGAATAAGGAAATTGCTTTTTGATATTAATCTAAATTTTGTACTGTATATAATAATTCCTTGTAGTGAAATCGACTCCTTTCCCAGAAACATTTTCCCAAGGAAGTCCTAGAAAATGTCTTGCCTTTCGTGGGTGATGACCTTTAAAAACAAATAACAGTGAAAATGAGAATTTTTCAAGTTTTACATCCTCAATAATGACATTAACAGCAAGTAATGCTAGTCTTGAACTTGGAAGAATATTTTTGAACTTTTCTTTCATCAGAACAAATTAAAAAGCAGTTGAGGTTAAGAAAGGTTAGCAAAATCAATCTTATATTATGGGATGCTCTTAGTACTACATTATTACTTTTTCCACAAAAATAAATTTGTTCTTTCACTATTGTAAAATAATTGTACAAGATATATCATTAATTTTTTTTCTGTTATTTTTGTGCTACATTTTATTATTTACTCATATATTTTCACAAAAAACATTTTTCTTTGTATGTAGTAGTAAATAATTTTTAAGTAATTGTAGTAGCAGAATATTATTTAAAAATACTCTGAAAAGTGATGCTAAAATATCATAGAATTTTTTGTAATTAACTTTTAATTAGAAATTCAACCGTAAACAAGAATATCAATAAATAGTCAAACTTGTACAGCAAGGATGCACAACCTGTGGCCCGCGGGCCAAAATTATACCACTATTTTTATGCAGAATAATTCTCCTTATAGTAATGACAGAAACTTTGCTATTAAAGAAAAGAAACTACACTTTTCAAATATTCTGGTGTCAAACGATTTTCTGGTAAAAAGGTTGTGCATCACTGTTGTACAGCATCATATTACCATTATGAAAATTTCTGTTTTACAAGTGACAGAAACTTATTACTTAAACAAATATATTTATATGATCATTTTGAAACTTTTTTCTACTTTGCATAACATTTATAATCTTTATTTTAATTTTTTAACTAAATTATTTATACATTAAATTAGAGATACACAACCTTTTCAACAGAAGGGCCACTTACAAATATATCTGGGTGATCGAGGGCCACATTAATAACATGGAGAGAATTCGATTTCGAGGAGGTGATCTGTGGTCTATAATTGGATAAAATAATATGGTTTCTGAGGGGAGCGAGGGGGGTATCCGTTTAAGTTCGCTTACCCAGTTAAAATATCCAATTCGGAAGATAAGGATATATCAGCAGCTTTTTTACGTATGTATATGTAACAGATTTAACAAGGATTATTTTCATTATGTAATAATTAATATTCCTTGACTTTATTCCGTAGAATAAATTTTACTTTTATTAAAAGTGCTAAAAAACAAGCATAAGTGGCTGGTGCTGAAAAAAATGGGAACTTTATGAACAAAGAAAAAGGGAGCTGATTAAAACTTTTACGTGCCTGATCAATGAAATCCCTGATTTTCTAGCATCCAATCAACAAAATTTGTAATTTTTCCATGCCTGATCAATTAAATTTGTGCTTTTTACGAAACCGATCAACAAAATTCGCAATATTTACGAAACCTATCAAGAAAATTCCTGATTTTCATAAAATTGATCTAAGAAATTCACAATTTTCACAAAATCTATCGACAAAATTCATGATTTTACAAAGCCAATCGTCAAATTTCGTGATTTTTTATTAAATTGGTTGACGAAAGTAGTGTTTTTTCCGCGGAAATTGACAAAATTTTCTATTTTTTTACGCCTGATCGACAAAATTATCGATTTTTTCGTGCCTAGTCAACACAATTTGCGATTTTTACGAAGTTGGTCGGCAAAGTGTGTGAATTTTACAAAGTCGATTGACAAAATTTGCGATTTTCACGAACCTGATTGACGGAATTGGCGATTTTTATGAAGCCAATTGAAGAAATTCCTGATTTTTACAAAACCAATATACGAAGTTCGCAATTATTATAAAGCTGATTGGCGAAATTTGTGACTTTTCTTTGCATGATTGACAAAATCTGCAATTTTTTGATCGCTGATTTTGTCAATCATGTAAGTCAATCAACAAAATTCACAATTTTTCCACACCTGATCAACAAATTTAGTGATTTTTTACGAAGCCAACCAGCAATTTTTTTATTATTCTTCACATTATTGACAAAATTCGCTTCTTTTCCCACCCTGATTGACAAAATTCAAGATTTTTTTGAAGCCGATCGAGAAAATTCATGATTTTTCCGCATCTGATCAGCAAAATTTGTGATTTTTACACAGCTGATCGACAGAATTCACAATTTTTCCTCGCATGATTGATAAAATTCATGTTTCTTCTTTACCAGATCAAAGAATATCTTGATTTTTACAAAACTTATTTACGAAATTCACGGTTTTTATAAAGTCGATTCACGGAATTAAGCGAATTTTACGAACCTTATCGACAAAATTTGCAATTTATTTGACTGATATCGACAAAATTAGTGATATTCCCGTGTCTGATATAAAAAATTTGTGATTTATCAGAACCGATTAAGAAAACTTGCGACTTTTTCCATGTTCGATTGCTTTTTACGGGCTCAATCAACAAATTTTATGATTTTTAACTAACTTTGACGAAATCTGCATTTTTTTTTAAGCGGCAAGATGAAATTTGTGATTTTTTTTCTTTTGATAAACTTACAAACATTTCGATTGTTTCGACGCCGATCAACGAAACTTTCAATTTTTACGTGCCTCATCAATGAAATTTGCGATTATTTTCGTCCCTGATCAACAAAATTAGCATTTTTTTAATGCAATAAACTGAGAAAAAATGTGATTTTTCTGTAATCTATGAATTTAATATGCAATTTTTTTTGTGCATCATCAACAAAACTGATGATTTTTTCTTGATCAATCAACGAAATGTGTGATTTTTTTGTGTCCAATCGACAAAATGTGCGATTTTTCTGTGGCTGATCGATAAAACTTGCGATTTTTCCATGTCAGATTAGCAAAATTTGCTTTTTTTCTGAATTTTCCCATTGGCAAAATTTGCAATTTTTTTTATACCTAATGAAGAAATGTGTGATTTTTCTGCACTTGATCAATGATATTCGCAATTTTTCCATGCCTAATCTACGAAATTTACCATTCTTAAGTGACTGACAAAATTTTATATTTTCCTGCGGTAAATTGACGAAATTTACTATTTTTTCTGCAACTTATGCACAAAAATTGCAATTTTTTTTCTAGTTGTAAATTGAAGTTTGTGGGCCACTTTTGACCCGCAAGCCACAGGTTGTATGTGAATTATGAATCATTGCAGGTTAAAGTTCTTATTTAGTTTATGCCATATTAGTTTTAATCACCCAGGCAAAAACTTGCCAGTCCGATTAAGTGACATGTTTTGTAAGGCACGGCACACACCAAGGAAACATGCATCAAAAATCGTACAACAGGACAGAATCAAACCAGCTTTTTCTTTGTTATCAGGGTGAAATTGTTGCATGTCTCACATTTTTTTTGTTTAATGTCTCACTGGTGTGTGGCGCGCCTAACTGGTTGTGGAGTTATATCTCCACTTAAAAGATTTAACCAATGACCAGAGCAGCCATATGTTGTAAATTTATTAATATCTTTTGGATCTTGCCTCATATAATTAAAATAAGATCCCAGAAACGTTGTTTTAAAATACTAGTGATTTTTGCCAAGACTGTTTTTACAATTTTTTTTTTTCACTTCTGCAAAAATTGGCCAAACCTCGTATATATTATGGCTTTCTTGAGAAACAGAGGGCAGGGTATATGGTGTTCCTATAAAAAATAAAGATGGTATATAGGGTATAACCCTGTGTACCCTCCACTACATTCCTGGCTGCATGTATCCATCCTATCATCACACATTTTAATTAAACTGAGTGTATTTGTCTTTTATATTAAGACATAACCACCATTAACTTTTTTGTTTCTTGCAGAAGTAATGTTTAGTTAGTTTTTTCCACTCTTTAAACATATGCATAATCTTTAGTTTGATACATTTTTTTAGTACACACATTTAATCTTATTATAGAACAACAAGTTGCCACACAAAGCAAAAATTAAAAATTGCTAGTTTACAACGCCCGGCAAAAAATTGTAATTTTGACGTTGGCACATCTACAAAAAGGATTTATGCAAACAGACAGAAAAAATACTAATAACCCATACAAAAAAAAATTGTATTAAAAATTTTTCTCAGTATACATACAAATTAATAAAGAAGCCAAAGATACAAATGAAAAGTTACCTGAATTTCTATACTTTTTATCCTTATGTCTCCCTCCCATGGCGAAATTTTGTCTTGGATAACTAGATTTACTTGTTGATGGTACGCGATTGTCGTGCTCTGAAATACATAGATTTGCAAATTAATCATAATCAGCATTTAATTATAAACACATATAACTGCACCAAATCAAACTAATTAAGATTTATTAAACCAATATGTAAAAAACAAGAAATCAAAATCATAATAAATAAAATACATCATAGTATTTCAGTCAATCTGCATATATAAAAACAGCATTGGTTATTTAAGTTGCTTTCAGTAAAAGAAAGCAAAGCGATCTCTAATTATGAGAAATTAAATTTTATATATATTACCAATTAATGATACTAAGGTTAAAATCTTAATAAATAATAGGTAATTTACAAACAAGGAAAAATGCTTATTTTAACCAGTTCATCAAATCCTCATGCTACCTTTTAAAAACCCAAAGATTTTTAGAAATAAACCAATAAACACAGTTTGACAGGCTTTACTCACCAAAGAAGTATTTATTTGACATACTTTGGAAATGAAATCCAAAAGTATATGATGCAATTAATAAAACATTGCGAATAATTGCATCACGTAAACAGAAAATATTAATACAATATGGTGGCGATAAGAAAGAGATGAGTAGTTTATATACCGGAATGAGTTTTTAAAACATATGACGTAAATATTACCATTACAAAGGCCGATTAGATCTAAATGCCTATCTATTTGAGATTAATGTATGAAGTCTCCCGCCAGAGGACTCTGATACTTTGCCCAAGTTAATCCAGCGTCCCCTAGATTTAGATATGTCTTCTCTTAAGCTGCGTTTTCACGGGCCTACCCAAGCGCTAACTTTCCCAACTCTTTACCTAAGCACAAGATTTTAGGTAGTTAGAACGCGATTTTGTAGGTTTGATTCATGTTCAAACCTAAGCAGAAATTACCTAAGCGCAACCAATCAGAGAATAGCTTTCGCTAAATAGGGCAGTTCATCGAATGGCAGCAGTCACGTGATTTTCATGTTTCTCTCCAAAAGTGACGTCATCACCCGGGAGATTTGGCGTTTTTCTTGGCGATTTTCTGGCAACCTCGTATATTTTTGTTGACATATTATAGATGTAAACAACAAATTATTATCACAAGTTACATGAAACATCACATACGATAATGTATTTCAGAATAATAATTAAATCAACGTGAAGAATTATGATTATCAATATTTAAAAAATATATAGTAGATAAAAAAGTTTCATAAGCAGCTGTAATAAAAAAAAATTGTTTTATTACTCAACTTATTTACTTTGGAGTAAAGAAAATTTATAATTACAAAAAATATAACGATTGATTGACATATTGCGAGCGGAAAATTGCATATTTATTTAATGTTTAACTTTTAACGCTTATTGTATATTCATCTATTTATATATAAATATTATTTATATAAAATCGTATTTTAATATACCAGGCTGTAATTCGAACTAAAACGCTCCTTTTTTAAAAGATAAAATTGCATTTTAATATACTAGGCTGTAATGCCGAATCAGAACGCTTTTTCTTTTATTAACAAAAGCATGAAGGATTCATTGTAGATGTCATCACAACCTATTTGTGAATTTTACTTCCTTTTTAATTTCGCTTTTCTATTGAATTTTTTTTCCGCATTATTATATTTAAATTTTCTGTTATTTCTTTATATTTCTGAATTAGTATTTATTAAATTTGAAAATAAACCAAATGCTAGAGTAAGATCAATGATATTGAGAAATTCAACATATTCATATTTTAATATTCATGTCAATAAAATGCCAGCATTTTAGAATTCCCTCTATAGCATTTATCACTATTCTAAAGAATTCAGCATTCTTTTAATATTAGCCTGAACAAATTGAATCTGTGCTGTAGATATTTTTCTTAAAATAAATTTGATGGTACAGTTTAAACACTAAAAAATTTTGACAGATTTCACTCAGCAAATATAATTATATAGTATTTCTTTGACCAAAGCCATGAAATTTCTGATGTAATGATAGGGCTGTCTCAAAAAATCCTGCATCAATGATCAAGAAGGAATATCACAGTCCCAATAAAAAGAATATCATAACCATAACATTATACATAATAAAATTAATAAAGCAGACCTTAAAAAATCCTTAGGAGTTCCTACTTATCATTTTTTACTGTATTTTATTAATATTAGAACAGTTCCTTGTGAAAAACTACATTTTTTTATTAGTTAGCCACAGTTTATATATTGACAAACAATGTTCTTGCCATAATCATTATATTGCATTCATCTCATTTAAAATATAAATCTTTTATTATTTCATTCAAATAAAGAGGAAGAAAAACAGAAAATAATAAGGCAAACCAAGGCATTTTATTTCAATATTAAAGCATTATTTTTATCTACATCACAAAAAATAGATACTGCATTGGCGAGGTAAAAAATACTATTGAAATGATTTGCTGTCAGTTAACATAAAAGTACTTAAAGAAAAGGTTATTATTAAGTTGAATTTACTTTTATGAAATGTGAAATGAAGTTTAAATACGCAGTACCTTTTATTCTCTGAGTTAAATTCCTTATACATAGATAAAGATAAGATAAAAAAAATAAAAGAGTTATACAGAAGAGCAATATTTGGCTTCATATCGCTTTGAATTTTTATGGTTTATCCAATCATACTTTTCTAGTACATACAGCTATAACGAATCCTACTTTCCATAGTTTTTTACAAAGTCTTATTATTCTTTCAGCAATGGTTTTCTTTTAATAATACAGTTAGCTCCTTCACAATGATTAATTTTTAATCTTTAACCACCGATATTTCAAAACAGAAATTTTCTGTTCATAAATAGTGATAATATTCCAATTAAATAAGGTAAACTTTACAATAAAAAATAACTGGTGAGAATAATGAAAGATTCTGAGAATTTTAAATACCACATATATCAGTTGCTTGTCCCCAAGGGTTAATAATACATATGTTTATTGTACAGAACTCTCTGAGTGTGAGTAATACTTGCACTTGACTGTTTATTTTCTCTTACATGGTAGTTATTAAATGAGAAAGTAAAATGATTGTGAATGTACAAAAAAAGGATATATGTACGAGTCAACGGCAGATCCAAAAGGGAGGTCACGGGCAGGCTCAGACTGGCACGCTAGCCGGTGCACCATTGTCTCAAGAAAACTTTGCACGCCTAAATTCTTAAGCTGCTCAAATATTCTTTTTCTTGTTGAACATATGTATTCTGACTAGTGCTCTAATTTTTGAGAATTCATTAAGCGAATAATCCTCAATCAACAGACAAGCAGCACAAGAGAAGCTTTTTTCCCCCGCAACAAAAAGAATTAAAAATAGATCGAAACAATTTTAGAATAGGAAACCAAAGTAATCATCAAGAGAGAAAAAATGCACTCAAGAAAAATTTTAATAGCCATGGCACCCTGGGTTAGATTTTCACCAAATAATTTACAAATTATCAATACTTTAGGTCTTGATACCTTGTTTCTTCCTCCCCTTTAAAGTCGAACCTTGAATGCACCTATAATTAAAACCGTGCTTTATGAAAATAATTTGAGAAAAGAAAGACAAAAATATCAGATGGTAAAAAACATTTTGTTGTTGATTTGAAAACATGATCTTTGATAACGAGGAATCTAAACCTGTTGACACTTTTGGACTCTGCAAGCTTTGGAATGAAACAGCGAGTGATTTTTTTTTTAATTCACAAAATCTACAACATAATTTTCGGTTAGTAATATTCGCTTCATTTAATGACAAACTTTCCATGGTTAAATAACTATATGGAAATTCTAGTATGTATTTCAAATTTAAAAATGTTAAATTTAATCATGGAAAGATCTATTATTAAATAAAATGATGATTATATTGAAAAATTGTAATAGGTTTTTTAAATAATAATAAAATACGCTGGACACAAAATCCTGCAACTTCGAGGAATAAAATTCGTACATTTCTCTTAATTATCAAAATTTAAATATTTCCCTTGAACTCTAATTATCAGGGCTGACTGTAGGCTCATGAAAAAATACCTGAAATTTTAGCGAGGAAATGTTTCTGTATGGGAAAACAAGGGGGAAAGACAACATATTTATAACAGGAAGGCCAAATTACATAATATATAAACTTTAATTATGTTTAGCAATCATATGAAACTGATATTTTATTTTAAGAATTGAACTATCATAAAAACTAGAATTTTGGTACTGTAAATTTACAAAATACCTGAATTCAGGTATATAACCTGAACACAATCGCCCCTGAATTATCAAAAGAATTTTGCAAATCATGGGAAGAGTGTTCTGTAAATTATTTTAGTGTAATAAAGTTAATCTTTATTAGACCATTTCTTTTTGTATAAATTTTGGATACTTACGTATTAACGTCACCGCAGCTACAGATTTGATGGTTTTTAAGTATCGCCAATCTACACCTAAAATTTTTGCGACAAATCATAAAATAAAACACTTTCAAAATTCAAAACACATTATTTAAAAACAAAGCAGTTAGTCGGATTTCGATGGAAAATGGCCCGATATAGAGTTTAACTCCTGTATTATCGCTTCTGAAAAAAAATAAAATTGCATGTTGATCTGTTTTTGTGCAAAACAGGCATCAAAAACCAGCAAACAACAAGGCAACAAGAAATCCAAATGATAACTGTGTGCACGTGCAAACAATAAGATTGCTCTTTATTGGCGCATCAGTGCAATTTATGCTGCGAACGCCACCGCAGCATAAATTGCGCTGTACCAAATTTTGTAATAGTGAAACATAAATTTAGCATTTTGTATATAGATAAAGTCATGATTTAAGACTAGAACAAAATGCCTCTTGCTACAAAATATCTGACTCGCAAAAGTAATTACTGTCAAATTGTAACAAAAGTTAAATTTATCTCATATTTAACTGACTGATAAACAATTCTTATTAAGTTAAAAAAATACTTTAATATATATGATGTAATTTTTAAAGAAGGTTGAACTTTTTGCAGCATTGCAAAAACTCTATTTCACGCGTAGCAAAAAAAAAAAAAAATTCTTAGTTTTCAGTTACCAATTTCCAGAGCATCAATGGTGATAAGTGGAATGAAAGGGGTTATTCTGAACTAATTACACCAAAAATAATCATAAACTCTAGGAATCAGACTGAGCATAATGTTTATTAATTATTATTGTGTATAAATTATGCTTTCGAAGTAATCTACATTAAAAAAATTATACAAACTTTGAATTTTCAATTAATAACGCCAATTTTTGACATTTTATTTGAGTTTCTTGGATCCAAATGGACCAGGAAATGTCGTATATCCATATTATCTTAAATCTTGATACAGCTGGAAGAGCATGATTTTGAGGATGATATAATTAAACCCATTTCAAAAACATTAATTTATATCTTCATGAAAGTCATCTGATTTTTATACTAAATTGACCCAAACATATTACAGGTTTCTTTCTCTATTCAAAAAAGTTTTTTTAATTATTTAAACTATTAATAAATTTATATTAAAATCAATGTGAAATATAAAAGCAGCAATTCTTGATTACGCCCATTAATAAGTACTTTGCGTGTAAAAACTATAAAAACAGCAAAAAATGTTGATTTTCTTGAAAATTTCAAAACAAATAAATCTTTTTTCCTTATAAAAGGTATCAAGTTGAAAAGCTAATAAAAAAATCAACAAAATTAAACTGAGTATTTTATTACGAAAATAAAGTAATTGTAAAAAAACCCCACCATTTTTCCCTGTGTAAAAACTATAAGTACAGCAAATTCAATATAGTAACCAAAGGAACTAATATTTCATATATTATGCAACCATTTCTGAAGTTTAATGATTGCAAATATTCCACCATTCCTCGACATCATTCATTTTTGCACTGTTCGGGATTGTGTTTGTGCTATTCATCCTTAATCATAAACCTGAGTTCTGATGATGAGAAAAAATGCCTTCCTTTTTGATAAACTCAACCTTCTAGATCTCACCATAAGTTATCGATGGGATTTAAAACTGGATTTCTGAGCGCCCATTGCAAGACTTCAATATTTTTCTTGTGGAACTAATGTTTTGTGGATAGGCACATTATCTCACTGTTATAGCCGTTCTTTTTTTTTTCCCTGCAAGAATTCTATCAACAAGTGAGAGATGGCCAGAAAGAGTTTGTACATGTGTCTTTGAATTAAATTTTGCTAAAAACATATACAAATGACTCCACATCTTTGAACAAAAAGCAGCCCCATGTCGCAATCGATCCATCATTTAACTGATGTTTTAATAATAATAATAATAACTAATGTTTATCTTTCCTGTTAGCTTGTTTTGTTTTCAAATAAAGCATTTTATATCCAAACGAACTGTTTAAAAATGTGAAGAATTTGTCTTTATTAAGAAAAAATTCACAGGACTCCAGTTCCTGTGTCCAGTCAAGATAAAAGTATTAAAATTATTGTGAGTTAACAACTAGATCAAAATCAGCAAGATTTATGTTACTCAATGTAATTTTTTGGTTAACCGGGCACCAGTATTAAATATATATGTGTATGTGAATATATATACATGTGTGTGTTTATGACAGTCAATTGTTAAGGGAACTTAACCTATATTTAACGCAAGGAAATTGAAGGCTTGAAGAAAACTACAAAAACTTCAAATGATTGGGTTATAATATAACACCCGCCAGACAACCAGTTTCGAGAACAGAACTTCTCGGCCATTGGTGGGACACATGCATGTGCATAAAAATTCTGTTAAAATACATTAATTTGATGTATCTCTGATTATGAAAAATCATGTCACAAAAGGCCAGATAATATTAATACCAAACACTTTTCTATTGAAAAATATATTTACATGTGAATATTAAAAAAGTAAGAAAATATTAAAACAAATTATCATGTGCAAAAAAATTATTCAATGGAGGAAAATTAAAAGACTACTTCAGTCAACTGAATGAAATTACCCTCACAAATACTAATCCAATGGAATATTTTATTATTATTATTATTATTATTATTATTATTATTTTTTTTTTTTTTTTTTTTTTACAGATATCTCATTTGTATTTCAGTATTTTTAAACAATTCTTTTTCAGTGACTAGCAGAGATTAATCTATACAAAGGGCATTTTTTACTTTTTCATTTTGTTTACAGATATTTTTAATTAGGACATTTTCATTTTCAGAACCAGTTTCAAAGGTGAAAGCATCCTCTTGAAAAAAAAATCTGCAAACACAATCGAAAAAGTAAAGAAGGGCAGATGTAGAGTCAGATCATTCTCCGCTGGCCAATGCAAAAAATCAAAATGCGCACAAGATATCTTAAAAAATTTCCTCCATAAGATTAACATTAATGAGAGAGTTGATTTACAAATGTATTTTTATATTTAATTCATTACAAAACAGCTGACACAACAACAGCAAATGTGACATTGAAAACCTGAAAATAACCCAGTCAAATGGAAATGATTATTAAGTAGATTATGAAAGAGTGATACTAATCATAATAATAATATTATTTAGTCTTTTACGATTGGGTAATCTCTATAAAACAGAGCAACTAGCATTTTTTAGAATATTCATGGTTTGGGCATGGGTTGGTAAGCATACCATGTAGGATGCAAAGAGTCTTAATTAAAAAAAATTTTTTTTTTATTCTACCTAATTTCTTTTTCGAATTCGTCGTCAAATTTTAGTATTAAATAAATACAATGATACATTCAATTGACTATAACTGTCTTTAGGGTCAGTACAATGCATGTATAACATAAACTTTTTGGTAATTTTAGATACCCCCCCCCCCTCCTCCGAGATCCATTCCCTCAATGATAACATTATCAGTATTTAAAAATTCTTTTCTTTATTATACATTTATTTTCCACACATTTGACTAGTTTCATTCAGAGTTGGCAAAAAACCTGTTTAAAAAAAAAAAAAAAACTTTTTTTTTGTTCTTGTTTAAACAGGTTTTTTTAAAACCTCCTTTCTTATTACATATATATGAATATTTTTTTATAAAAATAGACATTGTTGGATTATAAGTAGTGTAAGTTTATTTTAAAATAATTTAAATCAAATAATTACAGTGCATTTATATAAAAATTTGAAAAAATTCATATTTTAATTAAACAGTATTAGAAAACAGTCTTATGTTTAAAGAATAAACTGCTCTATCCAGTGAAACATTGATACTCTGAACTCTTTATAAACAATCTTTTGATTACCATTAATAAACATTTGGGTGTAGTTTGGTAAATATATTATTTTTCATAATTATTCAAATATTAAATTTCAAATACTTTATGAGATTTTGTTTTTGGAATGATAATTTGAAGTCAACATTTTTTGTCATTAGATGTAGTAGATAAAGATTATTATTATTATGCTATAACTAGCATCCCAATCTTTGAATACTCTCTTATTTGTCTTTATATTATGATTTTAATTCTTCAAGATAATCTCTCCAATCAAGAAAAAATTTATTTACAGCATGAGCAAAATCTTAAAGATCATCATGTTATGTTATTTATTGCATCAATAATTTGCAGTTTAAAAAAAAATATTTATTTTATACTACATATTGAATATTTTTTATCTATCTTATTTTTGATAATTTTACATGTTTGAAGCTTTTTCTTTAGAGCAATAGATAAGTTCACTAATGTACACTGATTTTAATCCTATACATAAAAAAATACCTAAATCTGTTAAATCTAATGCTTATTGCTAAAATAAAGTGTTAAAAGTAGAAATTATTTATATCCAATAATTTGGAACAGTAAATTATAAAGAAAAAAGAGAAAGTGTCATTAGATTTCTTCTAAAAACACCAATTTGTTTTTCTGAGAAAAAAGCCAATTGGCTTAAACCCTGATTAAAACCAATTGGTTTAATCCGTGCCAATGCTGGTTTCATTGAAGACAAATCGATAAAAAATATCTTATTATATGCAATATACTGTTATATCTACCAAATAACATTTAAGGGAGATAACTAGTATTTGAAATTATTTAATAACAGCTTTTTGTTACAGAATGCATTCAACAGTAATATTGTCTATTTGTAGTTGGCCCATGAAAGGAAAGGGAAAAACAAAACTCCTTATGAAAAAAAAAAAAAAAATTCTACTAATAAATCCTGGAGACGGCAGCACAGATGATAACATCATCCAGTTCACGGGTGAAAATCTAGAATTAATTAAACCTCAATTTCTATATTAAAATGCAATCGGTCTGCCGAGTCATATCTTGGTGGAAAACATCTATAATGCGATTTTAGTGGTTAACTCAGAGGCTTAATAATATATTTTCCTGCTCCCAATCCTCATGTTTTCATACTTTTGGCTGCATTAAAGCACAATGGTAAACATACAAGACAACTGCTAAAATTAAGTTTTTAGGTTTTTCCCACCAAGATAGGACTTGATAAATCAATTGTGTTTTAATATGCAAATCAATATTTAACTAATCCTAGATTTTCTCCCATGAACTCAATAAGATTGTCTGTGCTTCTGTCTCCCGGTCTATAATAAACACAAATATAATTTCAAACTTACTTTCCACATTGTTTATCTAACAGTCGATTATATGAGCATATGGCAGAACAATAGAAATATCAAATGCTGGGGTGTTCCATGTTTTGAAATGAAATGATTTTATAATCATTTAACAGCTTTAATAACAACTTTGTATTTTCATAAAAACAGGCAAAAGACAGTAAAAAAGATGACAATTTATTAACAAAATAGTTACGAAAAAAATGGAAAATTTTGATTGAATCAAAAATTTTAACAATGTCTAAAGATGACTACTTCTGCCCATTGAGATACCTTATATCATGTACCACCATAGGAGCCGACTTTGGTCCCAAAGCTGGGTCTGCCCCGAAGGCAGTTTGTATGAGGGGGTGTAGCTGAACATGCAATTTGTCGAGTACAAGGCGGGCAAATCAAGCCTAATGAGCTAGAGGGTCTGGAGGAGCGTTCCAGGCTCCTTCAGTGGGATCTGGGGCGAAGCCCCGAATGCTGATACAATTTGAGCATTTTAATGCAAATTCAAGAATACTTAAGACCTCTTATCACCTTTTGATAACACATACAAAATATCACTAAGATATCTGCCTAGAATCAGAATTTTGTGTGCTGATTCGATTCTCTTATAATCAATATAGTCGCGAATAATAATTTAAAAAAAAAAAAAAAAGGTCGGCAGCTTAGATTTCAAGTGACATTTTAAACCCATTTTCAAGCATGAGACGGCCGAAAAAAAAAAAAAAAAAAAAAAAAAAAAAGAGGAAAAGTGCGTGAGACGGAAAAATGAGAAATTACTTAAAATAGCTTGTGTTTAAACATCCTTTACATTAAATAAGATTACATTACTCACTAGATTATTTTATTTTTTTGTATACTTTTGTTCAAATGCTACTTTATTTCAAGAAGAAGGGGAGATCAACAATTTATGCAAATACTATCAGTAATTTGAAACTGAAAGTTTCTATTTTGAGTCCATGATTCTGATTTAATGTTTTATTACGCAGCAATCTTTACTAATTGTTCAATGCACATTTTTCCATGTTTTACTCAAAATACCAGTTAATGTGTTATTTTTCTCAGAAATTTGCATTTTCTCGCGATCATTTGTCAAAATTTACATTTTCTCGCAATCTTTTGCGGAAATTTGCATTTTTTCGCGATCTTTTGCCGAAATGTGCATTTTCTCACGATCTTTTGCTGAAATGTGCATTTTCTCGCGATCTTTTGCCGAAATGTGCATTTTCTCGCGTTATTTCGCAGAAATTTGCATTTTTCTCGCGATCTTTTGCTGAAATTTGCATTCTCCTCGCAATCTTTTACTGAAATTTGTGTTTTCCTTCCCGATCTTTTGCCGAAATTAGAGTTTTTTTCGCGATGTTTAGCCGAAACTTGCAATTTTCCCACGTTTCTTTGATAAAATTTGTTTTTTCCTGCTATCTTTAAATGAAATTTGAGTTTTTCCCACGATTCCTTGCGTTTTCCGTGCTATTTTTTGACTAAATTCGAGTCTTTTTCAATTATCGTTTGCCGAAATTCGAATTTTTCCGCGATCGTTTGCCACAATTTTCGTTTTTCTCGCGATCTTTTTCCAAAATTTGCATTTTCCCCATGAATTTTTGACAGAAAAATTGCTTTTTCCCTGCTATCTTTGAACGAAATTAGAAATTTCTTCCCCTATTCTTTTTGTTTTTCCCGCTATTTTTTAACGAAATTTGCGTCTTTTCCGCAATTTTTGTCAAAAATTTGCGATTTTTCTAAGGTTTTTTTGCTATAATTCGCAATTTTCCTCTGATCGTCTGCCGAAATTTGCATTTTTCTCGCGATCTTTAGTCGAAATTCATTTTTTCTCACAACCTATTGCCGAAATTCGTGTTTGTTTTCTCGCGATTCTTTGACAGAATTAGCTTTTTCCCTACTATCTTTGAACGAAATTCGCGTCTTTTGCGCGATCTTTAAAATTCACTTATTTCTCGAGACTTGTTGAAAAATTCGACAGATTTTGCGTTTTTTTTTCTGCGACTTTTTGAAAGAATTTTTCCCGCTATCATTTGAAAAATTCATATTTTTCTGCGATCTTTTCAAAAATCCACGTTTTCCCTCGATTCTTTGACAGAATTTATGTTTTGCCCCACTATCTTAGAGCATAATTCGCATTTTTTCTGTGATTCTTGGATATAATGCGCGTTTTTCACTCTACTTTTTGACGAAAATTTCAAACATCTTTTGACGTTTTTCATGATTTTTTTCACGATCGTTTCACAAAATTGACGTTTTCTCGCGACCTTTTGACGAAATAGTCGTTTTCCCACGATATTTTGATGAAATTAGCATTTTTTTTCCAACTATTTTTTTTACACTTTTTTTCCCACATTTATTACCCAATGTTTTGATGATGTTTGAGTTTTTTCGCGATCTTATCTCCGAAATTTCGGATTGATGACCAATTTTTTTTAAATTTCGGAACAAATTACTCCCGCAAAAAGGGGGAAAAAGCGGAAAATCGCTCGCAAAAAACCCCCATGCCTGCATTTTTCAGGGTCTGCCAAGATATTGCAAGGTCTGCAGATATTTTTCAGGGTCTGCGCTGCAGACCCGCAGACCCGGAAGTCGGCGCCACTGTGTACCACCTTCGTCACCCCTAAAGTGATAACTCATCCCCTTATTCATGTAGCCTTTTTTTTTTTTTTTTTTTTTTTTTCCATGGATAAATATAATGATTACAAGGAGAGATTATTTCCTTTTTTTAATGTTATCTTATCATTTTTGGATCATTTAGAGATATTCTTTTCTTAAAACAACCAAAAGTTAGAGTAATTACAATTTATAGAATTACACATAAACAATTATATCTGGTGTTCTAATTAATGCAACCCACCAAAATTTATACAAGCACATATAATCATTGTAAGAGGGAACTTTATCAGGTTTTTTTATCCAAATTTTATGATAAAGTAAAACATTTAAGCTACATGTAAATTTTTGATTACAATAAATGTTGAGGCAGTCCACACACATTTCAATATAATTACAAGATAAGGGGCAATACTTTAAAACAGTTAAAACTGAGATTCTGATAATATGACATGCAAAAAATTTCTTAACAAAGGATAAATTTTGTTTTTTTATTATTATTATTGAAATTAAATTTTAGTGTAGAATAAATATAAAGCCTAAAACATTCAAACAACAATAATTTGACGTTAATTTATGTAACCCATCTTTTCAGGATGAACACTATCTTTTAATTGCTAAGCATTAATTTTTCTGAATAGACTTTTGTTGTTTTTCTGAATAGATTTTTTAGACTTTTGTGGTCTTATTGAATATTTGAAAATTTGCGATTAGATAAGACATTTTCTTCTTAAAATTTCTTTCAAATTTATTGGTTTTTAAATGTCATGCATGATAAAGAGTACATTTTTTAAGTCTTGAAACCTGTCTAAATCTCTACGAGTATATATAACCACTAATGAAATAGCACTGAAAAACTGGTGATAAATCACAATTAAATATAAAATAAAATCACATGCAAATAGTCACGAATGAACATTCAAAAATTAGTGTTCACTCTAGAAAAAAAAAGGGCAGGGTGCTAGTAAAAAAAAGGGCACAGTTGGAGCTGAAAAGGGGCACTTTTCTCAGCGAAAAAGGGCATCGTTTCTTTAGAAAATGTACAGCTTCGTAACCGATATAAAAATGTTATATTACATACTCATCATTGTTTATAATCACATTTAATAACAAATTACAGATATTTTTTTCTTAATTGAATATTTCAAAGATCTAGTAAATAATTTTGGTTCACATACCTATACTGTAAAACTATTAGCCACATAAAATTATCAGTTTTATGAATAACTATTAGTTTTATGGATACGACAAAAGTTTTAGAGGTAAGAGAATTTAGATGTTAATTAGTATTACTGTAAATCACCAAATACAGATTATAAGCTTTGTGAGCTGTGGAGGGAAGGGGAGCAAAGAGATAAAAGCAATTTATTTATTTTATTTGGGGGGAGGGGGCAAGGAGGGAGGATATTGATTATTTATCATTAGTAAAAGTTTTAACATTAAGACAGTAAAGATATTAAAAAATAAAATACTTTAAATTTGGTGTGCTTGATAAGACGGAGAAGTGGAATTTAGATGATTGGTTATTTGCTGTCACAATGAATAGACAAACAGTTGCAAGAAGTTTTTTTGGGGGAGGGGGGGGGGATTGGAGAAGAGGTTGTGAGGGAGTGACCTTTAGTCATAAAGGCACTCTAGTGTTTCTGAGATCGTGACGTCAATAATTTAACATTTTGTAGGCGTAAAAGTGACATCTATCCTCTCTTTTACTTTAACTTTCTAGAGTGTGTGTGCTCTTTCGAATTCCGCAGTTAGCTCGCGGTTATTAGTATTATGTTAATGAGAAGTATCTCAGTTTGTCGCGTATAAAAGCTTGAGTGTGAGTTTGTGGTGTGTGTGTTTCTGGCCTTAGCCAGCAGCCAGCGTCTGTGTGTTTCTGGCCTTAGCCAGCAGCCAGCAGCCTCTGTGTGTATTCCGCCATTAGACAACGAAGTTGATGATTGTTTAGTAAGGTGCTGACGATTGGAAAATAGCTACGGCCTCCAGTAAAGCGAAAAGGAGTTCAGATAGTGGATTAAAGATTCGGCCTTGGTAAGAAAGTTTAGAATCGTTCCGTTTTGATTATTTGAGCAAATAAAGAAATATCCACAGCCACGGGCTGTGAAATTAAGATTTGTTTAGTAGATCAGCCAGGAAATAGTGTCAAGTGTTAGACGGTGCCCCGACTGAGCTAGACCGACGCCTGTGAGTATGATTTAGCTTTTCATAGTGTTCTCAGTGAGTGAAATTATAGACTGGCTCCACTTTCCTTTAGCCCTTATCATTTTAATAAACTGTGTTGTTTTAACCTAAGTTAATGAGTATGTCTGCATATAACGTGACAAATGACACCCAGCATGAATATACCGTCACAAATGGCGCCCAACGAAATGTCGGACAGTTTGAGATTGTGCCACGAGTGTATTTCACCGGTGAGGGTGATATTAGTGAATTTTTAGTGAAATTAGATGATTATATTTTGTTCAATAATATACCTGAGAAAAACAGGTACGTAGTGCTTAAATGCTCGTTAAAGGGCGAAGCACTTTTGTGGTTAGAAAATATAGGAAAGTTTTTGATTACTGAGGAAGCGAAAAGATTTGAACAAACTGTAATTGAGTTAAAGAAGGCATTTCCTCCCGTTAAAGATAAAAGTATTTTGAGAAAAGAGTTCTATTGTAATAAGCAGAATATTTATGAGTCGGCGTCAAAATTTTATCTTCGTAAGCTGGAACTAAAAAATAAATTAGATTTAGATATTACATTTGAGGAATTGTTGGACATTGTTTTTCCTCTTTTTAATCCAAATATACAGGACTTTATTGAAGTTAGAGCACCGAAGAATTTTGCAGAAATGCACCAGATATTATCGAAGTATGAGTCTCGGCATAGCTCGGATCAACGGGATTTGCGTAACCCTCGGCAGAGACCTGTCACGGATGGTAATTTGAGAAATGAGGGGGAACGTAATTTTGTGAGGGGGGGACAGCGATTTCCGGATAGTAATGTGCGTAATAGAAGTGATGGATTTGGTCGTAATATGTCGAATACGAGTAATGGTAATAGGAATGGTGGTGGTGCTAATAATTTTAGAAGTGGTGAGAGAAATATGCATGGAAATAGACAGAATAGTGGTTATGATCGTAGTGGGGGAGTACGGGACAGGAATGTTTCTTCACAAGTAAGGAGATTAACTTCGGATGAGAATTTTGAAGGTAGATCAGTGCAAAGGAGAGGTGTGAGGAGGTCGGGTCAGTTAAACTGGTAAGTGACTGTATTTCGGAAGGTATGCAGTCACAGGTCAAATCGGAAAAGCCTTCTGTGAGTTTAAATAAAATTACTATTAATCCGGTTGAGTTACCTGAAGTGTTAATTGTGTTAGATGGTGTTGTCGTTAAAAGTGTCTTCGATACAGGGGCAGATAAGTCGTTCATTTCTTTTGATTGTTATCGGAAATATTTTTCGTATAAGAAGTTGAAAAGGTCAAGTCTGGTGGTTCAGTCAGCACAGGGAGTAGCTTGCGATAATAAAGGTTCAGTAGAATTGGAAGTTGAAATTCGTTCGGTTAAGACATGTTGGGAGTTTTGTGTGTTAGATGGATTAACAGTGCATTGTATAGTTGGTGTGGATTATATGAGGGATAGAGGAATTAGTTTGGATTTCTTTAAAAAGTCGTTAATCGTGAATAATGATGAGAATGTGAGTAAGAAAGAGCCTATTTCAGTGTCAGTTAATTTGGAGGAGTCGGGTTTAAGTGTGGTTAAGAAAATGGAGGTTAATAAGTCTTTAGTCGATTGTGGTAAAGTTTTTTCAGATAAACCGAGTTTAACTAATGAAATTTATATTGGTTTTGACGCACTAGTTGCTAGTAAACCATTTCGTTATGATTTTATATTCAATATTTTTAAGTCTTTGTGTGAAAAGTTGCAGACTGAGGACGGTAGGGAACTTACTCAGTCTAATATGGCTGAACGTGTAAATCGTACATTAATTCAAATGATTTCTTCTTATGTTGGTTCTCATCATGCATATTGGGACCAGTTTCTTCAGCATTTTGCGTACGCACTTCGTACGGCAGTTCACGAGTCAACGGGGAAAACGCCTGCTGAATTGTTTTTGGGTAGAAAAGTTATTACTCCATTCCAAAGGTTAGTTATGGTGTCAGATGCGGAAAGTCAGTACATGTGTCAGGATATTGAGAGGTTGGTTAAGGAAGCTCAGGTTCAAATGGGAAAAGCGCAAGAGAAGCAAGCTCAGTATTATAATATGCGTAGAAGGGAGTTAGAAGTGAAAGTTGGAGATTTTGTGTTAGTAGAAAAGCATTGGTTAAGTTCAAGTCGTCAAAAGAGAGTAGCTAAGTTTGGTCCGAAGTTTGTAGGTCCGTTCGAGGTTTTGGAAGTTCGAAATAATAATTTGGTTGTTGATGTCAATGGTGAAAGAATGACTGTTAATCTGGATCAGGTTAGAGTGTATAAGTTTAGAGAAAATGGTAGTGAAGGTTCTCATATGTCGAGTGGTGTTTCGCGAAATTCCCGATCCAATGAGTGTCCCGAGTCCAGCACTTCTTCGTCTAATTCTTTTCATCAATATTCAAGAAGAAAATTTGGTCAAACAGCTCCAAAGACTGTTATTGAAAGTCGAAAGCCTAGCAATCCGAGAACAAAGTATAATAAAAATAAGAGAACTGTGTCAAATACATCGGACTCTGTGTGTCATAAAAGACAAAAAATTATAAATTGTCCAGTTCCTCCATCTATTAGACAACAACCTCACAAGCATAAATTAACTAATAGTTCACCATCTTCAGTGATTAATCCCCAGAAAAGATTTCGTTTGGACACTCGTAAAACTGTTAAGCGAACTTTAAATGCCGAATCTTTGCCTAACAAGAAACTACATAGGTCCGGAAAGAAACGTGGCCTTGGATCTTCGGTAACTTCGGGTGCGTCTAGAAAGAGGAGACAACTCTCAGATTACCGGCAACAACAGTGTGAACCTCGCCATGGAGTGAACCCAGCGAACCGGCCAGAGCAGAGTCGTCGAGTGGAACCTACGAGTATTCCACGGCATCCATTCAGAACCAGGCTCCAGGCACGACAGTCAACTGTGGCGTCACCGTACAGTTCTGATGACGAGAGATCCTTCGTACAAGCCTTTTGGGACAGGAGGAGAAAGCCATCTTGCAGTATGAAGCCTGCTAGCAGTGAATCATCTCTATGATTGGGTGATAATGTTCTTTATTAAATTTCTATTAGAGTGCATATATGTGGTAGCAATATGAAGGAATAGAAAGCAGAAAGACTGTTTGGTACTTTTGGCCATTTTTTGAATTTTTTGACGGACTCACGTTTAGTGCTTAATTGTGTTCAAAATTTGTTTGCAAAATTGTTAGTTTTATGTATGTTGAAAATTTTGGTCTTAACTGCTTTTTAAAAATTCTGGATCTATTGTTAAATTGTTATATTATTTGTTTAAAATGTTACTATATTGTTATTGTTCATGTGTTATAAAATGTATGTTAATGTATGTTTAAATTTTCAGAAAGTACAGATAGTAATTTGGGTTATTTTGTACACGCGCCGCGGTTCAGGCGCGCACGTGTTTTGCGGTCAAGAAGTCCTTGACACGCGTTTCTATCTCTTATACTAACATTTAATGAATTAACTTTCTTCTTATCGTTCGTGTTTTATGAGTTGCGTTTTGTACTTTAGTTGGGAATGGTTTCCGCAAGTTGCGAAGTTTTAAGCTGCATTTGAATTTGAAATTGTATTGTATTAAAATTGAATGTTAATGTGATTTTCTTGCAGGGAAGTATACCTTTTGTTATGTATTGATTCTGCTATTTTTCTTTTAGTTAATACAGATGAAGAGATTGATGACGTCATTTTGTAAATTTTTGATATTTTTTGATTGTTGCATAAGCACAGCGATATGCCGCTATACGTATGTGCCCCAATTATTGTTCAAGTGGAGTTAAGTCTGAAGAAGTTTGGGAGTTAGTTCATTGGCTAATGGGGATGTAGGTATTACGTAGTAGCAGAGTTAGTTTAGTATGAAGTAAATGTAATTTTAGATGAAGTCGGAATTTGGATGAGGAAAGTTTTTGCGCATTGGGTTTTTTGGACTTGGTGCGAATTCTAGTATATTACAAGTTATGGAGAAATTTTTGGGTAAAGTTATAGTTGCATTGCAATTTTGAGGAAAATTTCGGAAGGTTAGTGTTTTGAGAAATTTTAGCACTCCCAGTGGAGTGGGTTGTTTTGAGAGAAGAAGTAATTAGTTTTGAAAGTTTTACGAGTTTTTGGAAGTTTTACGGAGGCTATTTGTAAGATAGAAGAATGATTGGACTGAATATGTGATTATTTGAGGCAAACTGAGTTTTTTTGGTTGTGATGGGTTAAAGTTAATATTTTAAAAGTTATGTTTCGGCGTTAAATTTCACCCATCACTGTGTTTTATTACGGCTCTAAATTTATAACAAGAAAAAGTTCTGGGCATGCATTTAGCCCAGCCCTTTTTCTCTGCGGAGTTCGAGGGGGGGTTGTGAGGGAGTGACCTTTAGTCATAAAGGCACTCTAGTGTTTCTGAGATCGTGACGTCAATAATTTAACATTTTGTAGGCGTAAAAGTGACATCTATCCTCTCTTTTACTTTAACTTTCTAGAGTGTGTGTGCTCTTTCGAATTCCGCAGTTAGCTCGCGGTTATTAGTATTATGTTAATGAGAAGTATCTCAGTTTGTCGCGTATAAAAGCTTGAGTGTGAGTTTGTGGTGTGTGTGTTTCTGGCCTTAGCCAGCAGCCAGCGTCTGTGTGTTTCTGGCCTTAGCCAGCAGCCAGCAGCCTCTGTGTGTATTCCGCCATTAGACAACGAAGTTGATGATTGTTTAGTAAGGTGCTGACGATTGGAAAATAGCTACGGCCTCCAGTAAAGCGAAAAGGAGTTCAGATAGTGGATTAAAGATTCGGCCTTGGTAAGAAAGTTTAGAATCGTTCCGTTTTGATTATTTGAGCAAATAAAGAAATATCCACAGCCACGGGCTGTGAAATTAAGATTTGTTTAGTAGATCAGCCAGGAAATAGTGTCAAGTGTTAGACGGTGCCCCGACTGAGCTAGACCGACGCCTGTGAGTATGATTTAGCTTTTCATAGTGTTCTCAGTGAGTGAAATTATAGACTGGCTCCACTTTCCTTTAGCCCTTATCATTTTAATAAACTGTGTTGTTTTAACCTAAGTTAATGAGTATGTCTGCATATAACGTGACAAATGACACCCAGCATGAATATACCGTCACAAGGTTGATTAGATTGGATG